>JAGFMF010011501.1:7357204-7412751 GCA_019455555.1 Galemys pyrenaicus
AAGCTATATGCAAACAAATTCAACAACCTAGAAGAAATGGACAAATTTCTGCAACTTTACAATCACCCAAAGTTAGATAAAGAAGATATAGACTTTTTTAACAGTCCCTTCTTTTTTTGTTCATGTCCTTCCCTTCTCTCTTAGGGACATTTTTCAATTGTTTTAACTATTCAGTTTTATGTTACCAGTGTATAAAAATGAAGTTTACTTCTGCATTAGCCTTTTACCCTGCAGTTGTTCTAAATTTATTTACTAGTTCTGGGAACTTTTTTGTGGATGTTTGAGGTTTTCTGTATAGGCAATCATTTTTATGTATATATGGATAGTTTCATTTCTTCCTTTCTCATCTGTATGTTTTTCTTTTTCATGCCTTATTGCAAAATCTAGGATTGCTGTAGGATATTGAATAGGAATATTGAGGGACAAGATCTTAATTTTCTATTGCTTTCACAAACTACTACATAGTTGGTGACTTAGAGAACACAAATTTATTATCTCACAAATCTTTGGAATTGAAACCCACCGTAGGTCTCATTGGGCAAGATGTCAATAGGACTATATCAGTTATAGTCAAGGATATATCATAGGTATTCTTTTTTTTTAATGCATTTATTTATTTACGTATACAAGAACTGGCGTACAGAGACAGAGCGGGGAGCAGAACAGGCAGATTGACTGAAACACACTGCTGAGGGGAGCAGCGGGTGAGGCAGGAGAGGTTTGCTGTGCCATCCGTGGCCGGTGGCAGGGATTGAACTCTTGCTGCAGTGACTGGTTTGCTTCATAGTGCGTTGCCTAACCCACTGCGCCACCAGGCTGGCCCATCATCGGTATTGTTTTTCTCCATTTTGATTCAGTTCTTTCTCATAGTTCCTGTTTCTCTGCTAAAATAACCCATCTGATATTTCAATTTATCACCTTTTCTGTACTTTTTAATATTTCAATTATTGTTATTTTAAGTTTTCTACTAGCTAATTCCAACAATTGTGTCATAATCTGAGTCTGATTCTGACAGTTGCTCCTTTCTTTGGTGTGTATTTTCTCTTGGCTTTTTTGTGCTTTATAATGGAAAGTTGAAAGCCAGGCATGAGATTTTTTTATGCTTGTCATTAGCCATTTCTTTAATTCTGTGTAGCCTTAGTGTGGGATGTGGAGAATGTTTGCGCTAATTTAGGGTGCTGGTTTGTGAGTTATAGAAACCCTCAGTGTATACAGATTTCAAGTAACTAGTGAGCTAGCTTATTTATGAGTTGGTTAGTTGTTTGCAGAGCAATATAGATGTGGCTCTGAGTTTCCTATCTTTCCTTTGCACTGTACCTTATAGAGAGTCTATTTGTAAGCTCTTCTACCCCCTCACAGTAATCTGCTGTTATTTGTTATTTTAACTATTTAAACTATAGTTTAACTTATATTAAACTAATTTTAATTTATAGTTTAATTATACTTAAGTTGATGGATTTGAAAACATTCATGAATTTGAAGTAGTTCTCTTTTTCATTGTAAGGGTAGGAATGGTACTTCTATTTACTCTCTATACCCTGGGGTAGAAGTCAGAATCAGTATACATATTTTAAAATTAATGCAGTTCATGTAACTGAAGATTAGAAAGATCTGCACAAATTTGAAGGCATAAAAAGGGGGGAATAAAAGTAGGTTTTGTAGAAGAATTGAAGATTCTGAAAAAGATGAACCAGTGAAGTATTTTTAAAGTGGCAGAGAAATTCAGTAAATGTAGGAGGATGTAGAAACATATAAATGAAACAACTTTTTTCTAAAAATATGTCTCTCATTAATTTCAGAACTTAGACTTCACACTGTTTGCATGAAAGCTTGGAATAATAAAATCCTATTTGTATATTAGAAGAGACATCAGAGTTCATTTTATTCTTCATACCTTATTTTAAGGCCAGTCCACTGGGTAGGTCCTTTTATTCTTTCTTGTTCTTAAAAATATTTAATAGAAATTTTTGAGAATTAGGAGACACACTCCAGGCTAAAGATTTGAACTTTGTGTTCTCCTCCAGAATATGGTGATGCTTGTTATAATATGAAAGTGCCTGCATTACCTCTGTCCCATCTATTAAAATTAGTGCTTTAGAATGACACACCATTTAATCTCTGGTTTTGCTTACTCCTTAATACAAAGCAACCATCTTGGTTTGGGATATGTTGGTGAGTTCTGTATGTTAATTAGATAAGGAAGTAGTCCTTGAATAGGAAGGAACCTTCCAAAAGCTACATAGCTAGTAGTGTCATTACCAAGATCTGAATTTAATTGTTTCCTGAGCTTCCATTTAGGAGATATCTGCTAGTATATTATACTGTATTAAATTTGGATCCAAATTTCCTTATTTTCAGTCATATATGACTTGAATATCCTTTTGTAAGGCAGTGTTACTTGAAATTTATTTGGTGTTTCCCAAAGAAAGTATTGTATAGTTAAATTTCCTTTGGGGCATGACACATAGAAGGTAATTCAGTTACCATTAATACATTGAAAGGATCTAAGACATCTTGCATTAAAGAAATAAATGGGTTTTGTTGATTCAGTGTTTGTTTTTTTTTTTATGGGGTTTATATGAGACTTTTTTTTCTTACAACGAGATAGTGTGCTGATTTTTGATTTTGGTGGAACAAAGTTGGAAGTTAACTTTGGAAAGTAGCATGTAGATTCAGCATTCATATCGGCATATGTAAACTAATTTCTCAGATGATTGAAAGAAGAAAGCATCATTTCAGATGATGGAGATGAGATTGTTTAGCCCTATTGATTTAGATTTGCAAGTATACATGCATACCTCCTACAGCTCTTAAATAATTAGAATTCACCAGACCCAGACTGAGCTAATTCAACCCCACTTTCATCTTTTCAATCACTTTTGGCTTAATAGCACTCTTAGCTTGTCTCCTTTACTATTCAGTGAAATATTGGGCCATTTTAAACCCACCTTCTAAAAAATTTTCTTCAATATATTATATATTGTCCATCTCTATCTATAAAGGATAATACAACAGGATGCAGCTCTTTTTTTCTTGAACTGGTAAGCTCATGGGGGTGAAAGCATTACAGAATCATACTACTGTTCGAACTATCTAGAAATAGTATACTTACATAACACATACTTAGTATTTACAAAAAGTCAGGTATTACTTTATGTGCTTTCATATATTAGCTACTTTAATCCTTATAAAATTTGAGGTAGATAACATTCTCTTTTTACAGTCAGAAAACTAAAGTTAAATAATTTGCCTGTCATCACATAACTGTTAAGAGATAAAACCATTTAGACCTAGGAATCTGACATTGAAGACACTACTCTTAATTGCTGTGCTGTAATGCCACTGTTGTAAATTACACTTTTTCATTTTTCAAAGACTTAAAATATTTTTGTTTTAAACTTTATGTTCATTCAGTAATGAGTATCTGCCTTGTACTCTGTGCTAATGACTAAAGAATTTATTAGATTTTTTAAATTATTTTTAATTGTGATGTTAAAAAAAACACAAAAATTACCACCTTGATCACTTTTTAAGTGTATAGTATATTAATGTTAAGTAAATATATATTTTTATGCAGTGGCTCTTAAGAACTTCATCTTGCAAAAATGAAACCAATTAACAACTCTCCTCACCCTCTTCCCTTCTTCCTCCCCAGTCTTGGCAGTCATTCTACTTTGTTCCTATGAGTTTCACTACTTCAGATAGCCCATAAAGTGGATTGATTTAGTATTTGTCTATTTGTGACTTGCTTACTTCACTTAGCATAATGTCTGCAAGGTTAACCCATGTTGTAGCATGGATTCCTCTTTTAAGACCTAATAATATTCCATTGTATTGATACACTATATTTTGTTTACTTACTCATGTGTTGATGGACATAAGGGTTGCTTCACCTTTTGCCTATTATGAATGCTATTATGAACATAGGTGTACGAATATTCTTTGTGATCTTGCTGTAATTATTTTGGATATAACATTATATAATCATGATAATTTTTAATTATCTGAGGAATTGCCATGGTATTTTCTATGACAGCTGTATCATTTTTCTTCACATCTTCACCAACAGTTGTTATTTTTGTTGGTGTTTTTTTGTTTTTGTTTTTGATAGTAACCATTTCTGATGGTATGAAGGAATAGCTCATGTGGTTTTGAATTGCGTTTCTCTGATGATTGATAATGTTGAGCATTGTTTTATGTACTTGTCGGCTATTTATATGTCCTTGAAAATTTGTTCACATTTTCCTTGCCCATTTTTTAATCAGTTTATTTTGTCATTGGGTTATAAGAGTTCTCTATATACCCTAGGTGTTAACTTAATAAATACATGATTTGCAAATATTTTCTCCCACTCCATATGTTGCCTTTTCGTTATGTCCTTTGATTTAAAGATTTTTAATTTAATGTCCTATTTATTTTTTATATTGATGGCATAGTTAAAAAATCACTGCTGACTCATTGCCTTGAAGTTTTCCACTGCTGTCTAGAAATTTCATAATTTTAGGTCTTACCTCTATGTCTTTAATCCATTTTTGAGTATAAATCACGTGCATATCCAATTTTCCCAGCATTGTTGAAGATATTATTGTTTAGAGGCTTTAAAATGCTGTGGAATGGTGATTTTTTGAGATTTTTTTGTTTAAAGGGTATTTTTCCAAAGTAAAACTTATTTACTAGCATTCAGCTCTTTTGATTGTGGTAATTTCACATTTGGGATTTTTTTTTAATAAAAATTTTCTGTGGTATATTAAAATTTTTTGTAAGGCCGTTTCCCAGTCATGTATATTTTTTTCAAATGCCTAATTTGTAATATATGTAAATGTTTTTCTTTGAGGTAAGTCTCTAAAAGAAAAAATGTACTCTAACCCAAAATAAATTATAGAGCAATGTTTCATAATTTTTACTGCCTTCCTTTTGCTTTTGTAGGGAAGCAGCACGAGAGTGTCGTAGGAAGAAGAAAGAATATGTGAAATGTTTAGAAAACAGAGTGGCAGTGCTTGAAAACCAAAACAAGACACTGATTGAGGAGCTAAAAGCACTTAAAGACCTTTACTGCCACAAATCAGATTAATTTGGGATTTCATTTTCACCCATTATGGTGGAAAAAGACTGGCCTGGCCACAAACAGAAAGACAAAATAAACATTTTATTTTCTAAACATTTCTTTTTTTCTATGCGCAAAACTGCCTGAAAGCAACACAGAATTTCATTCATTTGTGCTTTTGCATTAAACTGTGAATGTTCCAACACCTGCCTCCACTTCTCCCCTCAAGAAATTTTCAGCGCCAGGAATCATGAAGAGACTTCTGCTTTTCATTCCCCACCCTCTTCAAGAAGAAATAATTTGTTTACCTGTAAATTGATGGGGGAAATGAGGAAAAGAAAATTTTTTTAATGATTTCAAGGTTTGTGCTGAGCTCCTTGATTGCCTTAGGGACAGAATTACCCCAGCCTCTTGAGCTGAAGTAATGTGTGGGCCGCATGCATAAAGTAAGTAAGGTGCAATGAAGAAGTGTTGATTGCCAAATTGACATGTTTTCACATTCTCGTTGTGAATTATGTAAGATTACGATACATACCCACTAAAAGAGAATTTTAGTATGGTGTTGAAGAAATTACGAATGAATTTGGAGTGTTTTCTATGTACATTCTCTTCTTCAATGCTTTGGTTCTTAAAAACGTTCTGTATTAACTGTAGCTCTTCCATAGGGCAGTTGTTGCTTCTTATTAATTAAATTCTGTATGTGTTCAACATTTCTGAATACATTGAAAGAAGTAAACAACTGAATGAGAAAGCATGGTATTTAAATTTTAAATTAAACTGAAGTAAATAAAAGTACAAAGCTTGTTTTAGTTAGTACTAAATTTCTAGTAAAAAAAAAAGTAAGCCAACCCCTTGAGTTACATAACAAGGTTTTTAAATAAATGTTTTTGTCATCACTTCAAAAATATTTATATTGTCACTCATTTACTTTAAAAAAATCTCTAATTGTACTTTTCCCCTTTGCACTTACGCTATGCCACCAACAGGAAAGCCTTCAAGATGTTAAATAAAGCAAAGCGATATATTTGTTTATAAAATGTTATGTTGTAGAAAAATAAGATTTTAATTTTCTTCCATATTAACATACTTTTCACAAGTATGAATTTCTAATGAAAGAAGTTGTAAGGATACAGTCTAAGGGAGTAGATATGTTAAAGAAAAAAAACTAATTTTCTCCGACATATTTGAATGACTGCTACACTGGAATATTTGGATTGTCATTCTTAACTAAGCAGCTGTTTTCTTCTAAAAAGGATAGTGATGTTTAGCTTTTCAGTATGCTCTATAGCCTTTGTCATTTTATAAAGGAGCTACTTTTTTTAACTCCTGTTAACAGTCTGTATTTGTATGTATCATACATTGTTTCCAATACTTTTAATTATTAATTACTCATTAAGCCTGATAAATGTTGAAGTTACACTTTAAAGACAAATAAGACTAAGGTGAATATTAAAAAATGGAGACGGCATTGTTAGATTATAATTTCTCATTTGAGAAAAGGTATTCCTTTTAAAAGTCTAGAAAATTACTGTTTTATATTTAGTCATGGGTTATTTTTGAAGGTCAAGTTTGTTATGTGTTAACAAAATATGCAGATATGGGCATTACTTTTTGGGTCCATTTTGAAAAGTAAAATTTTTAATATTTGTAAATGGTATATTTTTGTTTGTAACAAACCATTGTCTTTTTTCAAGGATGAACAGTTTATGAAGGAGCTTCATTCTAAGAATTGAGTGATGTAGTCTTATATTTGGACAATTCACCAGATTCTCAAGAAGGCTTTCAAACAACTGTAAAGTTTGGTGTATATCCTGCTGAGCTAATGGGGAAAGTTACAGCATAAAATTTAATTGTTTACCAGCATAGATAAGTCATTTTCCAAAACTGGTTAAACAGAAACCAAGCAAAATCACAAATCTTTTCACAAACTAGGAGTCTTTCTTAATGAGTTAAAATTGAACATTTTGAATGTCATAAGTTTTTATAAATGAAAATTGTCTGCTGTTTAGCAAGTTGTATGCTCTAAAGATAAATGTTTTCAAAAGCTTAGATTTTTAATGATAAAGTTGGTGGTCTTAGTCCCTGATAAATCAAGCAATCATATCCATATTAGCTGATGGATTTATAAGTTACAAATAACTTACATGTAAGTTACAAAAGATCCTTGTACCTTGAGGATGATTGCACTGGTTTGAAGTCAGTTACTAATGCTTAAAGGTGAGGTAAATACATTCTGTTGCTAAATTTGTTTTAGACAAGTTGGAGAGACTTGAACATTTCAGTTTATACAGATAGAAATTAAGCATCTTTTGTGCAGACTTTTTTAATGAGTTGGTATAAAGGGTGTCAGTTTTTAAGCATGCAACTTTGAGAATCTTTATTAAGAAAATGACATAATTTAAAAAAAAAACTAGCCAAAAACGTGGCCACAATACCAATAAAAATGTTTATTGGCCAAAAAGGAAATTAAAATGTCATCATAGGAATCTGTACATAAGCTACTGATTTGCTTAGAAAATAGCAAGTTTGGTATTGCTCACTTTGCAAATATAGGGCCATGTGGCACTTTTATCTATAGGACAGATTAACTAATAAAAATTAAGTGGGAGGGGTTTATTTTTGATATATTATACTCTTATGAGTTTTCAAGCTTTGGTAGTATTTAACTGAAAAGTGGTTAGAAAGGGCTAGTTCCAATGTGTTCACATTATTAAAAAAAAACTGGTGTCAGATACAATTTTAAGTTCATTTTTATTCAAACTTAAGTACCATATTGGCAACCATAATTTGTCAAAGGTGCTCTGTTCATTTAGATATTCTTAGGGGGGAAATGGCATTTGTATAATATATGTGTAAATATATATATACATACAGTATATAATCTGAAGCTCTGAGAGCTTTTAAGTCAGGAATGCTGAGTATTAGAGTATATTGAGGTCAGATGAAATTTTACATTTTTGCGTGTTCTATTGCATCCCTTTTGGTAGTTCCTTGGACTGCATTACTCCAGCACTCATGATCTATTTTTCTTCCAAATATTTTTTAATGTTAGTTTTCTTTGGCTTGATAGTTTTAAAATATTACTAGTCACTTGAAAACTCCCCCATCCCCCCAAAGTATTTGGTTTATTTTGCTTTGTCTCTGGCAGCTATAACAGTGGTAAGAACATTTTGATGGTAGTTTCTAAAAGGTACCACTGATTTTTTTTCAGAAATCATCCTGGGGGTAGAATTCTAGTGTCCTCAGTTGAGCAGGGATTTTTGTCAGAAAATGTGTTTGAGTGGTAGGTCCACGGCAGTGCTAGTATCTGAAAGCACAATACCAGTCAGGCAGGCTGTCCGAACAGAAGTCATCTGGCTCAAGTTTCTCTCTCTCAGGCCTAATCCTTATCATTCTAACCATTGGGGGTGGCATGTGGGGTCATACAAAGGCTTAGGAAGAAACAAGTTTGTTTGAACCAGGATACTTTGTTTACTTGAATGACTTCAATCTAGATTTCATTTTTAATGTTTTTAGTTCTGTGACCAGCTACAGAGCGAGCGATTAGTGTAAAACAGTCTTAATTTTGAAGATCAAAAGGCTGCTTCATTTTTCAGGGCTAAGTAAAGCTCTTAAAGTTTTGAATTAAAGTGGATTTCAGAAACAGTGGTTACACACATCTTCAGTTATTATCAAGAGGATTGATTTTGTTGCCTTTGTAGCCCTGAAATCGTAGGTATTTTGTTTCCCATTGACCTAATACAAAAGTTGTATATTTATTTGGATTATATTTACATTATATTCTTTGTAAATGTTCGGTGTAACTTGCACTTTTTAAAAACAACCCAGTTTGGGTGTTAGCAACTTGAAAATTCCCTCATCAATTACAAACTGACTTTTTTATATCTCCTCTGTTCAAATCATGCGATAATATTTCAGCACCTAAAGGCTAGGCTTAAAAATAGCTGTAAAAGAAAAATAATCAGGCAACTAAATCTGACTAGCCTAATTAAAAGGTGGGTTTGAATCCTATCTTACTCTTTCATCATGGGTAAAAGATAAAAACAGAAGGAAAAGCAACTCAAGTGAATGAATAACTGTCTGAATCCCAATATTCTATCTATAGAATGCCAAGATATTCATGAATTTGTCAAGAGAGTAAAAGATTTTTTTAAAGCATTTAACTATTGTCATCATGGAAACCACATGCAGTCATTTGACTAAATTTTTTTCCACTTTAAATTGGCATTAATATCAAATAAATGCTGCCTAAATTTGACTGGTTTCAGATGAGGGGGGGAAAGTGAGCTGTGCTTAGAAGAGTTGTGAGATAAATTTGTTCACTCAGTTGTACAAAGCACAACTAAAACATGTTGGATGGCTTACTTGCATCTTGAATACTTTCAATGTTGATACGTTGACTTTTTTTAAGTTAACTGAACAGTCACTGTATGTACTAGGAACTGGTTTCCTTGACTTTCTAGAATCAATGGCCAGAAGAGGCATTAATCCCTGGGGGGTTGAACATATCATGAAGCTGAGTCAGTATGGAAGAATTTCAAATAAACAGGGTGCTGAAGTTCCATCTGTCTCATCTGCTTATGATAAGTTCTTATTGATTAGTGAATGTAGCTTAAGCCTTTGTATGTGTCCTCAGGGGGCAGACAAACTTTAAAGAGGGACCAGATAATGTTTGGAGGGATTATATTTCAGGTGTTTTAGCTTGAAATTTATTTTTTAAAAAAATTAAAATAGAAAAAAAAATAGAACAAAGCCTGTGAAGCAAGTTGATATTATGAACAGGCAAAGTTGTTTAGCACAGAGAAAACATTGACCTGTCTGCATTCTGGTACTGTGGGTGCAGGTCCTAGCTGGGTATGACATGATACATTTTGAATTTTTCTCACCAGCAAGTAAAAGGAAAATGAACAATCTTCAGGCTGTGTCTTTGGGAAGGGTCAAACAGTAGGAAATTCAAATTTTACTACTTTACAAAGGCATTGTTTAATGCTTGCCTACAGAAGTTCAGTATGTCCAAACTTCTGTCTGAAGAACATCTCAGAGATGTCGGAATAAATCTGAGATAGTTTAAAAGTTGGTAGGGAAGAAAGAAAATCCCTGCAGATAATGATCTTTAGTTGGCCAAGTAAAGTGATCTACCATTGTATTTGGGAGGTTTATTTTCTTATGTTTTTAAATTGAACTGGTAAGTGCTTTATAGACATATTTTTATCCAGGTGCCACTCCAGTGTGTGTATGTAATAAAATTATTTATATTAAAAGCTGAAAATAATTTGTCAACATTATTATGTGAGTCTAGATTTATTAGGGGTGGCAGAGAAGAGTGCTAGTTAGCAGTTTTCCATGTAAAGTTGTCTCCAACTGATTTGTCCACTTGTCAGTTGTCATCCCCGTCCAAAAAAAGGAATTCTTTCTAAACCTAGAAGTATCATTTGAAACTTTTTAGAAATAAAATAATCAGGGAAGTTTCTAGAGAGAAAGGTGTTTGGTTTTGTTTGCTTTTTTTTTTTTTTTTCTTGAGGATTTGGGGTTAAAAATACCTCCCCCAAAACTATCAGCACAAAACAGGGTATTGATTTTTAACTCTGATGTTACTGTTGGAGTTGAATACTAAATAGATAACTATAATGAGGGAAATACATTTCTAACAAAATTCCCTACATTCTAGAAACATCCCTGTTTTAATTTTTTTACCTAAATCTTTGTGCTTTATCTGTGTAAAGAGAAAAAAATGTACTGAGTTATAATGCATTTTATTAACACTATGTACATATTAGCTGCTTTGTGTTCAGAATGGTAGCAATTGCTTTGTATATTAAAGTGATCCTTGTGAATTTGTGAAATATTGTCATAAAGTGCTTTTTCTTACTGTAATCTTTGTGGTATCAACTGTCATAATGCCCTTTTTACACAAACATTTATGTGCAGTCACATAAACATGCTTTTAAAAACTCTGTTAGTCTCTTTTTTGGGAATGGGATGTTTATTTTGCTTCTGCCAACAGTGTTAAGCTACATTTTGGAGTTAGGATTACTTTTGTTACATGAACATTCATTACATTAGGATATGTCATAAGCTTGTGTTGTGCAGCAACAGAAAACACTCAAGCAACACATTAATTTTTACTGTATTTTTAATTTTTAGAACTTTTTCAGTAAGTTGAATGATTCCTGTTTGAAGATTTGCCCTAATGAGTGAGATAACTAGTGGGAAGCACATGACTGTCTGATGTCATAAAATATATGTTTGCATTGAAGAACAGTAAGAACCTTCTCAGGTCCCCGTGTAATTTGAAAGTTCTATGATGGTGTAACATGGAAATGGAAAGGCTCAAAGCATAAAAATCAATCGTACTACTGATTCAATTTTTGAAAATAAGTAGTTGGATTTATTCAGAGTACTTTTTTTAAGTTGTCATGTTTATTAACAGCTGCCATTGTATTGAAGGAAATACATGATTTCCTGTATATGTTTAGTGACAATCTGTGCATTTACGCAAATGTATACTCCCTTTACCCTTCTTACATAAATGGTTTTTTCCATTGAATGTGTCTTGGCAATAGTTCTATTTCAATACATGTCTAAAACTCTTAACAGGTGTGTAATAACCCATCCAGTAGATACCATGGAACACTCTTGGGGATGTTGAGATTGTTTGAAACATTTGACTGTTAAATACACAAATATAAATAATACAGATACTGTATATCTCCAAGACAGATACTGATAAGTGGAAAACATTAAGTATGGCTTCATATTTGGAAGTTGTTTCCTAAGAATTAAGAACCTGGTAATAAAATCATATTGGTTAGTGTATTTTTACGGTAAGCTTCAAAATCTTTTTTTAGAAGTTGAAAGCAGCAGAACCAGCCTTACACAAGGTTATGATAGGTGGGCTGCCTTTTTCTTAATCAAGGAAATATTTGTTCTCGGTAAAGAAAAACAAAATACATCATTGCTTGTAGTGTTACTAAAATTTAATCCTTCCCTAACTGTAGGTGGGAAAGCACATGATTTTTAAAGGTAGAAACTTCTATATTACAAAACCTCAGTCTACAAAGTAGAAAGTGACCCAGGAACTTAAGGAATTGTTCTGACTTGATGTCCCAGAGAAGGGCTCTATATCCATTGCAGTGTCTCCTCATTCTTGTTAGAGGACTTTGAAAATGTTATTTGTGTCTACATGGAAGTTCTGGGGAACAGAAGAATAATGATTAATTCTCTAACACTGAAGTCAGTCGTCTGTTTCACCAACTGTTAAGTCAGACCCTATCTAGGTCCTCATCACAATATTAGGCACATTATAAAGTGTTTTTAAGTACTTAAATTTTCAAGTTTGATTTCTTAAATGTTGCATCATTTTGTTATTGAGAGTATAATGTTTTGCTGTCCCTGCCTGAGAATTTATCCCTTACACCTTGAGCAAGAAGAAATGAAGCAAAGAAATTAGGCAGTTGAGTACAAGATACCTGGTAAATGGATCTACATGAGTTAAATATTATTGAACTTTTATGAACAAGGTTCTGTATTAACTGAAGAAAATAATTGAAGTATAGTCCTTGTCTTCTAGGAGCATGCATTATATGTGGTAAGATAAAACACTGCAGACAATGTTGGTTTTTGCCATGTAAGTTTTCCTATCTGGTGTTCAACTGAGGTAAAGAAATTTGATTAGAAATTCTTTTATATGAAAGAATAAATGTACTTGGAACTGTTTAACGATGGCACCACGGTTTTAGATGGAGAAAAAGTTATTAAAACCCACCGTGTAACTTAAGAGTGTGACAGTGAATAAGTGACCTTTGTGAGAATCAAGGCTTTATTAGTAAAATAGGTTTAGACTAGGTTTCTATCCTTAAGGACAAAATAAGTATACTTAAAATACAAGTTTATAGAAAAAATTAATCCTTTCAACTTAAGTGAACATATGTAACAAATTTTTTGTAGTGAACACTGGCATGTTATCATGTAGATTCCCTTTCCACCCTCCCTACCTCACCCCCAACCCCACCCTGCCCCCCACCTGCACATACCCTCAAGCCCTCATTTCCCTGATTCTTCAAATGTTGGTGGATGGTGGCTGTAAACGGAGTCCCTCTCCAAGTATCTTTAGTTCAAGGTCATGCCCTACATTCACTGGCTGATCCTCACAGGGATACAAAGGCCTGTCCCCTTGCCTGAATATGATGGACTTCAGGACCATCCCAGCTCTGAAGAATTTGATGAGGACTCCTCTGACTCATTCCAGCCAGGCTCATCCTGGTTCTCCAACCCTGCTTATTTTAATACCTTAGAGATATTGGTCAAAAAGTATTCCCATTTTAACTTTCTGCACACTAACCTCCATTTGAGTTCATTTTCTCAGGGTACCTGACCATTAACATTTCAAACTCTAAGAAAATCATTTAATTCTCACTTAGACCTAACGAATTTTTCTTGCCTTTTATTTCTAGGGCAAGAAAAATTCCCTTTAACCTCTTCTGATGTCTTAATGATTTGTGAAACCCAATCACTGTTCACTTCATTTGACAGGACATCCAGGCATCATGTTGAAGTTCTCCATTCCCACCCAAAGTCATTTTAATACCTATCCCCAGAGTTAAGGATGTTAAAAGAGCCAAACTTTATTCATTTGTAATAACACAAATGAAGTTGGTGTTTCATTTTCAGGACTTTTTTTTTTGTTTTAAAAGACCTTCCATGTTCATGACACAGGATTGGCATTTTGTGGATCTGGCAAGTGCTGGCTATTTGCAACTCATGCATTTCTCATAATTATGTTGTCTTGGTACATCACAGAATGCTCAGAACTTCTATTTGCCTTTATTTAAGATATCTAAAATATATGTAAAAATAATGTAATGGGTATTTTAATATCCAAAGTACTCATTAAAAGGTTAAAAAAAAAGTATTGTTTCTAATGTTTTACAAAAGAAATCTATGCCTAGTACCAACTACCACCCTGCAATTATAAAACAGTTGTCTACAGTTGTTTAAACTGTTTTTACATTGTAATTAAAGGGGGTGGCGTGTATGACTTTATAAAACATCAAAGATAATCGTAAAACAATGTAGCAGTTACTTGTATTTGGTTAAGATATACTAGATACTAGGGATAGGCAACAATGTAAAAGCTGCAGGTTCTTGGCTCTCAACAGGCTTACAGTGTCCTGGGGAGTATGACACTGAAGCAGCAATAGCAAGTACAATATGAAAGGAGCTTGTCCTCTGTCACAGAGATGAGATTTTAAACTTGTTTTCATTGTCATCCTATGCATTTTAAGGAAGTAGGGAAGTCTAGCAAAGAAATGTAAAATCAACATTTGTGAAAGGAAAGCAACAGCTTTTGTGTTGAAGGTAACCAAGTCACAGCACATAGAAATCCATGGGAGCTTTCAAAATATAAATGAAATTTTATTATTCCTTTGTGTCTGAAACCAAGTCAAAAGAAAAAAAAAAAAAAACCGGTATGAGACTCAGAAGACTTTTACCCGAGTCACAAAACAACGGAAATTACTTAAGACTTAAAAGTGAGACAGACAAAAGATTTCAGGAGCATTAAATAACTCAGGGAATGTCTGTTAAACCCCTTGTTACATACTCACAAACTTAGAAAATCGGATCAAGTGTGAGATGTGCATGATACAGCCTCATCCAAACGCACTTTCTACACCAGAGATGCCTTTATACCAGGCTGTCAGAACTGGGAATGAAGAGGGAACAGTACGGGATACAGAAATGACATAAAATCTTGGACTTGCCTTTAATGTTAACTGGACTTCAGAGTAAATTAGGACTGAAAAGTTAGAGCACTGGAACACATGTGGCTCTGCTTTAAAACCTCATGTGCTTTGTCCTGTGAGAACTTTTAGACTTTTGGTTCAGGAAGCCAGTTCATTAAAATGGTTAGAGTTCCAGTGTAAGATCTGACACCATCACAACACTCCTGTAATATGGTCAATTACAAGTCTTCCCTCTGGTTTCTCTTCTGTGCTTTGTAAACATGTACATCTTTTTCAGGATCATAGTGAACCTTTCTCACAGTGAATCGCCTCTCCAGCATCACTAAGAAGTCGTTATCCCGTTCATAACGAATTCGGCAAGCTAAAAGAATTATCGAGTTGTTGCTACAGAGATGATCCAGTGTTTGAAGAAGATCTGAAAATGTTTCTTCTAAATAAATGATATCAGCTCCAAGTATCAAGTCAAATTCTCCAGATGAGTAACTCCCCAAATTTTGCCCCCAAGTCAATTCCTTAACAACAGCTTTGGGTTGAATATGGGGAGGTAAGTTGGCTTCAACATTTGACTTAAGAAATTCTAATGCTACTTTTCGATCCGTGATAGTCACGTGAGCACCTAGAATGTGGGACAGAAAGTAATGTACACATCAGTACAACTAACCGGTAAGGACTCAAAAGGCAGACTGAGTGTGTCTCTAAATACCTGCTGATGTGCAAAAGATCATGCCCTTCATGGATGGTGGCAGCAGATCAAATGAATGATCAGTAGCTCCTTTTGCACTGCCTATTAGTAAATGTAAACCTTGCTTTGTCACTGACTATGTGCTCAAGTTGTATTTACGAAATGTAACCATTGTGGATGGAGTTCAATAACTGGCCAGGGAGCGGCCCACATGGTGCAACAGACCTCTCCTTTCTCTCCCGCTGTTTCCCTCAACAGTGTGTTTCAGTAGATCCGCCTATTCTGCTCCCCACTCTGTCTCTGGTGAATCTTCTCACCTTTCCACTCCCACTCTCACCTTTGGCCTGGATCTCAGTTCTTGTATGCATAAATAAATAAAAATATAACTTAAAAAAGAGCAAGGCTGAAGAGTCAGGCAGAATGCAATCACAGAGCTAAGGCACCTGAGATTTAGGTGTCGGGCAGTGGGGAGGCAGAGAAATGGCTGATATAGGCAATTCTGACCCACTAAGAGAGTGGGTCCCATTTTCCAATAAGAGACTGGGCTGTGAAGACAAAGAGACAAAAAAGTCAGGTGGGGGTCTGGATATAGTCACAGAGATGAGAATTCCTGCCAGGCAGTGGGAACAGAAAGGGAAGAATGGAATCAAGAAAGACACAGTAAAAGATGAATCAGCAGGGCTCCGGGGAGTGGGTGAGGGTGTGGAGGACTGGGTCAAGGAGCCGACTGGAATGACTCTTTAGATAGTGAGGTTAGCTCACAACAAAAGAGAAAGGGATAGTTTGAAAAGGGAAGAAGAGTTGAAGTTCAAATGTGTATTTTTAGAGGTATTGAGAAATAGCCAGGAAGAGGCAGTTGGCTTTTCAGTGAAACATGTTAAGTTTAAAGTTCAATGGAGACCTTCACTAGAATCATAGAAAATGAAACGACAATTTTTCCTCAGCATTCTAGTTTAAAAGCGTGGTCCTCAAACTTGGTTAGGCATCAGACCACCTGAGAAATTTAAAGTCCAGATTCTCTGACCCCACCCCAACTTACAGAATCCTATCTTTAATTGGGATTTTTTTTTTTCCTAAAAATGGTTTCCAAGTAACAGAAAACCTGGTGGAGCTTTTCAAACTATGAATCAGGGTTTGAGAGTCAACAGGATTCAAATTCTAATTCCATAATCCATTAGATTCCATTAGCTGATGAGCCCTCATTTCACCACTTAAAGAGATCTCTGAGAAGACCTGCCATGCAGGTTGTGGTGAGGAGAGATTCATGATATAGCACCTAGAACTTCACTGCCCTCATTTCACCATCACAGAATGGGAGGGGGCAAGGTAATTCCCCATGCAGAGTATAAGTGACAGGATAAAAGAGAGAGGAGAAATTAGCTCCCTTGGAGTTAACAACACCGGCAGCTGGCCCATAACTCCTGAGGACAGGAGAAAGGAAAAGCCAGCTAAGGAAAGCTAACAATGATTTTGCACCCTAAGACCTCTAGATGAGTTCCTTTCATGAAGGGGTAAACCACAGAATCACACTCACCCAGCAGGGCAGCTACTATGCCCACCAGCCCTGTGCCAGCACCCAGCTCCACAGCAGAGCAGCCCCTGAGCTCCACAGCTCCCATCTCCAGATATGTGGAAAGAACGACAGCCTGAGTCAAAACACAGTGATATGATTAAGGTCAACATTGCTTTGGAAGTTTAAGGGTTTCAAATAGGTTTACTGAGACTCCCTGGTGGTCTGGCGGTTAATGCTGGGTGCTCTTAAGTAGGGTTACTACACTGGCAGGAAGGCACCCCACACTCCTCTCCCACTGCAAGGTTCAATTCCTAGTTTTACATCACCAGCAGCAACTCAGCCACTGTTGGGAAGCACCTCCTAGAGCAAGCACAGACACCAAGCCCTGAAGCAAGGCTGCCCGGGGCCATCCAAGTCCCTAAGAGGGATGGCAGTGAGTCCCGCCACCCTTGTGACGGGTCCTGCTGAGTCTGGGAAGGTGAATTTCTTAAGGTGTCAGCACTTTTACACTTGGGATCTGCAAAGCTACCCTGGCAGAGCTCATGGGAACAGCCTCTGTAATTTTGTTTAAGGGACTGTCTAATTCCTAAACCAAGCTTTAAGCCAGCAAGGCCACAACTTCACCCAGAGTCCAAGGCTCCTGAACTGTTCTCTCCCACCTGAGTGCCTAACAGGCATCACCCTGGAGTGGCCTACACCACACACTGCCAGACACGAAGAGTTAAATTTTGGCAGAAGTTTTGGATACTGGATGTCTGAGCATTTTATGTAATTCTATCAAAGCACTGTTAACATAATTTTTAAATATAATTTGTTTTTCAGGGCCACATACTATTAGTATAACTGGCAATTCCATGGTGAACATTTAGGAGGCTCCGCCTTTTCTCGTTATTATCATTACCACTCCTGGAATATTGTTTCGTGTAGTTGGTTGTCTTGGACTAGATTCCTAGAAGCATATCATTAGAATACATTATGATTTTTAGTCCTAAGTGTTTCTCTAATACACTGCTAACTGTGAATTGTAAAACTGTCCATGCCAGCCGCTTATTCAACATTAGCTGAGCTCACAATGAGTCCCAGGTGTCACAAGTAGTGTTGGGAGAAGTAAAAAAGCAATTGCAGTATCATTTTGCACCCATTACAATGATGGAAAACTAAAGGAAACACGTAGTTTCATTTTGAGATTTGGCACTTTGGACATTCTCTGTGCAGTATTTAAATTTTTTAACTTAAAAATGAACTTGATGAATATCTACAGCAGTTAGGGGCCCCTGCCTTCCAGTCCTCCCTTCTAGCCTCCTCCGGTAAATTACCAGCAAGTTCAAGTCCTTAAATTTTCCTCAGGTCTCCTTTATTCACCCTTAAAATACAATCTATTTCAGTAGGAGGGCAAAAAAGTGATTCCAATAGGTACAAGTTTTTTTAGAGGGGAATGGGATGATGAAAATATTTTAAAATTCTGAGTGGTGATGACTGCAGCATTCTGAATTAACTTTTTTTTAAAAATCACTCTTTAAGTGAAAGTCGTGACTTACAAATCACATCTCAACGAAGAAGTTCTTTTTGAAAAATAAAGACCAGTCATAATCAATTGCGGCTTTTCCCCAAAACAATCGCTCCCCTCCCCCACGCCCACAATCCACTCGACCCTGGGGGCTTACTCACCGCATCCCAAACCACTGCCGCCACTCCCAGCTGCCTCCAGTCCTGCCTGATCTGGATCGTGTGGTTTGCAAAGGAGAAAGTGGCAAGAGGCTTGTGGAATTTCTGCAGCCCGAGTCCCGCGTTCTCGTCATAGGGCACCAGGGCCATGTCGCCTGTGCCCTGAGCAGAGAGGGCCGCTCTGCTCCCTCAAACCTGTTAGGCAAAATAATCCTGCGTGATGCTCTGGCCAAAAGATTTGTTCTTTTTAGTGGCTCCACATGCTTGCTAAGGTCATTTTACACTTCAAAAGAAGAAAGAGGCGGGGGGGGGGGGAGCCTCCTGCGTGGCTCTTCCTCCGAGTCTAGTGGGAAGTGAGAATTAGCCCTGAATTCAAGTCAAAGGAGGCCTTTGGGCGTAAGACTCCGGGATGGCACCACTCCTGCGGGGTGCCCTGGGCACTCTGCCGTCACCATCCTGAATTCCGGGCGGCAAAGCGGCGGAGACAGCCCAGGGCCCTGGGGATGCCGAGACGCGAGCGCTTTCTAAGCTGCCCAGACCCGCGTTGACCGCAGCTGCAACCCGCAGAATATTTTTTTCGTTTCGACTCGGCCTTCCCTCCATCCTTCCCAATCGGTGCGTTCGATCGCGGTCACCACGGCCCGCACGTGCCCTCAGCCTGGGTCTCACTGGGCCGCTGCGCCCGCCTTTGACAGCAGCCGGATCTACACGGTGGACGCAGCTCCGCCTCCGCGAGGTGGGAAACAGACACCCGCACGCGGCCCCGAACGCCCCTCCCCGCGGCCCCCAAACCTGCCCAGCCGCCCCGTTCTTGGACCGACAGGTGCGTACTTCCTGCCCGCGGTTCCCGCCACCCGCGGAGGGGAGGCGAGGGCTAGGGGTCCGCGGCGCCCCCGGGCCTCCTCGGCGCGCGGGGAGACCGCCTCGCCGCCAGAGAGCCCGAAGCTTCTGGTGACGGCTGAGGCCGCCCCAGAGCCCGGCCCGCCACTCCCCGGGGCCCGAGGCGCGGCCTCGTCGCTACTTACGGCTCGGGAGACGGCCCCGCGCGCCGCGCTCTGCCCGCCCGGAGGCCGCGGGCGGAAACCCCCGCCTTAAGGCCGGGGAGCGCGCGGGGGCCGGCGCGCGGCGGCTGCGGCCCCCGCCCTGGGACTCGCGCTTCCGGCTCCCCCTCCGCCCCCAGTGAGGTGCTTCGGGAGCGCCTGGGAGTCGGGGCTGCGGAGGGGGCCGGCGGGGGCGGAGGGAGGGAAGAATGTGGCGGGACGTGGGGCAGCGGCCCTGCCCCCGTGCGGCCCCAGCGCCCCGGCTTAGACCGCCGCCCGGCGGGTGGGTGCGCGGAGAGGGCCGAGGGGCTGAGACGGCCCGTGAGAGGGAGCCTGTGGGGGCGCCCCGCTTCTCCGGGCTCGTCCTCCCTGGGGCGCGTTGGTCTTTAAAGGCGGCCAGTGGGGCGGGTGTAAGGGAAAAGCCCCTCCGAATACGCGGTCGCCCATCGGTCCCCACGTCACCCGAGTGGGGTCGGACGCGGGTGGTCGCCCGCGAGGCGCAGTCGAGCGGGGACAGGGACAAAGCCCTTCCCGACCGGAGCGCGAGCCGAGCGCTCGCACGTGGTGCCGGGCCGGGGTGGCGCGACTGGCGGGAGACGGGGCGGGGCGCGCCGGGACCCCGACTCCGACCCGGACGGGGACGCAGACTCCCTGACCCCTCCCTCGTCTCCTCCAGGGGAAACGGTTCGCGACCTGCCCTTGGGACACCCACTCCCGACTTGGAGGTTGTTGACAGCGTGGCACCCAGACAGCCGGTCCTCGAGTGTGTGACCGCCCAGGGGCGTGGGAGCCGGGGTTGGGCGCGTCCTCCTCCCGGGCAAGTTCCCTTTTCTCCCGGGGCCCCGACTCCCACGTTTCCACCCCCTGCAGCCGCGCTCACACGGTGATTGCGAGCCCGCTGCACCGCAGAAGGAACTGCAGCGCTTTTCAGCTCCCTTTAGCCGGCCCCGGACCCTGCCACCCAAAAGTGAGAGCTAGTGTGCGGTGCAGGCAGAGCTTTGACATTTTTAAGAGCTTCCAGGCGATTTCTCCGCTGCTGTCAGCTGAAACCTCCCTCACCCCTCCCCCGTCACCCCTTCCACCCCGCAGGGGGCGTGCGTGGCCGCTCCGCAGTTCTGCTTAAATGTTCCAACCTGAGACTGGCAAAAGTGACTTGAAGTGAACTTTGAAGCTTATCAAAGTGAAAGTCTTTTATCAGTTTTATTTAGCTCTGCTCATTTTATTTTTTGACTTATTTATTTTGACATCTTCGTGCAGAATTTGTTTTTTGAAGCAGCTGTAAGTTCACAGAAAACAGATTTCCTGTAGACACCTGCTCTCCCGCGAGCTTAGCCTCCTGCAACATCCCAGACCAGACTGGCACTTTTGTTGTAACTAATGAACCCACCTTGATAAATCATTGTTACCCAAAGGGTTAGAGTTCACTCTTAATGATGTACGTTTTATGAGACTGGAGAGATGTATAGTGAAATATACCCACACCAGTATCTGATGGTACAGAATACTTTCACTTCCCTAAAAGTCCTGTGTGCTCCACCTGTTTATCCCTCCACCCTCTGCCATAATCCCTGGCAACCACTGATCGTTTTATTTTTTTTTTTACTCAACTCTTCTGAGGATAGGATTACTGGTTTTATGGTGAGGGTGTGTGATGAGTTTTGTAAGAAACTTCCAGACTGCCCTTCAGAGTGGCTGTACTGTACCGTCGTTTTTTGTTGTTGTTTTTAAGATTATTTATGCATACAAGAACTAGGGTACAGGTCAGAGATGTGAGCTGTGAGAGGAGTCACCAGAGACAGAGTGGGGAGCAGAACAGGCAGATGGACTGAAACACACTGCTGAGAGGGGCAGCAGGCCAGGCAGGCGAGGTCTGCTGTGCCATGTGGGTCCCCTCCCTGGCTGGGGATGGAACTTGTGCTGCAGTGACTGTGGATAGCTTCATAGTGCTCTGCCTTAACCTCTTGCATCACCAGGAAGGGCTCGGCTGTACCGTTTTGATTTCCTTCAGTAATGAATGAGGGTTTCTGTGGGCTCCATCCTCCTCAGCATTTAGTACTGTCAGTATTTTAGATCTTAACCATTATGATAGGTGTTTCTAGTTGTTTTAATGAGCAATTCCCTGATACCTATGGGGCATTTTTTATATGCTTATTTGCTGTCTGTATAGCTTCCTGGTGAGATATGTCACCATATTTTTGTCCTATTTTATTTATTTTCTAAAACTTTATTGAGACATAATTGGCATATTAAGTTTAAGGTATACAATATGATGATTTGATACATGTATATTTTGTGAAAGAATTACTACAATAAGCTGCCCCACATAATTAAAATTTGTGCATATGTACATTGAGACTATTTAAGATTTACTTTTTTAACAACTAGCAAGTGTATAATACAGTATTGTTAAATATAGTTACCATGATAAATATTAAACCCAAAATTTACTCATAAGTGGAAGCTTATAACTTTTGAGCAATCTCTCTCTCCCCAGCCCCAGCCCATGGCAACCATCATTCTGTTCTCTGTTTCTATGGGTGTGGCTTTTTTAAAAAAAGATTCCATTTATGTGATCATACAGCATTTGTCTGATTTATGTCACTTGGCATAATGCTCTCAAAGGTTCATCCATCTGTGTTGTTGAAATGGCAGGATTTCCCCCCTTCTATGGCTGAGTAATATTCTAGTGTGTGAAACACATTTTCTGTACCCATTCATCTGGAAATTAAGTTGTTTCCATGTCTTGACTAGTGCCAATAATAATGCTGCAGTAAACATGGGGAAGTAACTATCAAGGTAGTGATTTCATTTCCTTCCAATATTAACCCAGGAGTGAGATTGCTGGATCGCATAGTAACTATTTGTAATATTTAGCAGGGTCTCCATACTGTTTTCCAGAGTGGCTACAAGTTTACATTCCCATCGACATTCTGGTGGTGTTCCTTTGCTCCACATCCTAGCAGATACTTGCTATGTCTTGTCTTTTTGATAGTAGTCATTGTAACAGGTAGGAAGTAACATCTTGTTGAAGTTTTGATCTGCATTTCCCTGATGCCTAGTGATGAAGCGCATCTTTTCATGAACTTGTTGACTTATTGTTTGTTCCATTTTTTCATCTGATTTTCTTCTTATTATTGAGCTTTAAGAGTTCTTTGTAAGTTTTGGATAACAGTCCTTTATCACACACATCTTCTCCCAGTCTGTGGCTTGTCTTTTTGTTCTCTTGACAGTTTCTTTAACAGAGCAGAAAATTTTAATTTGAGTGAAGAACATACCAATTCTTTCTCTCATGCATTGTGCTCTTGTTGTTGCAGCTAAAGGCATCACCAAACCCAAGGTTATCTAGATTTTCTCCTATGTTATCTTCTAAGAGTTTTATAGTTTACATTTCAACATAGATACATTTTGAGTTAATTTTTGTCCAGAGTGTAAAGACTGTGTCTAGGTAGATTCAATGTTTCACATGTGGGCATCCAGTTGTTCTGACACCACTGACTGAGAAGACTATCTTCTTCATGTTGTTCTGACACCATTGACTGAGAAAACTATCTTCTTCATTGTATGTCCTTGCTGCTTTGCCAGTGATCAGTTGACTCGACTTGTGTGGGCCTATTTATGGGCTCTCTGTCCACTGACCTGTTGGTCTGTTCTTTTACGGTTGTTAGCTGTCTTGAATTTAGGAATTGACATTCTGCTTACTGTGTTTTTCTTTTTTTCCCCCTTTGTTTTTAGTCCTTGTGTCTTTTTCTTCTCTCCCCTCCCTTTTTCTCTCCTGTTATCTCTCTTCTCACATGCTTTCTCTGTGTCTCTGTGCTGCACCTGCCTTTCCATCTTCCTTTTCCTTTTTTTTTTTTTTTAAATTTCTTTTTCCTCTCTCCCTTTCTTTGTTCCATTCCTTTGGGTAGCCAGTAAGGGGAACAAGAAAAACTATGGACTTTGGGGCAGAGAAGACTTAACTTCTTTCTTGGACAGTTTCACTGGGGTGACCTTGAATAACTGCTAAACCTCCCTAGATTGGGGGTCCTCATCAAGACTGGCACTGAAGTTCTGGCCCCCTCCTCCATTCTTTCTTCCTGTTCGTCACTGCTTCTGCTGAAATCATACATTAGGACTTCACAAAACTTGCCCAACATCTCTGTACTTCATTAACATGGGATATAAGATACTCTGTATTTCCTCGCAGTTTATCTGCAAAGATGCCACTTACTTTTTTTCTCTGGTAACAGATGAGAAAGTTGTTCAGCCCTTAGGTACCAGTGGCTCAGGAAGCACCAAAAAGAATATTTAGGAACATGCTCTATTCATATAGCACTGTAGACATTCAGTGGAACTGTTTCTAGTAAGAACCCCAACAGCCAGTGGTTCCCTGTAAATACTTGAAAGTAAATTGTTAATCCTCAAAAAAAATGTATTTGTGGTAGGTTATGTAATTTAAAATAACACAACACACATTCTATAAACCTGTCCTCAGTGTCCCTTCCAAGGAACGGATGTCTCCCCACCCTTCTGAGGTCAGACTTGGCCATCTGACATGCTTTGGTGAATGGAGTTCAGGTGGAAATGACATTTGCCATCTCGAAGCCAGGGGGCGACAGAGCGGGCTTGCACAGCTGTGCCAGTGCTCTTTCCCTTCTGCTCAGTAGCTCAAGTCCCAGCCCCCAGGTGTAGCAGAGCCACAGCTGACCTGTGAAATATGTGAAATCTGATTGATAAACTCACCTTTGAGGGCCTCCCTGGTGGCTCAGGGCTATCAAGCTATCACCAGCCGGGCCTGTGTTAGATCCTGGGCCAGGGAACTGACCGCCATGGCACAGAAGACCCGCTGCCCCTCAGCAGTGTATTTCAGTAGATCTGCCTGTTCTGCTCCCCACTCTGTCTCTGATGAATCCTCTCTCTCTCACACACACATACACACATGCACACACACACACACACCCCTCTGGCCAGTACCAAAGTTCTTATATACGTAACTAAATAAAATCTTTAAAAAAAAAAAAAAGGAGAAATTAACCTTTGAGAAGGGAGCTGGTAAGGTTCAGACATTGTCACTGCAGTCTAACTTAGCAGATGTTCCCTGACCACAAATGTGAGAGAGATGGAAATTTCTTAAATTAGCAGGATTTTTTTTTAGTATAGGTGGCTTAGTTTAGCTTCTCGGCAAAGTACAGCCTTTTGGGGAGGCTGTCTAGATCATAATCATTCCTTAATTGTTCTACGCCAGGGCCTCCAGTGTCAGTCTTGCTGGGGATGTGGGGAAAGTTCGATTCACTTCCCGCATCAACTGTAATTCCAAAGCACAGTTTAAGTATAATGTTACAACCTGTAAGTTATGTAAGTTTTCCTTCTAACAAGGATAACTGGGCTTCCTGCTCCTCTTTACCCTGACAGCTAATAGGGAAACGTCCTTCAGCATCTCCTCAGCCCAGAGGAGTGCATGTACATCTTCTGGGCTCTTCATACCTTCTCAGCCCCTATGGGGAGCAGAAATATGTTGTGTGTGTTGGCAGAGGTGGGAGCGGGGGAGTCTAAATAAGTAAGTACATCCAGAGGCCTTTAGTTGATAACTTTTTATTTTTATCCCCATAACCAAAATTGCTTTTCCCTGTCATATGACACCTCACCAGAGAGTAATGGTGGGGAGGCATTTGTTCTTTTGCCCCTCCTATTTTCTGAATGTGTTAGTGGGCAGACTGAGGGGAACCCAAGGATCCCCTAACCTAGACGTTATAAATGGCTCTGGCATTCGCTGCATAAAGACAAAGCATACTCTTGGTGTGAAAGAACTTTAACAGAATAATTGTGCATAGAGAGAGAAGAGAGGGAAGGCTATATTGGTAGTTTCCCAATGAAGCACCCAAAGTTATGAATCCCTTCATGAACAGGGCTGGCCCAAAGCAGGCCACTGAGGACCAAGTCTGCCATGAGTCTAAGGCACCTTCCGGCGGGGAACCAAAGGAAAGGGGCAGAAGGGGCCAGACAAGTCTAGAAGGAAAAGAGCAAAATAAAATTACAAGTTAAGATAAAGGCCGTGGCCATCAGCCTTCCCATCGGCCTCTCTTCCACATCTCTTCCAAGTGTCTCTACATATCTGGACTCCCCGTGTCTCCTCCCATGTCCCCCAAGTCTCTGATGCAGGACTAGTTTGTGTAGGAGGTCACAGCAGAAGCAGCTGCCTTGGTACAGTGTGGTCCCTCCCTGGGCCAGCGAGGATGTCCAACCTGGTTCGGTAAATAATTCTGTCCCCTGAATGAGCATGCAGAAGCCTCTCGAACATCTCTTGTTATTATTTTTAGTAGCCCAGCGTCCACGCCCCATTCTTCTGGACCCTGTCTAGATTAAACCCCAACTCTGCATCTTCACTAGGGGTGAGGCCTGGGGTAAGATGCATCCTCTGTGCCTCAATTTCCCCATCTATAAAAACAGAGGAAATGGGTTGATTAAACTGGTAAACAAAATAATAACCTGAGTTTAAAGTGAATTATCTAAACTACTTAAAATTCTGGCCAATGAACAGTAAACTTAAGTTTGCATTTGCTCATGTTCTTGCGTGCTTGGGTGAGCAACAACAGAACTCACCCCGTCTCTAGACTCGGCACCTGTCCTATCCTGGACCAATGAGCATGTTCCTTCCATCTGGCCATGGGTGGGTCAGAGCTGATATGTGATCACACTGGCCCTAACCACAGCCTCCCCTCTCCCCCAGACTTGCTGGGGAACCAGTGTGCTGGGGAAGACTGGAAGCCCATCTGGTGCCAAGAGGGCGGAGCCAGCAGAGTGTGGTGCCAACAAGGACGCCTGTGGAGGGCAGTGCTGCCTCCCCCGATACCAGGTGACCCCACGGTCCAGCTGGCCCAGGATTTTTCAGTTATTTGAGCTGTTAAATTCCCTATTTAGCTTAAGCCAGTTTGAACTGCTGGTTTTGTCCCCTGCAGAAGAAAAACAATCCTGATACAGACAGTCTGGGCTGGTCCCTTGAACAAAGGAGATAGAGTTGTGTCTGTGTGCAGCCATCCTACATGAGGGCAAGGCCTACGTGCAGAGAGCACCTGGGGGTGGGTGGGGGTGGAGGGTGGTAGGCCAGGCTCCCAGCTCTCAGGACTTGAGACTCACCTGGCTGCACCTGGGCTCAAAGGGCTTCTGGGATACCAGTGTGACCTAGTCATAAAGTTTCCTTCTTTGCTTAAGTTGGGTGGGTGCCAGATAAAAGCAGCTAGAGACCTAAGTGTATTCTGTTGTTTGTTTTTAGGAAGTAATAAAGCCCTCGTATATACAGTTGACCCTTGAATTGTATGAGCTTACAGGCAGATGTTTTTCTTTTTTCTTTTTTTTAAGATTTATTTATGTATACAAGAACTGGAGTACAGGCCAGAGTTGTGGGGAGTGAGAGGTGTCACCAGAGACAGAGTGGGGAACAGAACAGGCAGATTGACTGAAATATACTGCTGAGGGGAGCAGCAGGTGAGGCAGGAGAGGTCTGCTGCACCATGGGGGTCACCTCCCTGGCCGAGGATCAAACTTGTGCCACAGTGGCTATGGATGCTTTATAGTGTGGTGCTTAACCCCTTGCACCACAGGGGAGGCCCCTGGGCAGATGTTTTTCTAAAGAGGGCTCTGTGTTCACACACCCAACAACCTCGGAAGACAGTTGGTTGGGTGCCCTCATGTGAACCTGGGGTAAGGAGGGCCACATAGAGGGACTTGAAAACTCATGAATGTTCGGGGAAGTCCCAAGTTGTACCTAGACTGCCAAAGCCTGGGGGAACCAGCACCCCCATACTCCCACCTGCATTGTTGAAGGGTCAGCTGTGATTTGGTGAAGGCTAACTTGCCATCGTGTTTGCCAAACGAACGAACATGATCCTAAACAGACAGCAGACGTCTCCTCTCCACACTGTCAGCAGCTGCTTGAGTTAGCACAGACCTCAGTGAGTCGGCAAACATGGAGCATGATCTCCAGCCACATCTCTCTGTCTCTCCTAGGAGAAGAAGGTAGCCCTTCCCCAGCCTCAGCCGCCCAGGAATTCTGTCCCCTCCCCAGTCCTGAGGGGACTTGCTCCCCGACCTGCTCCCACAATTAGCTTCTCCTTTTCCCTTCAAACAAGTCCAAGAGACCCTACTACTTGCAAATTCAGGTTGGGAGCGACCCAGACCTGCTGCTCTGGGTTCCCACTGCTGTCCCTCGCTCTCTGCCACTGCGTGTTCTCTCAGAACGTCTGGCCAGTGCCAGGTCTTGCCTCCATCCTGCATACCCAGAGTTCTCAGCACTGGACTTCGGAGGCCTTGGGGTTCTTCTGTCCCCCGACAGTGGGGCACCAGCATTGGGTCTCACCCCCACCCCTGCTGCCCTCACTGACACGAGGCTCCCCAGGTGGCTGCAGAGAACAGACTTTCTTTTCTTCCTGCACTCCTGCTGTTTGGCCATCCCCGAACCTGTGACTTCAGGTTTAGTGGACTCCACACCAGTCCAGGCTTCCACTCAGAAGCCACAGCAGAGTGGGGAGTTCGAGGTGGCAGGACTGAAAGTGGAGCCCCACTGCTGCTCATCCCTAACCTCGCGGCCTTGGGAAGGGGTCACCGCAGGTCCCTGAGAATCGGTCACGTGTCCATAAATGGGCTGATGCTAGCACCTGCTCAGTGGGTGCAGCGGGCACCAAAGGAGGTGAAGTATGCCGAAGCCCGTGTGCACTGCCAAGAAGCACAATGCCAGAGCGTAATAATTCAGAGAACAGCCCTGAAGTCAAAGGGTCACATTTCATTCCTGTCGGTCCTATCCTAGCTGTATGACCTTGACCACTGAATTCGCTTTTATTTCAGTGCCTCCTTTTCCTCATCTGCAAAATGGAGATCTTACCACACCCACCGGCTTGGCTGGAGGAGGAACACGGTCCCTCGTGCTCAGGGCTGAGACAGCATTTGGCTCCCAGTAAAGCATTTATTAAATATTTGCTGTCACTTATTCCCCTACTATTGCCTGCTGCTCCAGATTTTTCCTTGTTAGTGGGACTTGGAACCGTCTTCCCTTTCAATACTCATATTCTTCAATCTGTCTTGTCACTGCTCATATAATCCCAAGAGGCTGTGGTTACCGGTGTTTCTTCAAGGGACTGACTGGAACTGTTTCCCTAAGTCCCCTTCACCTTGACATCCTCAGCAGCCTGGGCTATTTGCTGCAGGGTCTGCCTGGACCTGAGGACACTGGGAAGGCCTTATATCATTTCTCTGGCCTTTAAGATAACATGTAGCAGAGTCTTGTAATCTCTCCCTAGACCCTCCTGTCAGCATCTGCGGCAAGACACGGTGTTCCGAGCTACCTGCGCCTGTCTGCTTGGACACTAGTGACTCCGGACAGCTGTGCTGGCAGCTAAACAGTGTCCCCAGTCAGGGTCAGGGGTCAGTGCCTGCCCAGCCAGAGGACCACTGCCGCCCTCTCCTTAGCCTGCTGCCATTCCCTTGCCTGTGCACGATCTTTATAGCTCTGCTTGCCAGTGGCAATTAAGTTCATTGCAGCACATCCAAAGACCTAATTTGATTGTCTTTATGTCCTGCCTTGTTCCAAAAGTATAAGGCAATATCTTATTATTATTTGTTAAATATTCTCAATGATCTCACCACAGAACTGGACCTTCAAAATGTTGACTCAATTCATTGGTCAGCCATTCATTTGATGATCATCTCTCAGGCTGGGGAGGAGGCAGTCTGCTCTGTGCCTGGCACAGCCACCCCCGTAGTCAAGGCATGGCCTTCAGCACCCTAGATTCAGTGGGGCCTCCAGCCCGTGGAGTCAGTGAGCGTTTCATAGGGACGCCACAACAGTACTACAAAGTGGTGGCATATGAAAGCAAGTGTGTCCTCTCACAGTTCTGGAAGCTAAGAGTCTGAAACCAGAGTGTCGGCAGGGCTGTGATTCCTCCAAAGTCTCCAAGGGGAGAACCTGTCCTTGCTTCTTCCACCTTCTGGTGAGCCTCAGCATTCTTTGGCTTGAGGCAGTGGGACCCCTGCATCTGCCTGCATCTTCACGGCAGTCTTCTCCCTGTGTGTCTGTCTCCAAATCTCTTACTCTGTGGAAAGACACCAGTCACTGGATTTAAGCCCATCCCATCTCATCTTTGTTTGATTGCAGCTACAATGACTGTTTCCAAGTAAGGTCACATTCACAGGTACTGGCATTAGAACTTCAACCTATCTTTTGAGGAGAAATAATTCAACCCCCAAATAGTCAGCAAACAAAGCGCTAAGGAGAAGCAAATGAGTACAAAGTTTTAACAAGAAATTCTTTTTAAATTCTATGGACTAGCTTAAAATGTATAATTTTTATTTTTATTTTTATTTTAGTTTATGCATACAAGAGCTGGGTACAGGCCAGAAGTGTGGGGGGTAAGAGAAGCCACCAGACACAGAATGGGGAGCAGAATAGGCAGATCGACTGAAACACACTGCTGAGGGGAGCAGTGGATGAGCAGGAGAGGTCTGCTGTGCCATGTGGGTCCCCTCCCTGTCCAGCAGCAGGGATCAAACTCGTGTTGCAGTGGCTGCGGTTTGCTTCATAGTGCATTGCTTAATCCATTGTGCCACCAGGGAGGCCCATAAATTATATAATTTTATAATGGAAACTGATCTAGGATAGTAATTGAGAGCATGCACTATTGAATCGTAATGTCTGAGCTGAAATCCTGCAAACACCAATGTCTTCCTTTTTGTAAAAACAGAATAATAGCAATGCCCATGCCATTGGACTGACAGTGAATGAGCTAGAATGTGTCAATTACCACTCATAAAATCAGCACACAGTCATCTCTTAATAAGTCGTTTCTGCTATTGTTAACTCAATAACAGATGTAACAAGTTATTTTTGGTGATTATTTAAAATCTTACTTAAAAAAAAAGCTGGAATTCCTTAAGTAAGTGTAGTTACTAGTCTTCAGGCAAGCCTGTTTCCCACTTGGGCAGGCCTCATCCGTCGTCGTGTAAATAGGCTACTCTGTGCCCGCAGTTCCCCATTCTATTAGAGTAACAGGGATTAGAAATATCAAGTTATTCCGCATTATATTCCATTCCAGTGAGCTTTCTGCCCACATGACTTGCCCTCTGTGTGAAGGTAAAATGGATTATAAGTATCAAGTTATTGTGACATTAAACAGCCACTGCTGTGAACTGGAAGAACATGGCTACTTGGTTTTATCTAGACTGAACTTTACCATGGCGCCAGCTGAGACAACATACCAAAACACCAACAAGTTCAAGAGCTACCTGTTAACAGGGACTTTAGTTACCACAGAATTATACCAGTGCTGATTATTCATTACTGTGGACCCAGGTAAACTCAAAGAGTAGATATCTTCACTCACTGTGAGGTGATAGCAGATTGGATACATATTCTGGCTGTTTCTTGAGAAAGAGAGGAGTTGAGGGAAAAAGGAAAAGAAAACTAAGGAAACGTCATTGATTTTATTATTCATTTTCATCTCTTAGTTATTTTATAATGCTTGATTCTAATCCAAGCTACTAGAATTGATATTTTAAATTAATCTTTCATTCGATGATGTAATGTAGGCTACTATTATATTTAAGCTATGATCTCTTTTTAAAAATAAATTGAAGCATAAGCATTTTTAAAGGATCTTAAAAAAAACCTGAGACTCTAAATTGAGCTTAAACTAAAATAAGAAAACACGTTGCCTTGAACTTTTTTTTTTAAGGATTTATTTATTTATGCATACAAGAACTGGGGTACAGGCCAGAGGCGTGGGGGTGTTGGGAGTGAGAGGATTCACCAGACAGGAGTGGGGAACAGAACAGGCAGATTGAGGCACACTCCTGAGAGGAGCACAGGATGAGGCAGGAGAGGTCTGCTGGACCATGTGGGTCACCTCCCTGGCTGGGGACCAAACTCATGCTGCAGTGGCTGTGAATGCTTCATAGTGAGGTACTTAACCCCTTTCACCACCAGGGAGGTCCATTGCCTTGAACTTCTTATCCTCTAGAAGTTCCCAAACTTTGTTCTTGGGATCCTTTACACCCTTTAAGATTATTGAGAATTTTTGTTTGTATGGATTACATTTATTGATACATGTCATTTTTTAAAAAAAAAATCAAACCTAAAATGATAAACTATTTGTTAATTAATTTAAAAGTCACAGCATACCTTTATTATATGTAAACATCACAGCAATGACATCATCACATGTAGGAAGCCTCTAGAAAAATCTATGGTATATTCCTTAGGGAATGAGTAAAAAAGAAGGAAATAACGTCTTGGTATTCTTAGTAAATAGCTTTGATCTCATAGATCTCCTAAAAAGATCTCAGGATTCCCCAGAAGCCACAGACCAATCTTTGAGAACCAGTCTTTAATCTTTTTAGCAAAATGATCTTCTCTCTCTGTTGTTACTCAGGAAATTAGTAAAGACAATACGTGTAAAAATCTGTTTCCTACACTGAATATAACAATGTAATTGATAATGTTATGAATTTCCTTATTATGTTTAACTTAGAAGCAACATAAACAAAGCAGTTTTTTTTCTGAGTGGGCTCTGGAGGCTTCTATTCCTGGCTCCACTGGTAGCTGAGTGACCTTGGGTGGGTCATGAACCTCTTCCAACCTCAGCATCCTCTTGTAAATCTAGCAGGTTATGACCACTTGACTAGGGCATGCCATGAGGACCAATGGAAATGATCTATATTATTATTAGATTTTTTTCCTAGTCCCTTTCGGATAATTTAAGGCCAAATGCATGGCTTCTGGCCATGAGGGTGAGGACACGAAAGCCTAAAAGTCCTCTTTCTTCTCCATCCTCATGCCTTCAAAGATGGACAAACTGGAGGCGTTAGATGCCTGAATCACCGGATTATGACATGAGCAAGAAATAAACCCTTGTGCTAAAGAGATTTAAAGTATTCTGGCCTATCTTCCCTAACACACATGGAAGGCCAACTGAGTGGAGTGGAAGGAGAGAGGCTAAAGAGGTGAATTTAAATGGAAATTTAAAAGATTAGAAGTTTAAAAGATTGGAGGACTAGGAGGGAAATTCTACCTACAGGCAGAATAGGGACGTCTAAACTAGGAATAGAAGATGCAAAAGCCCCACCCTCCACCACACTCTCAGCACTGGCAGAGAACCACCCCAGCCCTCAGCAAGGGGGAAGAAGCAGGTAAGTCTAAAGAGTAAGTAAAATCTCTGGAACTTAACAGCCTCATCCTGTAGAGATGCATCACCACCACCCAGCTCCTCTGCCTGAGCCATAGGACCCTTGGTGACCCAAGTGGGGAGGTCGACTGTCCTTGATGCCACTAACATACATCTAGAGAATTAACCTTCTGGGTAGTCAAGAAGTCTAAGGATTTTCAATAAAAAAAAATTTTTTTAATTTAACCAGGTAAATAAGTATTAAAAGCAAAATATTGTTATAAAGACTCAAGTATTCACTGAGTCACAAATATACATTAACAATATTAAATAGAAAGAAGAAACAAGAAACCAAATTATTAAGCTTGAGTTGGTGCCACAGAAAGGTCACCATGTTAGCTGGCAAAATGAGGGGTACCCCAGAACCCATAAACCTCCACATTCTAAATGATTTCTGTCATCTGCCACAAAAAAGTATGACACAGATACCTTCAATAGAAAACACTTTAATAGTTAGTGTATCGCAGAAAGAAGAGAAGAAAAGATAATAGTTTCCGATGAGACAACCAAAGTTATCTACCCCCTCATGTGGAAATTCCCAGCCAAACAGGGTTGGCCCAAAGCACGGCCACTGAGACCTGAAAGCTGCCACAGTCTCAGGCACCTTCTGGTGGGGAACCTTTGGAAAGAGGCAGAAGGGGCAGGCAAGTCTGGAACGAAAGAAACAAAATAAAAATCTAAGTCAAGATAAAGGCTGCCATACTAGCCTCCCCATGGATCTCTTATGCCTGTGAAAGACAACTCTTTCAAGTGTCTCCTTCCATGTCCCCCCCATCCCCGGTTCAAGTCCCAAGACTTCTTCACACATCTCTGGTCCATATGCCTCCTCAAGTGTTCTCTTTCTCCAGCCTTCTCTTCCAAGACTCCTTTTTCTCTTCCCCTCAATGCTCAGGTCTACCCTTCACCAGGTGGGACAGAAACATGGAACTTCCCCCTTTTAGATCCCACTGTTATAACCACAGGTGGGTATATAGCTGTAGGCACCACCACACCATTTTGCTTCTCTATGGCAAAGTTTTCCTAGGACCTCACCACATAGAGAAAAGGACAGAAGAACTGCCCAGTGCTACACTGAGAGGTGTCACACTAGGCGTTTCCATTTTGCCAGTGAAGTCAAGCTCCTTCGCAGCTGCATGGGAGCTGCAGTGGGGCCTGATGTTCACATTCAACAATATGATAGAGGCTTGAGGAGAAGTATCTAGTCTCCATTCTGGTGAGTTTTGCAATCACAGCTGTGGATTTTGGAGAACTGCTTGGAGAAATATTTGTTGAATGAATAAATGTTGTAATTCAGAACCATCACACCAAATTGTTACCCACCTCACCACAGGAGTTTTTAAGTACAAATTCTACTGGTTAGACATTCTTGAGTCAATGAAACTGAAGAATTAATAGTCACACTCATTTTTTGGTATGTGTTTTCTTAATCTGAGGATTCAGTAACATCCACAGATGTGGAATATGTTCTCACCAGATGCTGTTGATGGTTTATCTTTTGAGGGTGGTTTATTCTTTCCAACGAAGGAGATGGAGCCATTTGCCTTTACATACTGTGCATGTTAATTTGTGTGTAACTATAAAAAGTGGATCCTTTTTAAACAAGTCAGACCAAAAGATATTTTCAAAAGGAGAAACATAAATTATTGAGTAAAAATACTAGCTTGTAGTTCCAAAAGAAAATGCATACTGGGCCTCCCTGTTGGTGCAAGGGGTTAAGGCACAGCACTATGAAGCATCCGCAGCCACTACAGCACGAGTTCGGTCCCCAGCCAGGGAGCTGTCCCACATGGCACAGCAGACCTCTCCTGTCTCACCTGCTGCTCCCCTCGAGAGTGTGCTTCAGTAGACCTGTCTCTGAAGACTCTTCTCACCCCCTGCACCTCTGGCCTGTACCCCAGTTCTTGTGTGCATAAATAAATAAATCCTGCATATATTTACACAGTGCCCTTCAGCAAACACACAGGCATTCGGAGTCCAGGGTTTCCCAGTGGGTCCATAAAAAATGGAACTGCATGCAAATGTGACCAGGGAGGATGCAGGGCTGAAGGCCTAAAGCAGGATGTGGACAGCAGTCCCAGATGGGCAGCCCTTGAACAGCTGGGGCCTCCAGATGGGTTTTGTTTTTCACACATCAACTTGGCTCTCATTTTATTTCTCTTTTTATCATCAGCAGTTAAGGAGATGCCAGCTAAAAATCAAAATCTCTGGTTTCTTTGAAAATTGTAAAACATCTGGCAAAAGTGGGTCCAGTTGCCCACACACAGTGATGAGCTAGAGCTGGGCCTGTAGAGAAATGGTTAGTTTAATCCTCATAATAAGAGGAGGTTCCAGATTCCCTGCCCTGCCTATGGAAGGGTAGAGCTGAGTGGGGAGGAGAGACTAAGAAGACTTGAAAAACAGACTCAGAGGAGACATGTAGGAGGCACGTGGAGCACAGACATGTGACCTGCTCCAGATACCTGGGGGACATGGAAGGAGACGGGGAGTCCAGACATGTAGAGACACTTGGAAGTGCCGTGGGTGAGAGACCTGTGTGGAGGCTGATGATGGCAGCTTTTCTCTTGACTTATACTTGTGCTTTTTTCCTTCTGACTTGCTTGGCCCCTTCTGCCTCTTTTCTGTGGTCCCCCACCAGAAGGTGCCTTAGACTCATACCAAGTTCTTGGGCTTCAGCAGCCCTACTATGGGCCAACCCTGTTTGCCTGAGCGTTTAGCCATGAGGGTTTGGATAACTTTGGGTGTTTTATTGGGAAAGTATTGTCCTTTCTTTGCCTCTCTTTCTATGCACATTAACCTATTAAATTTCATTCACACTAAGGGTGCGCTTTGTCTTTATGCATTGGATGGCAGAACCCATTTAGAGTATGCAAGTTTGAGGGCCCCAAGGTGCCCCTCATTCTTCACATTAGTAGGCTGACTCTACCCTTTTTGGGCTTCTCTTAAGTTCACCACAGTCCCCTCCACTTCTTATTATTACCCTGAGCCAGTTTTCTTCATTGACAATACTGTTGCTATCCTTGAGGGAAACCCAATCAGCAGTGTCTCCCTTTTTTAATCATTGGTATGTGAACAAGCTGAAAAGTAGAACAATAAAGCTGGGGGCAAAATATCCCATTTACTGACTAAGCAAGAAGAGGTTGAAGGGTGTGGTTTATATCTTCAGGCAAAACCAAGCAGACTTACCCTGTTGGGTCCCAACCACACAAGGGCAGGCCTCCCATGTAATCCCCATTGCAGAACTGAGCAGCAGGGAGCACAAGGTCTGTGCTCAGGCCTGTCCCAGAAGGAAAAAGGGCAGAACTGAGCCAATTGCCGGGAGTTTATTCTGTCAAAGGGCAGTGAGACCTGGAGGGACAGTCATGAAGTTTCCAGAGAGAAGCAGCCACGCTCCTCCTCCTGACCTGGTCCTTCCAGGCCCTCGGGTGGTGAAGGTTGAAGGAAGGTGTCATTAACATCCCTGGTGTCTTAGTGGCTAAGTCTCAACACTATCATGCTATCACTGCTGTGGCCTAAGTTCAATCCCTGCCCAAGGAGGTGACCCACATGATGCAGCAGACCTCACCTGCTCCCCTGCTGCTCCTCTCAGCAGTGTATTTCAGTTGATCTGCCTGTTCTGCTCCCCACTCTGTCTCTGGTGAGTCCTCTCACCATCCCTGCCCCTGCACTTCTGACCTACACCCCAGTTCTTCTATGCATAAATAAATATTGTCTTAAAAGGCATGCCAAGCAAAGTACAAGAGATTGCTTTCCCACAGTTGAGGGGATTCCCTTCAAGGACTTTCAGCTCAAGGTAAGCAAGTATAGTATTATTTAGCAATCATGGAAACATTTTCTAGAAAGAAAGTAGAAGGCACCCTTTATGGGGTGAGGGGAGGGTGTAATCAACTGAAATGAAACACACTGATCACAAAAACAAACAAAAGGAGAGAACTGAAATGGAATCCAAATAGTGCGCTGATATGGCAGGTGCTGAATGCAGGAAAACAGCAAGCCGGAGCACAGGGGGAGATGGCCGGGCAGAGTCGAGATGGGCAGCTGAACTGAGCTACCATCCTGCCCTGAAGGGTCTATTCAGCAATATTAGGTGCCCAGCGCTTTCACGACCCTTTAAAGTAGGTGGTGTTAACCCAGTTAGAGATGAGGCAACTGAGGCCCATAGTGAATTCGAAGAGCCAGCGCTCAAACTCTTCCTGCTGCCAGTCACTGCAGCAAGTGTAGGTGGTTTTTCCTACCAGCCCCAGCAGTCTGAGTTCTTGGGGGTGGTGGGAAAGGGTACAGTCAGGTGCAGGTCTTAGAAAGAACCTGCAGGGGCCAGGACCTCAGGCTGGCCTGTGAAACTCCAGCCACCCTGCCCTGGTGCCCAGCGGGTTGTCCTCTCCCTACTAATAAGTTTGTCACCCTTAGTCTGCGGTGCTGGGACCTGACCTTTCCCGTCGCCTGGCTACCCCCTCCCACCTCTACCCAGAGCAGAGAGTGTGAGGAGATGAAAGCCACCTCCGCAGACACTGTACTTGACATTCTCTGGTCATCAGCAGCCCGTTTTCTGAAAAAAGCAGGAGAGGGCTACATGGCCAAGAGAATTCGGAGGGGCATGAGAACGCCGAGGGGCTAGTTTGACTCCTGGTTTAGTCGTGAGGCCCCTAGCACACAAACCTAATTTACACCTACACAGTCACATTTGCTCAGTCGTGCTCCAAGAGATCAACTATGGCAAATTCCTTTGTAGGAAATGTTTTTAGAAGGAACATATGGAGACTCAAAACGGGGCTAAATATAAACCTGTATTTACAGAACCGAATAAGGAGCAAAGAAAGTTGAACAGAAAGAGCTGGATGGAGAATAGTTCTCCTAAAACAGGTTTTTTCAGTGGGCGTGGGTGTGCATTTTGCTCTATGTGAGCTTCTAGAACACTGGAGTTACCTATAATTAAAAGAAAGGAAAGATCTGCGTATGATGCCAAAAATAATTCTGATGTCAATCTTCATTAGAGAATTACCTGAGGCTATAGCCACTAACTTTCATCAGAAGTAAACCCATCTGGTTGCATTACAGACTGTTGATCAAATCAACACAGACTCTTTAAATAGAAGTTTCTAATTTTAGGTGGTTAAAACAACTCTTGGAGAAGTGTTTTACATCATTAATGCTGAAAGAAAAAAAAGAGGTGACCTTTGAAGTTAGGTCATAAGCAGGCATGAAAAAAATTCCCCTGGCCTAAGAAGGTGAGGAAGGAATAAACAAATATTTATTGAGCACCTGTCATATACAAAATGATTTGTGAGCATTCTCTTGTTTGATACTCATGGTATTGCTAATGTAGAAGATAATAACCCCCCTCTATAGACCAGAAATCTCAATGTTAAGGCCACACTGCTAGTATACAGCAGACTTGGAATCCTGAGCTAGTGCAAAAACCAGTTGTCTGGCTTTAAAGTCAGTGTAAGTGGCTCATCTGTACTTTTTTTCTATGAAGTGAGGTCATAAGAGAAGCTAGAAGAAAATAAAAAAGATGGTGACAATATAGTTATACTAGGATTCTATATACATGGTACCCTGTCTGTGGCACCAACTTGAGCATTAGTCCTTAGGTGTCTTTCTTCCTTCATTTTTTTTAGTTAATGTCATTAATGCATATTACTAACTTACAGGCTTTCAATTTTTAACTGAATGGTTGATTTTTTCCCTTTTTTATTGAAATTTCATTAGCCTTCCTGACTATCCTTGGCTGTATATCAGTGTCATCAAGGATAATCAGCCTCATCACTAGGGTCACTCAGGGTTTTGTGACTCACACAAAGGAGGTTGGTTAGTGGTGATGCAGAAATGCCTCTCCCACAGGGTGGAGGCTGTTAGTGGATTAATTTACGCTTCCTGGAAACTCAACAAATTCCACATGGGATCAACCCAAAGAGATACACACTGAAATATATCATAATCAACATTATAAAATGGAGTCAAAGATCAGGAAAAAAGGTTGAAACATCTCATGCAATCATTCAGTGAGAGTTAGCAGATCTCTCATCAGAAACTATGGAAGTCAATAGTCTGTATGCTGGCATATTTAAAGTACTAAAACAGGAAAAACTGCCTCAGAATTGTACACCCAAAAACTCTTCCTTCAAAAATGGAGATGATGTTCAAATAAACAAACATAAACAAAATTGAGAATTTTTCACTAGTAGATCTCCCTTATAGCAGTCCTTTGGGATATATAATAGGATACTAGACAGTAATTAGATTCATATAAAGAGATAATGACCTTGTACTTGAACATACAAAATGCTGGGAATATGAAGGAAAATATCAAAAGCTTTCTATTTCTATCTTTTAGAACAATCTCAGAATATAGTGAAGAACATTTGTTTCTTCTGGTTGATTGTTCATCCTGGAGTTCCCTTATTTTCTTGGGAATGCATAAGTAAATATAAATAACAGTACAAATCGGATTTTGTGTATGTGTGTGTGTATGTGTGCTTTTTCTGATGTAAAGTATAACTGAATGAAGCAACAACTATAAAACAATATTCATGAGTGTATAAATATGTCATTTATATGATAATAATAATACAAAAGATAGTGGTAATTATAGGGCTTTTTTTCTCAAAGATTTATTTATGCATACAAGAGCTGGGGTGCAGAAGGTGAGAGCATTCACCAGAGACAGAGTGGGGAGCAGAATAGGCAGATCTACTAAAATACACTGCTGAGAGGGGCAGCAGGCAAGGCAGGAGAGGTCAGCTGCGCCATGTGGATCACCTCCCTGGCCAGGGATTGAACTCATGCTGTATGGACTGTGGATATCTTCATAGTGCTGAAACTTAATCCCTTGCACCACCAGGGAGGCCCAATAATAGAGCTATTTTGAAGCAAAGTTTCTGTATATTGTTGAAATAAAGCTAATGTTAATTCAAACTAAATTGTTTATAGTTGAGACAATAATTATAATCCCCAAGGCAATCACTAAGAAAATAATTGAAATATATATAGTAAAAGAGGTAACAAAGGAATAAAAAATAATCTATTTGACACAAAAATAGGGCTTGATGAGGGACAGAAACAAAAAGATAAAACATATTAACAGATAAAAATAAGGAATAGCAAAACAACAAAGTGAAACCAAAATTTGCTCTCTTAAAAGACTTAAATTGACAAAGTTTTGGCTAGATTAATCAAGAAAAAGAAAGATGGAAATGAAAAGGGGATATCATCATTAACCTCACAAATAAAATATTATTAAGGAATTTTATGAACTGTATGCCAACAAACTAAGAGTAAATGGATAAACTCATAAATGAATAAAAAAATGTAAACTACCAAAACTGACTTGAGAAGAATAGAAAGCTTTAACAAAACTATACAATTAATATTAATAGTTTAAAAACTGCCCAGGCCCAGGCTCAGATGATCCTATTTATCATTTAAGGAAAAAATTAAGGAATATTTAATATCAATCATTCACTAATTCCTTCTGAACAATAGGAGAGAATGCTTCCCAACTCATTTCTGTGAGATCAATATTAATTTGATACCAAATCAAAAGACATCTTAAAAAGAAAATACAACCAATAAATATCCCTTATGAATACAGATGCAAAAATGCTTAATACAATAAAAGAAGAACTGTTCTAGGAGCATGTAAAAATTATATACAATGACATAATGGGATTTTTCCTAGGAATGCAAGGTTGGTTCAACATCCCAAAATAATGTAATGCACCTTATTAGAACAAAGGACAAAAACCACATTTGTCTCAATACATACCAAAAAAGCATTAAACAATACCTTTCTGTGACTAAATAAGTCAATAGCAGAAACAGAAAAGGAGCTTTTTTCATTTCAGTACTGGCATCTATGAAAAGCTAACATGTAATACTGTACTTATGGTGTTCAAAGACTGACTGCCTTCTCCACTAGAGCAGAACAACAGGGTCTGTTCTCACTACTTCCCCACTCTATTGTTCCAGTCAAAGGAAGAAAAACAAAAGGCATACATACAACCTGTTAAAATTAATAAAGTTCAACAAGATTGCAGGATAAGGACCTCCCTGGTGGCGCAGCAGGTTGAACACCGCACAGTGAAGCATCCAAGGCACAGCAGCATGAGTTCTAACCCTGGTCAAGAAGGTGACCCACATGGCACAGCAGACCTCTCCGCCGGCTGCTCCCCTCAGCAATGTACTTTGGTTGATCTGCGTATTCTGCTCCCCACTCTGTGTCTGGTGAATCCTCTCACCCCTTCCCCTCCACACTTCTGGCCTGTACCCCAGCTCTTGTATGCAGAAATAAATAAATCTTTTTTTTAAAAAATTGTGGAATACAAGGTCAATATACAAAAGCCAGTTGTATTTCTAAACACTAGCAACTGACAATCCAACATGAATTTTAAGAACTATTTATAATAGCATCAAAAAGAATAAAATGCTCTGTATAAATTTAACATTTATATACTGAAAACTACAAAACTTTACTGAAAAAAATTAAAACACAAATAAATGGAACACCATCTCAAGTTTGTTAACATGCAGTAATTCTCAAATTGATACATAGATTTAGTGTACTACCTATAAAAAATAACCTGACTTTTGGAAGAAATTAACAAGTTTATGCTAAAATTCCTATGGGAATGGAATTCCTAGATTTGCTGAAATTTTTTGAAAAAGAACAAAGTTGGAGAACTCACAATTCTGAATAACAAAATACTATTCAAGCTATAATAATCAAGATTGTGTAGTAGTGATATAAGGAGAGATATATAGAACAATGGATAGAATTGACAATCAAGAAATAAAAGCTTACTTTTATGGTAAAGTGATTGTTGTCAAGGGTACCAAGAAAATAAAATGGAGAAATAATTGTCTTTTAAACAAATAGTGCTAGCATAACTGTATATCCACATGCAGAAAAGTAAGTTGGGTATTTATTTCACATCACAAACAAAAATTAACTCAAAATAGACCATTGATCAAAACATAAGGGCTAAATTGTGAACTTCTTAAAAGCAAACATGGGAATAAATCTTTGAAACTTTGGGTTTCAATGCCTTTTTAGTCACAACACTTAAAGCACAAATAACAAAAGAATAAGAAATTGCACTCTACTAAAACTAAAAATGTTTGTGCTGTAAAGGTCATTAAAAATGAAAAAACATCAATAAGTGAAAAGTCAATCCAGAGAAGATTGCAAAACATCTGTCTGATAGAGAATTATATCCATAACATATAAACACCATTTGTAATTCATCAATGAAAAAGATAAATAACCCAATTTAAAAATGGACAAAGTATTTGGACAGACATTTGTATAATATATACAGATGACCAATAAGCACGTGGAACTACATTGCTATCATTGGCCATTAGGCCATTACAAATCAAGACCACAATATGATGCCACTGCCTATCCACGAAACTGACTATAATAAAAAAGATGGACCATGAAAAGATTGAGAGGATATGGAGAAACTGGAGCCCTCATACATTTCTGTATGTGGATTGTGGATTGGACACAATCCACACTGTGGATTGAATGTAAAATAGTGCAGGTGCTTTAGAATACAGTTTGGTGACTCCTCAAAGAGTTATTGTATAATCTATCATTCCACTCTTACATATTTAAATACCAAGAGAAAATATATGTCCACAGAAGTGTTTATAGTACCTGAGCAGAGCTCCTAGACCCAAAGCCAACACTAGTATGTGAAGATTTCCCCACACCAACAAGCTATTCTTGCATTATCTATCTTAAGATAATATCTAACTCCAAAGGTTAAGTGCTGTTTCTTGAGACTGCCCTCTCCTTCAGATGCCAATTTCAAGCCCGTGTTGTTACCTGTGCTTCTGACCAGCTGGCTATAAATCACAGTTCCCATGCACCTCTGCTTAGGTTCATGAACAGCCTACTGGAAAAGGTGCATAGGGCAAGATATGGGAAAAGTTTGCAGAGCTTTTATGCTCTCTCCAGGCACACCATTCTCCCCCAATCTCCACGTGTTCACCAAACCAGAATTGCTCCTCTTCTTGGCATGACTGATGAAATCACTGGTCATTGGCACTAGAACTCAGTCTCCAACTTCTCTTCTTTCCAGTGGAAGCCTAGGGGTAGGATTGGAATTCCAACACATGGTTTCATCTCCTGGCAACCAGCCCCACCCAAATGTGCTTCTAAAAATCATTTCATTCACATAACACAAGGCACATTTACCACTCTCAAAGCCTAAGAAATTCTAAGGCTTTTGGGAGCTGTGAACCAAGAATTGTAAATAAGGCCTAAATATATATCAGAAATATATTTTGGTCATCTGATTGAGCATAGTTGTATTTCTTATAACTCACAGTATTGCAGTAGCATAATAGCCAAAAGATGGAAATAACCCAGATTACCCATCAACTGACAAATAAACAAAAAATGTAGTACGCCTATACCATGGAATATTATCCAGTCATTAAAACAGAATGAAGTAGTGATACTTGTTGTAATGATGAATAAAACTGGAAACCATTATGGTTGATGAAAGAAACTTGTCACAAAAGACTGTGTCTATATAACTGTAAGATGCTATTTATATAAAGTATCCTGAAGAGTTAAGAAAATAGAATAATGGTTGATCAGAGTTAGGGAGAAGAAGAAATGGGAATTATTGCTAATGGTATGGGGTTTTTTGGGGGGATGATGAAAATGTTCTAAAATTAGATTGTATTGATAGTTGTGCAACTCTTGAACATAGTGAACAGACAACTACTGATTGTATATTTTAACTGTATGTGAATTACATCTCAATAAAACTATTTTTGAAAGTAGGTCTTTAAAGCAAATTAATGTATTAGTACAGTTTTAGGATAATGTGATATTTCCTTATGAATTTTGTGGGTGTTTTAGGAGACAGTCTTTAAAGATTTTATTCTATTCCTTCATTGAGGAACTATCTATTTCTTCATTTTTCTCAAGGAACAATACTAATTATTAAAACCTTGATCTTTCCTCTTCTTCTTCCTCCCCCCAATATAATTGGTAGCTAACAATAGGTAGTTAAATTATTAATGCAGTCGCCAGAAAAATATCTGCTGATTAATGGATTTCAAGCTATTTGACTTCAACCCACACTGAGATATATTCTATTTCTCCTTAGAGTAGCTGCCAAAATATAAATAAAAATAACTCAAGTGGGGACACTATGAAGCTGTCCACTATAGCACAAGTTCAATCCCTAGCCAGGGAGGTGACCCACATAGAGTGGCAGACCTCTCCTGTCTCTCCCACCGCTCCACTCAGCAGTGTTTCAGTCAGTCCGCCTGTTTTGTTCCCCCATTCTGGTGAATCCGCCCCCCACCTCTGGCCTGCACCCCAGCTCTTGTATGCATAAATAAATTCATCTTTAAAAAATAAATGAAAGTTTCATGAATTAATATTTACCCACTCCCCATACTATGTATTCACCTAATTTTTTTTCTATTTTTGTTTCATTTTTGGAAATGCTGGTTGTGACTGCATAATTTGACTGTTATGAACATTTAATAGGTCCCCCAAAGTGGGTCTAAATCATCATTAGCCTACTTGTCGGAAAGTGTAGGTTCAGCTTTGTGCTTAAATGATGTGTTTATTAGCATTTTTATAGGAAACAATCTGATGATACAGTAGTCTAATCAGGTAAATTTAAAAAATGTACATCATAAGGAAATATCTCTGAACAGAGACAAGAACAAGGCCCCAGGGGAACACTTGCTCACTGAGATGGAAGAGAAATAAAGTGAATGAAGGAGGTAAAGAAAAACAAAAACACTGAGAAAGAGATTAAAGAGTAATTTGAAAAAAGTTGTATGCCAAATTTCTGGTTATCTTATCCCTCCCTCTTACTCTTTGAGATTTGCACTCCAATTTCCCTTTTTCCATTTCTTTGTTGTTGCTTATGGTATATTTGACATGTAAAATTTTATTAGTTTCAGGTGTACATCATAATAATTTGATATTTGTATATATTATGAAATGTTCACCACAAAAATTTTCATTAATGTCTTTCTCCATACATAGCTACAAGGAAAACATTTTTTCCTTGTGATGAGAACTTTTGAGTTATACCTTTCAATATGCAATTACACCAATCATACTGAATTCATCTGAAACTTGATTTGGAGGACTACTAACCCAATCTAGTTAGGGCTTGGTGACATTTGGGGCTTAGAGCTAATAGATGTCTTCCTTTTATTTGACTTAGTTCAACCTAAGAAATAATACTAGCATTTTATTTCACAACAGAAGTCTAATTGGAGCGTGAATGAAAGTACTATTGGCCAAGGGCCCCTATTCTCTAATTATGTCTCATTTCAAAATCTGACTCAAGTACCTGACAATCAAAGAGGAATATTTCCATTTTGCCATTATTTGTTCACAGCTATGCCATCTGGCTCATATAACCAGAAGAAAACTTGGCACCTACATTCACCCAGAATGACCATCAATTCTCAAAACATCTTATTTTCTCTTGGCCAAGAACAAAGTAACAACTGATCTGAAAATGTGAGTACTTATCATGTAAAACACATAACTTGGAGGGTGGGGTGTTTAAAGATGGGTGTTGGAAGAGCATTTTGGAGTCATTAGGGATCTCAAACTGTGTTCTGATCATATAATCTAGTTGATATTTTTTGTTTGTCTTTGAAGTTTCAATTTAATTTAATAAATACTTTTTGAGCACCTACCATATGAAATAGAATGAGCCAAGCCCTAAGAGGATATCAAGTTATATTAATCTAAGAAATGGTTCTGTTACAGGGCAGGGGAAGGGACACCCCAGGACCCCCAAACCTGCCTGATCTAAATGGGTTCTGCCTTCAATGGAAAGGAACTTTAATATAATTAGTGTGCAATGTAGAGAAGGAAAAGAATAGTAAAATAATTTCCAATGAAACACCTAAAGTTACTCATCCCCTCATGGGTAAATGCCCAGCCAAACAGTGTTGGCCCAAAGCAAGACTACTGAGGCCCAAAAGCCTGCCATAAGACTAAGCCACCTTCTGGTGGGGACCTACAGGATAGGAGAGGCAAGTCTGGAAGGAAAAGAGCAAAATCAAAATCAAGATAAAGGCTGCCATTGTTAACCTTCCTATGGGTCTCTCACCCAGGTCTGTTTTAAGTGTCTCCTTCCATGGTCTCCAAGTCCCTGGTATAAGTCCGAGGCCAAGAAATAAATGTTTTTTCACATGTCTCCCCGCTCCATGTGCCTCCTCCAAGTCTCCTTCATCTGCTTCTCTGCTTTAGCTTCTTCTTGTCTGCTCTCCAGCTTCTCCTGCTCAGCTCCACACTTCCTTGGGTGGGTCAGGGAACTTGGAACTGTCCCTTTCCCTGGGGGCCACCCTGTTACAGTTAGGTAAGAAAGGAAACATCAGATTTCAGTGGCTAATCCCAATAGAAGTTTATCTCACGCTCATTTAACAGCCCACTGATGCTCTTCTAGGTCAACAGGCAACTTTCTTCCACCCAGCACTACAGGGATTCAGTCTTTATATCTTGAGTTGCTGCCAAACTCTAGGGAATCAGAATCTTCTGCTTCTAGCTTCCCAAGAGGTGGAAGAATGAAGAGAGCATGCACACTTCTTAAAACACCCAGCGCAGACGTGACACTCCTCACTCCGACTTACATTCGACTGGTAAAAACAAGTCACTTGGCCACATCTAGAAGTAAAATGTTGACCACTGTCATCCCTGACTTGATAGCCACTTCCCTGCAATGACTTTATACTCAGGAGGGAAGGGAACAAGCTAAAGGGCTGTCATTAACACTGTATAAACTGTGACTTCTACCTACAGAGAAAGAGTTCACGGGAGAGAAATGTCATGAAGGAGGTGGCATTTGAGACCATCCTTGATTGACAGAACTGCCAGACAGTTTTGGTAAAAGGGACATTGCAGATGGAGTGACTGCACTTACAGCATAGGGAGAATGTGGAGTAACTTGTTTTCCTGGAACAAAGCTTTGCTAAGGGGAGATATTAAGTTAAAAGGGTTGATTAGGTCACTGTTAAGTAAGGCCAAGAATGTCAGGAAAAAGAGTTTGAATTCAGTGCCTTCATTATCATAGTTATCATGCATTTTTAACACAAAGACCCCAGAATAATCAAAGCATTAATCTCTGACAAGTAATAGTCACAGACTGGAAAACACATTCAGTATGAATGGATTTCATTTTTTCAGATGGCAGCATCATATTGTATTCACAGGCTGTACAGATTACAAAATTTTGCGTTTGTGCCCATGTGTCTTGATGTTTATGAAATACAATCCAAAACATTTCCACTTCACTCCTATTCCTTCTCAAAAAGTTATCTAGAGATGCCTGGAGTTGCCTTGCAGCTGACATCCCAAACCTGCAGTGCCTCCTGCCTCCCAGGACAGAGGAATTTCCCAGGGCCGTTAAGTCTGAAACCTGTCACCAAACTCTGAAAATTCCACAAATATGATTTCTCTTCCCCTTAGGCTGACAGAGCTGTTAGAACATTAGGATCAATGATGGGGCATGAATCATACTGAAAATGTATACCGGGGCCTTGTTGGTGCTGCAGCTGCCAGGGAGGTGACCCACATGGCGCAGCAGACCTCTCCTGTCTCACCCACTGCTCCCCTCAGCAGTGTATTTCAGTAGATTTGCCTGTTCTGCTTCTACCTCTGTCTCTGGTGAATCCTCTCTCACACACATCTCTCTCCCCACACACACACCACACCTCTGGCCTACACCCCAGTTCTTTTGTGCATAAACAAACAAACAAATAAATAAATAAAAAAATAAGTGAAAACCATCATTAAAAAAGGAAATTTATACTGAGCATAATTATTTGTATAAAAAACTTGGGTGACAAGGGGCAGGAGGGGCGCGTACTTGGGGAGGTAGTATCTGGACTAGAAATTAAACTTTTTAAAAAATTGTTTAGGTTTTTAATTCTAGAACTCTGAATTGTGACTTCATTGTGTTAGCCTGCAAATAAACAGTGAATTTAAAATATCTTCTCCCCACAACAAAATATACCCAAGTTTGACATTTAAGAATTCTTAATGATTTCAGGGAGGGTCTAACTATTCACATTGCACTGCATATTTCAATATATTAGTTGTCTTCTTTTGGAACATTGTAGGAAAGAGCAAACAGCTAGATGCCAGTGAGATTCTGGCCTTCACCTCTTCCATGGAAATCTTACCTTAGCTGGTACTTTCTTGTTCTTTCAATTCCACTTAATGTAATGAAGTTTTGCAAGTTATATATACACCATTGTTACCTTGGTTTAAAATTGTCTAAATAGGTGGCCTCCCCAGTGGTGCAGGGGTTAAAATCTAGCACTGTCAAGCTATCAGCAGCCACTGCAGCACAGTTCCATCAGCATTCTATCCCCATCCAGGGAGCTGACCCACATTGTTTGCAGCAGACCTCTCCTGTCTTGCCTGCTGCTCCCCAGCAGTGTATTTTATTAGATCTGCCTGTTCTGATCCCCACTCTGTCTCTGGTGAATCTTCTTACTCCCTGCACCTCTGGCTTACACTCCATTTTTCTATGCATAAATATGTCTTTAAAATCTAAAAATCAAAAAAAATTGGAAGGGACATGGCCACATCTGTGTTTAGACAGCAAAAACACATACGGGGAAAATGTTCTGGGGGATGGGTGGGAAAACAGTCTGGAGCCTGAGGACGCTGCTGGAGGTGGGGCCAGTGGTGTGTGTACAAGGCAGACAGGCTGAAAGGGAATGGGGGGCATGTGGGATGGTGGGCACAGCCAAGGACCGGCCACTGTCCTTGTTCCTGAGTGTGAGGGGACACTACCTGGCTGGGCGGTTCTGGGCATAGTCAAGATTGCAGTGATTCTAAAGCCAGTTAGAAAGTGCTGATTTGGGGACAATCTCCAGAAAGTCCTTCACTTTCCATGTGCCTTTCTTTTATCCCCATTCTTTGGAATTTCCTTTCAATGATATCATTCTCCAAAAATGCATCCTGGGTGAGAACTTTTTGAAGTTCCACATTTGAGAAAAAGCATTGCAGTGAATGCTTTCCTTTGTACAAATGCATTAAAGTGTGACTTCTGGAGAGTGGGTGTGGCATGATAAGTGTGTGAGAAGGACAAGGCCACCCTGAAATTCCAGTGCAGGGTTCAGAGAGAGTATTTTCTGGTGAGGAACTCTGGCAGGTGGACTAAGCGGTCTGTGAACAAAATTCAAACTTTTCACTCAATAAAATAACATAGTTGAAAAATAATTTCCAAATTAATCACTCATAGAAAAATGATGGGGTCAAAATCATCTTTACAAATTATAAATACTCAGGTCTCTTGCTTTTGCCCTTTGACATTTCATTTACTGCTTCCAAGCTTAGGTAAGTAATAATTTCTCTAAATATATCATAATTACTTGTTTCTGTTTTGTGCTACTTTGTTCTTTGTTATGATTTGATTTATATGTTTAACTCTTAGGTCTATCTAAATTGGTGTGTGTGTGTGTTTATGTGTGATGTAAATTATATTGCTTTTTGATGTTGTTAGTATCAAGAAATAAATCCAGCAGTTTTATTTCTCTACAAAGGAGATAATTTGCATGTTTTGTAAAATGCTTAGCACGCTGTGAATGTGAGATAATTTAAGCCAAAGGGGAAGAAAGAATTTCACTCCTCCTCTCTCTTGGAAAATATTTGAGATATAGTATTCACATATCTAATTTTTCTTTGAAGATAGTTTTGGATAGAATCCTGGAAAACTGCCATTTGTAAAACAGACAAACGTTTCATCTGAAGATTTGGTTCACTTAAAAAAAAAATTAACTACCATGCAAGTTAAAGTGTCTATGTTAGTTACTGTGGCACAAATTATATTCAGTAGAGGTTTCATGCCGAGAAAAACCATGAAATACAGAAGATGAATGTATTCACTGTGATTATGCTCTTCAGGAGCTAGAAAATAACTACTTAGAAAGATTACACATGAGGGTAATTGCCATTTAATGGAGAAAAATAGGGGAAAATAATTATAAGAGTGAAGAAGATATTTCCTAACCATCTGTCATTTAAAAATAAGATACAAACAAAAAAAAAATAGTATGTTTTTTCAGAAAGACTAGGAAGCAATGGCAAACGATGGCAAAAGGCAACACTGGCAGTGCAGGGAAGAGCTCTCCCTGAAGGAAGCTGAGGCTACTATGTGTGCAAAAGGCTTTCTAAAGCATCCACCAAGGTGTGCTATACTGTTGCAGTCACTGGTCTTCGAGTGACATTTGTACATTGTACCCCTATTCTACCCCACTTGAACTGCGTAGCTGGAACCAGGAGACGCCAATAGAAAGACATTTTCTTCTACTAGGAAGGAAAAAAAAGTGACGATGTTGAAAATCAACCTTTGGGTTTTCTTATGTTTTTATTTATTTTTATTTTGTTATTATTATTATTATTATTTAAAGATTTATTTATCCACACAAGAATTGGGGTACAAGCCATAGGTGCAGGGGGTGGTGAGAGGATTCAACAGAGACAGTGGGGAACAGAATAGGCAGATCTGCTGAAACACACTGCTGAGGGGAGCAGCAGGCGAGGCAGGAGAGGTCACCTCTCTGGTCTGAGGCAGGGATCAAATTTATGCTGCAGTGGCTGCAGTTTGCTTCACAGTGCATTGCTTAACCCATTGTGCCACCAGGGAGGCCCCATATTTTTATTTTATTATTTTTTAAAGATTAATTAATTAATTTATGTACAGATGAACTGGGGTCTAGGCTAGAGGTATGGGGAGTAAGAGGATTCACCAGAACAGACAGGGAAGCCGACCAGGCAGATTTACTGAAACACACTACTGAGGGGAGCAGCAGGTCTGCTGTGCCATGTGGGTCAGCTCCCTGACGAGAGGCCTGGCTGGTGATAGCTTGATAGCACTGAGACTCAACCCCTAGGCCATCAGGGAGGTCCTCTTATGTTTTCAATGCTCCAGGGAATTTTAGTAAGCCAGTAAAGGATTATTTTATTAACTAACATAGGCTTTACTCATGTAACATTCTGCTGGTGTTCTGCTGAAGCCAGTATTTTTAAATTTTTATTTTATTGCGCTAGTGTGGCTTTACAAGAGTGTATATTTTAGGGGTGTAAGTCACACTTCTTCACATGTCTGTCACCTAGCCATGCCCACCATCAAAGGACCAATGAGCCACCATCACAGTCCATTAGGTCCCATCATCCTTGCAGAGTTGTGTTCTCTGTAGAAATCAACCCCTGCAGTATACCTATCAGAGTCTCCAGCCCTTCTTGGGAGGAATTGATGATCTGGATGCAGAGAAGGAAGCAGCTCCATGAATTATTCAGCGTGACTGGTTTGCTGTTTCCAACAAGATAGTAGTTAATCACCAGACAAGACAACAATACAAGAGATGTTGCAGACAGTATGTGATTAAAGGCACAGCTGGAAGTCATCTCTCCTCTAAATTTCCAGAATACTCTGTGCCTGTCATGGCACTTTCTTCTTTCCCTCGATGCTGCTGCTGTTTTTCTCTTCCCCCTACTAGTGAGTGAACAACTCCAGGGAAGCTTCAGTCTGATTCATCTTTGATCCCACATGAGCCTAGACTCAGTGTCCATAGCATTGCTGAGCATAGACATTTCTTATTTGAGTGAAATAAGGGACACAGAGAGCAAGTTGGGATAGAAAGGGGCATGGAAGGGTGTGTGTTTATGTGAAGATTTTCATTTTGGACAGAAACAAATTTTAAACAGTAAGTGTCCGAGTTGGACATCATTTTAATCTCTGTAGCATCCGTTCTGTAGCATCCATTCATTCTTTTGGTTTTCTTTTGGGGAAAGATCATTCCCCTAATGCCTGTCATCACTCCCTTGGCCTGGACAATCTCCCTGCACTCCCTTGGTCTGGATAATCTCACTTTCATAGAGACAAACTCAAACCCAAACAAAGACAGAAATTGCCAGTGACTCACCATGTGGTAGCCTATCCCCTGGGGTAACAGAGGTCATCCATTCAGTCTGCCACCCCTTGGCAGATTAAAGAGGGCTTTGCATTCATTCTTTGTCAATCCTCCCATTGAGAGGCAGAGTCTCAGTCTTTTCCCTTCTATCTGTACTGGTTCTGCCACTGCCCTGGTTGATGGCAATAGAATACAATGGAAGTTACTGTCAGTTTCAATCCTTTAGGGCTTCCTGGACTGGCAAGTTCAACTTCTTGTCCCTTGGTAGTGTCACTTTTGGAGCCCTGAGTCACCATTTAAGTCTTGACCCTGAGGCCACCATGCTGCGAGGATGCCCAAGTTACCACAAGGAGGGTCCTTATGGAGAAACATGCCAAACCAGCACCCATTGTTCCAGCTGTGAGTGGAGAAGCCTTCACACGATCCCAGTCTCAGAAACCACCAGACAACACTCCTTGAGTGACCCCAATAAACTGCCCAGGTGAGCCCATCAACCCCACAAACCATAAGGAATAACAGTAAATTGTTATTTTAATCCACTAGGTCATGAGGTGGTTTGTCATGTAGCAATACACCTCGTTTTCCAGTTTTCCAGAATATTGTTGTTCAACTCTTCCCTCAAATGTTTCAAGGAGCATCCTCTTTTCTCATTATAGTGATAGCACCATCTAATACCTGTAGATCACAGTATAGTGTCCTAAGCGTACCAGTGCACCAGTGCACCTGTTAGTAGTAGCTTGTGCACATGCTCATTTCGTTGTGTTCAGGCTTTTTTTTTTTTTAAATTTATTTATGCATACAAGAACTGAGGTACAGGCCAGAGGTGTGGGAGTGAGAGGATTCATCAGAGACAGAGTGGGGAATAGAACAGGTGGATTGACTGAAATACACAGCTGAGGGGAGCAGCGGTTGAGGCAGGAGAGGTCTGCTGTGCCATGTGGGTCTCCTCCACGGCCAGGGATTGAACTCTTGCTTCTGTGATGGTGAATGCTTCATAGTATGGTGCTTAACCCCCTGTGCCACCAGGGAGGCCCCTGGGTGTTTGGTTTTTTTTAAGAATTATTTTAATTTTTATTTATGCAGAGAAAAATTGGGGTGTAAGCCAGAGGTGCAGGGCGAAGAGGATTCACCAGAGACAGAGTGGGGAGTAGAATAGAGGGAGCTACTCAAATGCATTGCTGAGGGGAGTAGCAGGTGAGACAGGAGAGGTCTGCTGCACCATGTGGGTCAGAACTCATGCTGCAGTGGCTGGGGATAGCATGATAGTGCTGAGACTTTAATGTCTGTGCCACCAGGGAGATGTGAGGCTAAAGTACTTTGAAATACTTTTATTATTTAAAAAAAAAGATACTTTTAAGAATTCTTATATGAATTGCCTAGCTTTCCTTTGCCATCTTACTTTTTCAGTCAGCATTAAAATTACACACACTCCCTCCCTGAGCTGGGAATGCTCTTTTTAGAGAGTCTGTTTGAAGGCATTCTGTTCTTTTGCAGTAATTACAGTCCTTTTAGATCCTTGACTTGCTGCTTTGTCCTAAATTATCAGAACTATTCAACTGTCACATTCAATTCCAGGGAGGGTATAGTTAAAGATGGACTAACTGTCCTCCACTTAAGTGTGTTTGCAAATCTGTGTCCCCTCTCCCATCCCCACTCAGGAGCTGGGACACTCTGCCCATCTCAGGTACAGTCATGTGTGACTTAGCGGCAAATTGCATAAGGCAATTTGCGGTCCCAATAGGCTACACCAAATAGGCTACGTGTTTAGTAAGCTAGACCAGCTAGGATTGTGTAATTACACACTGTGAAGTTTGCACAACGCCAGGATTGCCTAGTGACACTTTTCTCAGAACGTATCCCTGTCATTAATTGACACGTGGGGAAGAGGGTTGAGACACCCCCATCACTGCAGCCAACTCACTGAGTTTCCCTCCTAGCCTCCATCTAGTCTATTGGCATGAGAAACTCTGGGACCAAGGAAGGGGCCTTTGAGTTCCTTGGAGTTTTAGAGGGCACATCTATGACCCACAAGGGGAGAAAATCCACTGATTTTTTTTTAAGATTATTTATGTGTACAAAAACTGGGGTACAGGCCAAAGGTGCAGGGGATGAGAGGATTCACCAGAGACAGCGGGGAACAGAACAGTTGGATCTACTGACGTACACTGTTGAGGGGAGCAGTGGACAAGACAGGAGAGGTCGGCTGTGCCATGTGGGTCAACTCCCTGGCTAGAGATCAAACTCGTGCTGCAGTGGCTGCAGATAGCTTCGTAGTGCTGAGACTTAACTTTTTGAGCTACCAGGGAGGCCGCTGATGATACTGTTTTTGCCCTAGTCAGAACTGAGTCCAGGTGGTATGTTGGTATCCGTGACTTACATCCATCATGGACACTTGACTGCCGTGTCTTTCAACTCCTGTTTCCCAACATCCACAGCTTCTATGAATACTCACTTGAAATAATGGGTGAGCCAACTTACTTTTAGCCATATAGGATAAGAGGGAGCTCTAGCCCTAGCCCCTGTCCTTGGGTTCTCTTTGTGAGGCAACGTGTACTCTGCTGGTCTTCATTAACCGCTGAGGCCCTGAACATGGCATACCCTGAGTTCTGGTCACTTCTCTGCTGTCGTTTTTGTTTGCTTCTGTTTCAGGGAGGCAATTATAGTGACACTTTTTAAACCGTATTTTACAATTTAGCTGTCCCCTTTCTATATCTCATTGTTATTGCCCTGGTTTTGGCCCTGTGTTGGGGTTGCGGGTGGGAGGGAGTTGTTTGTTTGGAGCCTCAGCTGCTACTTAACTTGAACAGAGAATGGTTGTTTACTTCTGCCTATACTTAATAAGCAAAAGTTGGGGGATTTATGTGGTCAAATGTCCCTTCATGTGCTTTTGATTCCTTTTCATACTTCTTACCCAAAAGAATTCTCTCCTTAAATGTTTGATTTTTTTCTGCTTTGTTTGGCAGTTTTATAATTTTATTTTAATCTAATTTTAATATTCTACTAAGAACCCATTTTATTTTTAAGCAAAAGATAAGAAACTTATTGAAAAGTCCTGTCTTTCCTCATTATTATTTCCTAAATTATTATATATGACAGGATTTAGTTCTAAACTATCTGTTCAGTTATTTTGCCTGCTTAGTCATCTTCTCCCAGCATTCTTCTTTAATTATTGTAGTTTTTAATTGTTTGAATATAAAGTAGAACTAGTCTCACTATTCTTTTTTCAAAATGTCCTTTAGTACTTATCTATTTAGTTTTTTTCAGCAAAGGTTGTTTCAATTTTTTAATTTAAAAATGACATTGGGGGCCTCCCTGATGGTGCCACGGATTGAGCACCGCACTGTAAAGCATTCACCACACAGCAGCTTGAGTTCGATCCCCGGCCAGGGAGGGGACACTCGTGGTGCAGCAGACCTCTCCTGCCTCGCCTGCTGCTCCCCTTAGCAGTGTATTTCAGTCCATATGCCTGTTCTGCTCCCCACTCTGTCTCTGGTGAATCCTCTCACCTCCCATGCCTCTGGCCTGTACCCCAGCTCTTGTATGCATAAATATAGCTTAAAAAAATTAAAAAGACATTGGAATTTTTATTCATATTTGCATTGAATCCACATATTACTTTCACGAAAAATTTATAGTAACATGGCGTTTTTTTTTTTTTTTTAAAGATTTATTTATTATTTATGCATACAAGCACTGGGGTACAGGCCAGAGGTGTGGGGGTCGGGAAGGGTGAGAGGATTCACCACAGAGAG
>JAGFMF010011501.1:7412782-7435239 GCA_019455555.1 Galemys pyrenaicus
ACACTGCTGAGGGGAGCAGCGGGCACAGCAGGAGAGGTCTGCTGCACCATGTGGGTACCTCCCTGGCCGGAGGCAGGGATCGAACTCATGCTGCAGTGGCTGCGGTTTGCTTCACAGTGCGTTGCTTACCCCACTGTGCCACCAGGGAGGCTCGTAACATGGCGTTTTTAAAATCTCCCATTAAAGTAGATTTTACCTTCTTCTTGTAGGTCACATTCATTTTTTTATATGTTATTAATCTTCTTTTACCTTTTCTATTATTTAAAAAATTATCTGTGACTCCCCCAGGACAATGCTGTATTGTTGATGCTTCCTATGTTAGTTGGAATTTATCTCTCTTTTCCTATTAGTGCAAAGTAGGCATGTACATCTTTGGTTCTGAAGGGTTTTCTTGCCCTTTTCAAAAAAAACTATGTTCATGTTTTATTTGATAGTTTATTAATTTTTCTTTTTATTTCTGATTACAAAAGCCATAACCCTTAGTTACAGGAAATTATGAAAAACCAAGAAACAAAGGGAAATTCCAACTTGGAAAATGGGGAGTAGGTTGCCTGTGATGCCTTTTCTTTGAAGATGTACTCTGAAGAATGGATTTTTGGACAGTGGGAATAAGGACAAAGGAAAAATAAAAGGGTCTTCCAGAGGGCAGAAAGGGCATGGAAATAAAATATATTCAACAGAGTTCACGGGTCATTGCCAGGTACATGGAGTAAGGATGGACACCGACCAGACTGGAAGTGGGTTGGGATGAGATCTGGAAGATTAGGCTAAGGAATTAGGCTTTTATATTCTTTAGGAAATGAAAGTCCAGATTCCACATTTGTCCTGAAAAATCTCAGCTTCCGGAACACATGAAATTCCTGTCAAGCTCTTTTTACACTACAGCACGTAGAAGCACACTGTTATATTTGAGAATCACTATTTGTTCATTTCCTGTAAGACATGCTTGAATGTAAAATGGGAGGAAACGCCTTGTGTTTAAGTTCCTTCCTGATTTTTCCCAAAAGGAGGGGGAGAACAGTACATATTCACCTCCCACAATTGCACACAAGCACAACTGCACACCTCCGCCCAGCCGTAGAACAGTGAGAGAAACAGCACTGTCATCACAGTACTGAAGGAACAAACATATGAGGTTCTTTGTAATGTGTAAAACCTGAGCAGTCTTGGCTGCTTTGGTTGTTTGCTCAGTTACCTGAATTTTTTTTGTTTATCTTGGGTTTAATTTTTTTGGCCTGAGGCCTAATCTATCACCAGTGGTGAGTCACAGGGATGCCTGGAATAGTTCTCCTGCAGTTATTTGTCTTCATATCTTATCCTCCTTGGATGGCCGGGATGGTTTCTTATTCATCTGTTTAGTTCACAAAACCCCAGTAAAGTGTGCCTCAATGAAATGTCTGCTGAATCACATAAAAAGGATGCAACTCATCTGTCAACAATGTGAGATCACAAGTACCGTTTTTTGGGTCATGTGTACACCGATGAGAAGTTTAGACTGGGACTTAAAATCATAAGGCCAAAAGGAACCCAGAAATTCCCTGATCCACATTCTTTGACTGAGGAAAACTGCCCAATCATAGTTCTGGTGAAGTTATTTCTTTCCAAAATATTCATAGGAAAGTAAAAACATTTACTGATGCAAATCGAATCTCTATCTAGAAAGACTGACTTATGACTTATGCATGAAATCGTGATACAGTCTTTCGGGTTAAGATAGAATAACAAAAGTGGGATCACTAATTTCCCTTTCTAACCACCCCCCCCCCCCCAAACTGGCCAGTAAATAACTAACCACAAGCAAACTGAGGGCCATTCGCTGTGAAGACTGTCGGTTGTGGGTGTCCTGTGCCCTGAGAGGGTCTTCTCACTTCTAGCCGCCCTCCATAGGTGACTGTGGCTTCGAGGAAGAGCTGGCACTTTTGTGTTTTCAGGGAACTCGCGGTGGTGCTGTCAGTATTCCCATGAGCACTTTTATTGGCTGTCACATGGGCATCCTATCAAGAGAGCTGCAGAAGTTTGGCAGAGAGGGTCAAGGCAAAGCTGTTTCTGCACACTGTCATCTACACCAGCACAAGGAGAAGACTGTCCCCTCACCCTGCAGCAGTTGTGCTCGAGGTAAATGGGTGTTGCTCTTAATGAAAGAGCCACAGGCTCTGGGGACTTCTCCTCCCTGGGACGCTTGAATCTTCTTCACATTTCATCATCACCATGTGTCTCCCCTCAACCACTGCCCAGTGCTAGATTAGCAAGTTGCATAAAGAAGGGCCTCCCGGTGCATCAGGGGGTTAAGCACCGCACTGTGGGGCATCCACGGCCACTGCAGCACAAGTTCAATCCCTGGCCAGGGAGGCGAATGGAGAGGGAGACCTCTCCTGCCTAGCTCCGCTGCTCCCCTCAGCAGTGTATTTCGAACAATCTGAATGTTCTCTTCCCCACTCTGTCTCTGGTGAATCCTCTCACCCCCCACATCTCTGGCCTGTACCCCGGTTCTTGTATGCATGAATAAATAAATTTTTTTTTTAAAGAAAGTTGCATAAAGTTGTGGCTGCCAGGGACTGGAAGGTGAATGAAATGGGGAGATGTTGGTTAAAGAGCACACATTCCTGATTATGAAACAAATTAGTTCTGGGTATCTAATCACACAGAGTGGTGGCTATTGTTGACAGTACCGTAGTGTATATCAGAAAGTTGCCAGGAAAGTAGGTCTTAAATTTCTCCCCCCACATCCAAAAGATGATGAATGTGTAAATTAACCTTATATTGTGATAACCATGCATATATAGATCTCTATAAGTCTATAGATATATATATTCCCATCATCTTATTGTGCACCTTAAATTAACACAATAATATTGTCAATCATATCTCAATAAAGTTAGAAAGGAAAACATGACTCTATTTGCATATGGGCTGGCAGTGGAGATATTTATTCATGCAACATCCATGCAGCACCATGTGCCATGGATCTATGACAGGAAGGCAGAGTGTTGCCAAATGAATGTTGTCGCTATTGAATGCAGTAAGAAAAGAAACTCTCTTTGTGGCTCAGTGTACTGGAGAGGCTTCACCAACGGACTCATGATCTGGCTGAGACGAGTTGGGGAGTGGGTAGAATTTGGACTGGAACAAAAGGAGGTGAGAACTGGAATTGCCTAAACACGAGTAGGCTCGAAGAAAGATTTTGGCCTGGAGATTCAGCAACATGGGAGGAAACAGTGTGGAAAGCTGCATCGTGACTGCCACCCCCACTAGGTAGCCATGTCCTAATCCCCACAATCTGTGAATGTGTCACCTTACCTGGCAGGATGGATTTTGAAGACGTGACTTCAAACTCCTCTTGAGAGGGGGTTGTAGACTCTGTCTTCCCCCAAAAAAATGTTCAGACAGGCTTTTTTCCAAGATATCCAGAGTGACCTTCTTCTAACACGCATCCCCTTATCAATGAGGCTCTGTAGGCCTCAGGAAAAACTATTACAATCACCATAAAGAATGTAGATTACCTAGACTCCCAGAACCTTTAGATAACTAAAATAGCCTAGATATCTCTAGACATAACCTTTTTAGCAGAGAAATTCATCTTAGGGCAAACGTTTAAAGGCAAGGTCTTGTCAATGAAGTCATGGCCTCCTTGTCATGGGAGACCCCCACCTCTGTCCTTGACACTCCAGGCCTCTAAATGCAGGATACAAAACTCCTGTCCCATTTAGATCAGAATTTACAGCCGTGTAGATTCTCCGTATGCATGTAGTTAAATTCGCTCTTTTCTCCTACTAACCTATCTGATGTTAGTTTGTAGACTCTACCAGCCCAAGAAGAATCAGCAGGTTGGTTGTCCTGGAATATCTGAGCAGTTACAATGTAATTGATGTTGTTTTTGGAGTCCGTGGGTTTGGAGAGCGGGGTTCTTGGGTTCACTCTGGGCAAGGTTTCACGGCGGCACACGGCGAGTTTCCCAGGCAGGTTTCTCCACGAGACAAAGATGTTGGTTATATTTGGGGTTATATCTGCAGCACGAGTTCGATCCCTGCCGCTGGCCAGGGAGGGGACCCACATGGAGAGGCAGACCTCTCCAGCCTCGCCTGCTGCTCCCCTCAGCAGTGTACTTCCATTGATCTGCCTGTTCTGCTCCCTGCTCTCTCTGGTGAATCCTCTCATCACCCCCCACACCTCTGGCCTGTACCCCAGTGCTTGTATGCATAAATAAATAAATCTTTAAAAAAAAAAAGATGTTGGTTATATTTGAAGAGCAGGTTTATTAGAGAAAGGGATAGAAAAGTTAAGTACACTTCCATAGACAGAAGTGGTAGGAAGGCTGCCCCATAGGGACGGGTTTGCTAAGAGACTCCTACATGGTTGCAGGCCTGTGGCCCTGAGGAGAGCTGCCTCTGCTGAGGGAGGTCAGTGCAGAGAAGCCCCAGCATGATGCCGGTCACGGGCAGGCAGGAGGCTGCTGCTCTGCAGAGGAGAGTTGGTGAGGAGAAGCACCTGCATAGTCACAGGTGGGCAGAAGGACGGCTGCCCTCTTGTGGGGCAACATTAGGTTTTTATCATCTTCTTTTGGTAAGGAGTGGCTCGTCTGTGGGTGGGTGGTTTATTCCTTATCTCCATTATCATCACCTTCATGTTTGTGTGTCTGGGTGCTGCACTTCTTGATCTGGGCGTTGACCCCTAAGGGTCTTAGTTTCTGTAACCGGGTTAATGGCTTGTGCTAATCCCTACTGCCCCTGCCTCCTTATATGGTACAGGTTCTTGAGCTTGTGGTGTCTCCTCTATTCTCTATTCTCCATCATAACCCAAAGATGTGACCAGAGAAGCAGCGTGTGGAGGAATGGAAGGAAGGGCTCCTACACCGAGGTTTGAAGGAAGCATCTATGTTACAGGGCAGGGAGAGGGGCACCCCAGAACAACCAAACCTGCCCTCTCTGAATGGGTTCTGCCATTCACCACATTAAAACAAACATATAAGACCTTTAATGGAAAGGAACTTTAATACAATTAGGGTATAGTATAATTAGGGTATAGTACAGAAAGGACAAAGAATATAGTTATTAAATTAAGCATCCAAAGTTACCCATCTCCTTGAGGGTAAAAGTTTAGCCAAATAGGATTGGCCCAAAGCAAGGCCCAGAAGCCTGCCACAAGTCCAAAGGACCTTTCAATGGAGACCCATAAAAAAGGGTCAGAAAGAGTCAGACAAATCTGGGAGGAAAAGAGCAAAATCAAAATCAAGATAAAAGCTGCCATTATTAAGTTCCCCACGGGTCTCTCACCCACATCTGTTCTAACTAGTTTAAGACTAAGAAGCAAGCGCAGTTTCTTCACATGTCCCTCTGCTCCACGTGCCTTCTCCAAGTCTCTTTGCTGCTCTCCATCCTGCTTCCTTCTTCCTCCTTTCCTTCTGTCCTCCTATCTCCTCTCTCCAGCATCTTCTTATCCCTGCTCAGCTCCACCCACTTAGGGCGGGACCAGGATCCTGGAACTTCCCCTTTTCCTGGGGACCACCCTGTTACATCTAGACACTGGAATGGGCAAGAAAATGGATCCTCCCCTAGAGGCTCTCTCAGGAGAGGTACCATGTCCCCTGAACCCGATTACATGCAGCCACTGTGGTCTAGCTCCTGGGAACTGAGAGCAGAGCTGAGTGACCGACCAGGTGAAGCTGTATAAAGTAGGCTCTGGAAAGGAGAACTCTTGCTTCTGTGGCCTGACTTGCACCCTGGTACTGCTGGGAAGGAGATATAGAGGAGACATGTGGAGGTGAGATAGAGAGAGACACGTGAACAAGAAACATGGGTGAGATGCAATTGGGGAGGCTGACAAGGGCAACTGTTATCTTGATTTGTACTTTGATTTTGCACTTTTGGTCCAGCTTTCTGGGACCTATTGATATTTCAGAACCCCTTTTCTATGGTTCCCTGTGAACCTTGTACATAAGATTTCACATCTCAGGAGCCCCACTTCAGGCAACCCTGTTAGGCTGGGCACTTGTCCACAGGGGATGGATAAGTTGGGGAGTTTTATTGGTAAACTCTTGTTAGGAACTTTCTTCTCTCTCTGTGTGTTAGGGGGAAAGGTAGTCCTAAATAGATTACACGGATAGGTTTATGGACTCCAACCCCCACTCCAGACCAGTGTTCCAGAACCACAAGTCCAACAAAATAATTATCAAAGAGTGGATCACTGGGACCTAAGGGTGGAGTTAAGCAGCCAGGCTGGCTATAAAACCAGAGAGGTGAGCCTTGGGCTCTCTCTTCCTTTGGAGCCATCTCACTTGACTCGGAGCCAGCTCTCAACGTGCCATTGCATTCCAGCTCGGAAAATCTAGTAGAATATTTACAAATTTGTATCCCTCTCTTCTCCTTGTGTTATTCTACTTTGTACCCCTTCTTTTGTAAAATAAAAACCCTTTAATAACTTTTGTCACATGTTCCTAAAATTGGGACTTATTATAAAAATCTTCTGAGTGCGCGGGTAAGAACCCAGTCAGGGAAACCCATTTTATATTAGGGTTGCCCTGTAACACATGCAAACTAATTCTATTAAATTTCTTTTACACTAGGAGTCTGCTCTGCCTCTGTGCACACAGCTGTCTCGACCCTTTTAGAGTGTGCACGTCTGGGGGTTCCTGATAACCCCCAAAAGTGTGCTAGCAGCTTCAGAAGGAATACAGCCTTGCTATCATCTTATTTTAGCCACTGAGACCCACACTAGACTTCAGAACTGTGCGAGTAACAAAGTTGTGTTGTACTAGGCTGCTAAATTTCAGGTAATTTGTTTCACAGCAACCAGAAATTAATACAGAAGAGAAGTAATGTTAAAGGATTAATGCAAAGCACTTCACATGAATCCTTAAATGTTCACAACATCCTTATGAAGTTGGAACAAATCTCAGAACCTTTTTAGTGGGAGGAAACAAGCTTAAAGAGGCTGGGAAATTGCCCAGGATCTTGATGGTAAGCTGCAAGGCAGAGAATTACCGCCAGTTCTGTCCCCAAGCTGCTGCCCCTTTGCCTGCACCAGGCTGCCTCTGGGTAATGGGAAGTTCATAAAGACAGGGGAGCAGGGTGGGAACTTGCTTGTCTGGAGTAGAAAGAAGCCTGGTGGGTCATGAATCCGCACAGTCCCGGGAGAGGGCCTCGCTCTCAGGAGAGCTCGGTCAGTACTGGAGGTCAGAAGTCCACACCCAGGGCCAAGGAGACGCCCCACTCCTGCTGGTGACTTGACACTTTTCTCCCCAGTGGGGTTCTGATAGGGAGAGGGAGTTTGCACAGCGATAGGACAAGACAGGAGTAAAGGGGTATAAATGCCAAAGAGGAAAGGACAAAGCAAAGGAAGAGGGAGGGGGAGAGCCGGGGAAGGAGAAGGTGTGCCACTAGAGACGTATTTGGTTTACTTTTACTTTGGCCTTCTTTATTGTTAATGAAGGAGCAAGTCTGACTTTTCCCCTTTGATTACCTAATCACTCTCCTTTTCAAATGCTAAAATATGAATTTTCTGTGCATAATCTAAAATTATTTAAAACTATGATTTTTTTTTCTATGTGGATCTCTTCTACAGTACTAAAAACTGATGATTAAAACCAAATCTGTACATTAAAAGGGTGATTTTCATGGAAAGTGGATTACATCTCAATTTAAAAAATTGTGGACTCTTTAGTTAAGATCACTGGAAGGAATTAAAGTAAATGTTAATATTTATTCCAGAATCAAGGCTAGAGTCACATTTAACTCAAGGTTACATGCTATACAGTCTGTCAAATGAAATTTGTGTCTGCCCTATGGAAATTACTCTGGAAATTCCCTTCACTTGCCTAAGGCATAGTGATAGTCAGGATTAGTAGTACTTCACCATTTCTTAGTAAACCCTGCACAACCAGTTTTTCCTCCAGCATTGGAATCCATCACTGTTTCTGTCGTTAGGCAACAAATGAAGTCCTTGGCTTGCATTTATTCCATGCCCCGTTGTATAAAAATTATAATTTGAATGTGTGTAGATGACATGTCAGAAATTATATCTGAAGCTTTTTCACTGAGTCTTAAATTCTATTATTTACTTCATACTATGTCATCTAATCCCTTTCCTCATTTCTCTTTGTTTTATGATTAAATTCTACTGTCTGGTCTCACTGAGTGAGCCTTAACCTAGGGGACATAATAATGCATGTCCCAGCAAAAAGATAAAAACCATATTCCTCCCACGTAGAGCTACATGATCACAACATTTTCATCTAGTTCTTTCTAATCTTCTTTTTCTGTATTTTCAAACACAGTAGAGATAATTTTGTACAAATGGCTATATGTTTCATTTTCTGGTATTATAAATAATGCTACAATAGAAGAGCATAATTCCAGGTGAACATAATTTCTGACTAATTTTACATTTGTAAAGTAACACTAAATTTAAATTTTGAAATAATTACAGGAAAATTAAAATACAATTCAAAGACTTACTTTCTGAACCATTTGAGAACAAGTCATCAAGCCTGATGCCACATCACACCTAATATCACCGTGTTTACCTACAAGCGAGAACTCTCTGCTACATAATCGTAAAATAATAACCCAAATCCAGAAGTTAACATTGGTGCACTACCAACACCCAATAACACCTAGTTCCCATTTGGGCCAGTTGCTCCAATAATTGATAGCAAAAGCATCCAGTTCAGAATCAGGTATTACGTTTAGTCATTTCTCTTTATTGTCCTAAAGATATGAACATTTGTTCAACCTTTTTTTCATCTCATGGACTTAATGCTCTGTTATTTCATAGAATGACCATCATTTGGGTTTAACTGATGTTATCTCATGATTAAATTTAGGTTAATTATGAACCCTTGCTAAGAAAAACAGTTGATGTTGAATACTCTTTGCACCTTACCAGGTGGCACATGATTTAAATTTTTTCTGTTATGATAATGTTCACTTCGATAGTTGATTAAGGTGGTATGGTTGGGGGAAAGGTAGTCCTGAATGGATTACACAAATAAGTTTATGGACTCCAACCCCCACTCCAGACCAACAGTATTCCAGAGCCACAAATCTGATAAAATGATTATCAAAGAGTGGATCACTGGGACCTGTGGGTGGAATTAAGCAGCCAGGTTGGGTATAAAAGCAGATGTGAGCCTTGGGGGCCCTCTTGTTCAGAGCCTGCTCTCGACGCTCCAGTTCTGAAAATCTAATAGAATATTTGAGGATTTGTATCCCTCTTTTCTCCCTGTGTTATTACTACTTTATTTCCCCTTCTTTTGTAAAATAAAACCCTTTATTAACCTTTGTCGTGTGTGTGCCTGCAGTTAGTACTTATTATAAGTGCCTTTCAAGCACACAGTCAGGCAAACCCATTTTATATTAGGGTTGCCCTGTAACAGTATCTTCTAAGTTTTTTTATTGCAAAATTATTCTTTCCCTCTGTGTGGTTAACAAATATTTCATGGGGTTATACTTAGCAACTATGAAAATACCCCACTTCTCATTAAACTTTCAATTTATTCATTGCTGTCAAATGAACTATGACATGCCATAAATTGACATGTCAGGGTTAGATGGCTCATTTCTGAACAAATAAATCACAAACCCACAGCAGACAGTCAAGCGTTGCATGTTCTTTTCAGTTTTTATTGTCACAGAAAGCCATAAGGGATAAGGGCTAACATGCAATAAAGCTACTGTGACACTGTGAGAAAAACCCCATGCTAGTAGTTACTTTATAACTATGTCAACCTAATAAATCCAGATGCCTTTTTTATGTTAGGATAATTTCCCATCACGAGCGAGGTCTAAGCATTGTTTGTCTTTCCGAAGGTATGTCAGTCATCCTTCCCATTTCTGTGTGAATCACCCCGGCTTGTTTGTGTTATGACGGAGTAGACTGGCCAATGGTCCATCCCAGTCAAAGTGATAAATGTGCAGTTGGCTCATGAGGAAGCTCCTGCAGATGCATTTCAGGAATAACTGGGGGAAGATTTATGGTGGTCAGGCAGTGATGTGTGTGGGAACGTCAGCAGTGGTGGAGCTGGGAATGAGGAATTGGAATGGCAGGGTTAGGCCCACCTAGGGAGCTAAGGGAAGGATAGATCAGGGAGCCCCTGAATCGAGATCATGGCTGCAAGCGGTAAAAGAGTCAAGGAAGGTTTCAGATCAACTGTAACCTCGATGCCCCACGTTTGCCCACTGTACACTTGAGGGTCTTCAGCACTGGGCAAATTCTTTGGTGAAATGAGTAATAACTCCCTTTCCTTGGAGGACTCTCTTAAAGCCAGTGAGATGACACGTAACAAAAAGAACTTAAAGCAATTTTGGTGATGTCCTACATAGCAAGAGACAAATTCATGCTTTTTTTTTTTTTTTTTTAAGACTATTCCTACCATCACTTTCTGTTGAGGTGTCATATAATTGAGCAAAACTCATCTTAGTGTTGCACATAAAACCAGAATTTCCACTGTATTGTGCTTATCTCTATTCACCCCTAGCCCCACCACACACACCCCCCCCACACACACACACACCCTTAATATTTTACCACCAATAAGGAGAACAGGGCTCAAACACCAGAGATCTCAGAAGCAAGAATCATTAGCATGGAGAAAAGACAAAGGGCGGGGCAGGGGAAGAGGGTACCCCCAGGAAGGCAGGTAGGTTTCTTTTCACTTCTGTTGGGGTCTTCCCACAGGCTCAGAACTGCACACGGTGATGGAAGAGTTCTATTAATTTGTCTCTCATGGTAACTGGGCAACTATAGCACATATTTTACAAATTATGTCCCAAGTTATTGGAGCAGCTTGCCCAAATGGGAAGTAGGTGTTACTGGGTGTTGGTAGTGCACCAATGTTAAGTTCTGGAAGCTAATTAATTCCATTTGGAATTAATCATAAGAAAAATCTTGGGGTGGGCCTTTCTTGTGGCGCAAGGGGTTGAGCATCACACTATGAAGCATCTGCAGCCATTTTAGTACCAGTTCAATCCCCAGCCAGGGAGCTGACCTGCACGGGGCAGCAGACCTCTCCTTTCTCGCCCGCTGCTCCCCTCAGCAGTGTATTTTGAACAATCTGCCTATTCTGTTCCCCCTTCTATCTCTGGTGAATCCTCTCACCTCCCACACCTCTAGCCTGTACTGCAGTTCTTATATGCATCAATAAATCTTTTTTAAAAAAAGAAAGAAAAATCTTGGGAAAGATGAAGAAATCTAAATTTTGGCTTGTCATCAGGAAGTATGGTGTTTCCCCTTTGAGTACTAATTTGATGAGGCTCTGGTGTTGTTGGGGTCTTCAGATGATGCCTAAAAGGGAAGAATATAAGGTTCAGGGTAATTTCTAGCTTTTTTACCCATCTCCACACAGGTGAAAGATGACCTTTGATCATGTCTACTCACAAAGAAGATAGCACTGATTCTTAACCCCTTGCACCAAGAGGCTCCCTTGATTTTATTTTAAAAGGTGAAAAATGGAGAGACTTAGATACTCTAGTGTTAATGACTAATCTCACGTGACTCCCTCAAAATGGATGGCAACACACAGTGTGCTGATAATATAGTCTGAGATGGTCTTGAATAGAAAAACCTCTTGAGGACTCAAATCAGCGAAGGCAATGCTTCCTACTCTAAAGTTCCTATTTCAGAATCCCCAGAGAGCTCTTCCCAGTCCAAACTATAAGATTTATGGATAAATAACTTCCAGAAGGACCTATCTGGGTGCCAGAAGACAAGATGGAATCCCAAACTCCAGCAGTCAGTATATGAGGTGACATCAAGAAGTCCAGGGGACACTGGACCCAGATATAAGTCCTGATGCCACCAGTTGGTATTTTAGCATCTATACAATGACGCAGACTATGAGTGAGAGTTGGCACCAGGCAGGGAGCCGAAACCAAGGCGTCTGCTTCAGACCACTTAATAGAAATTCCAGGGAGGAAACAAAGAAAACGCAAGGAGTAAGTTATTCTAGAGACAGTGCCAAAATTGCTCTTGAACTAAGCCCACAGGTCTCCAGGGTAAAGGGATCTGGTATCTCTGCAGTATAGTCCCTTCCTGCTCCTCTTTCTGCGAAGTGTGTTCTCATGGAGTTGAACTCATACTGAAATACAGTTTAGTATACCCTTTATGTTATTAATTTAGCTTTGTTGCTCTCCCATGTCCTAAAAACTTAGCATAAACAAAATTTAAGTGGTTGCATATTTTTCATCATGGATATACCATTTATTTTATAATTTTCTTCTTATGGCATATTTAGATTAACTCCTTTTTTTGCTATAAACTTGTGCCTAAGTCTTTGTGTATGGAGTTGATTCTGTCCTTAGCTTATAGCTAAGATTTTTTTAAATCAAGGGACAAGCCTTGATTTTTTTCAATTAAATTTATTTGATTTTAATTCAACAAACTATATTGAGTTTCTAATATGGGTTAGGTAGCTTTTTCCTATACACTTGTTATTGTGTCTGTGTTTCTCTCTGATTGCATACACTATAGAAAATCATCACATGCACATACAAGTTCATGTGTGTGTGAAAAGGAAAATGTAGAAAAGAGGAAGCATGAGGAAATTTGGCTATCTTCTGTATTTATCTTATAGGGTCTCAGCCAGGAAAAAGAAAACTCCAATTAGAAGAACATTTGTCTGGCAGGTAAAAAATTTGCAAAATAAGTTTACTGGTTAGAGGTAAAGGTGACAGTATTGGTTTGCTTCATTTGATCTTTAGGATATGTTTGCACTAAACCAGTAAGGTCTATTAGATTACCTTCTCCCCAGACTTTCTTCCTGTTATAATTCTAGGATTTGATGAAAACTTGTTCAGTCACATTGAAAAGTATGTAAGCTTACTGAAATATCTATTCCACCAAAATAGGAATCTATCAGAGCCACATTTACAAACTCAGCTCTCTTTACATATTTCAAGTAAGGGAAATAACACCAGCTCTGTGGGTCCAATGGATCAAATTTATTCCTCAGCAATAACCTCCCAGAAAACCCACATTGAAAGAGTTAAATTGAACCTAGTTCAAATAGGCCAACATGTGAATTTCTGTCTTATACACATAGGTGGATATGTTATTTTGCTTCTCTGTTCACCTTCTGCAAGAGCAGCAAAGTGAATTTATTTATTTATTTTTAAAGATTTATTTATTTATGGGGCCTCCCTGGTAGCACAGCGGGTTGAACGCCACACTGTGAAACATCCATGGCACAGCAGCACAAGTACTATCCCCAGCCAGGAAGACGACCCACATGGCATGGTGGACCTCTCCTGCCTCGCCCACTGCTCCTCTCAGCAGTGTGTTTTGGTCAATCTGCCTGTTCTGCTCCCCACTCTGGCTCTGGTGGATCCTTCCACCTCCCATTTCACCTACCCCAGCTCTTGTATGCATAAATAAATAAATATTTTTTAAAAAGATGTATTTATTTATGCATACAAGAGCAGGGGTACAGGCCAGAGGTGTGGGGGGTGAGAGGAGTCACCAGAGACAGAGTGGGGAGCAAAACAGGCAGATCGACTGAAGGACACTGCTGAGGGGAGCAGCGGGCGAGGCAGGAGAGGTCTGCTGCGCCATGTGGGTCACCTCCCTGGCAGGGGATTGAACTCATGCTGCAGTGGCTATGGATGCTTCATAGTGTGGTGCTTAACCCCTTGTGCCACCAGGGAGGCCCAATGAAGAGAATTTAGAAGTCATGTGAAAGCCTGGAAATATGATAAATATTGTATATGGGGGGAGAGGTGAGGGAACAGTGAATCCATGTTATTAAATTCTCTTTGTTCCTGTGTGGGTTCTTGTGGCACAGTATTCTCACTCTAAGGGCACCAAGGAAGGTTGTTTGCACAAAGCAAGATCGTAGGGAGCACCTTTCCTGGGGAGCCTGGTTGAGGACTCAAACATTTTACATCAGCTGTGATTAGACACACATGTAAAATACAACTGAATGAAATGACTTCAGAAAGAAGGAATGACCATAGCTCATCATAGGAAATGACTCATTTCTCAAGAAACAAAAGTAACAAATGGTGAACATGGTTCTGCAAAATAAAACATCTTTTTTCGCAGGAGAAATGCCTTGCTCAGCAACGCCCCATTTCTGAAACGTTTCAAATGGATGTCCGAAAGTAATTTAAGAAGCGAGAATTTGAAGAAAACAGAAATTACAGCAGCTTAGAACTTCAGTAATTCCTCAAACAATGTTCAGGAGTAAGGAAGAGGAAACTCGAAGTGAATAGCAGGAAAAAGTACAAGTTGGTGGCATTCTACAAGAATAGTTTCTCCTGTGCTTGCTCTGCTCGCTGGTGGCTTGAGCCTTTCAAACCACTGGCCTAAACAAACAACTGACAAATCTAAGAAACGGGTGGTGGAATTGGCTGTGAGGACAGATTGAGAGCCATCTTCCAGTTGAGGCACGCCCGTAGCACGTCAGACTTCCACAAGACTGCCCAGGCTGTCTACGACCAGTGTTTGGAAGATGCAACTTCTTTATGTTGTTTCTGGAGCCCTCAAGCTGGAAGGCAGAGAAAGCATCCCCCTGCCCCTCCCCCACCTCGTGGGCCACACGCTGCTTAGGGGTGTGTGTTTTTCCTGTTTCCAGGCCTGATTCATTGGGATCTCACAGTGCACCTCCTTTCCCCTCAGAATCACCAGGCACCTTTAGAAGGTGAAGCAACCTTTCCCATGCAATGCAGTGAAAAGAGTAGGAGTTGACGGGTCAGGCAAGCCCAGGCTTTCAACCCTGAGCCAGTGGCCTATGCCTTACTCGCCTCATTTGAAAAATGGAAAAACAATGAACTCCTCCAGGGGGAATAGCCAACACATGAAGATGATGCCTGCGCACAAAACACGGAAAGAAGCTGTGACTGGTGTTGAGAAGCCCTTAGTCAGGAAGAACCTGAGCCTTGGCTCTGACACTTTCTGGGTGTGACCTTGCAGATGACCTCCACCCTGTACATCCCTGTGCTTATCCCTCAAATGGGGAAAAAAACGGGAAAAATGAGAACCTGTTGCTTTGGGGTGGGGTGGGAGAGGGGGAAGCATTGTTGGGAATGAATGAGCCAAAACATGGATGGCACCTGATACACAGCAGGTTCTCAGTAAATCTTAGCCATTCACTAGAATTTGAATTAGAAAATTATTTTACCTAGCTCATAAGGTTGTTGGGGGATTTATATATCCACACAAGTATTTAGCAAAACCTGTAGCTCATATTATTCAGTCAGATATTAATTTAGTGATTATTATTACTATGATCATTAGTATTTCTAACAATGATGTGTTATTAGTAATAAGTTAGATGCTAACATGAGTTGGAAATAGTGTTTTTACATGTGGCTGAGAAAAGACTAGAGTTTCAATGATGTGATTAAATAGCGTAACAATGAGATAATTAAAGAAAATAAAATCTATCGACCTTCTGGAAATGCCTTCTGTTTCTTTATAATACCGATTTCCTTAGTTTTTAACATTTTGCCATCCAAGATATAATTATTTATATTAAAGATATATTTATTTCTTTCAAAGTAATTTGAGTCAGCCCCCTAGTATTCAGCTAAATAGAACTCCGGTATTTTGGAGCCGTGTCTGTTGACACAAATATATTTGGCATCACTGGGGAATTTAAAACTACATACAGCAGTGTCATGGTCTCGCGATTCAGGATGACAGTGTAAGACTGTGGAGGACAAATGTCACTGAGAAGTTTTACACTGTCATTTCTATACTGAGCATCTGGGCATGTTAATGTTTGGTTAGTAATGGAAGTTACAAAGATTAAACTATAAGCTTGCGAACATTCTTAACAAAGAACTTGCTATTTTGCTCAAGAAAACAGGAAAGAGACTAGTAAAACATGCAGGGTGTCACTTTATACTCACCTTCTCTGTGATTTGGAGGGCACTGTGTGGGGTGTTTCCTGGCTGGCTTTAGCCCAGAGGCATATCCAGTTCTCACTCAAGTTGGAAGACATGGATTCACACTGGAGACTTTGTTTTGGTCTTGCTTAGATATTTCCAATCTCAGAAATTCTCTTACCTCTCTAACAATAACAACAACAACAAATTCTAAGAATTCAGAAACTGTGTAGCCTGGGAAGAACATTTGCGGTTGAGTCTTCTGCAATAACATTTTCTTTTTCTAAGTAAAGAAGTAACATGAGGAGGCCCTTACTGCAAATGACTAGACTTTGTCACCTTGCCCTGGCTTCTTTCAGGTTTTCACAGGTCCTTTCAGAGGTCAGGAGAGGCATAGAGTCCACTTCCATGTTAAACCAACACGCAACAAAAAAAAGAAAAAAGAAATGTCAAAACAGGTTGATGAAATGTGTGGTCTACTTTAAATGTCAATATCTAGGAAGTAAACAATTTCAGCCCATGCATGTACTACCTACACATTCCGCTCAATGTAATCATGCTATTCCCAAGATGATGATGGCAGGCATCAGAGGATTTCTTAAAAACATTAGTTCATTCCTCATGACAGATGTGGCCTAGTAACAAGGCAGAGAGTTAAGTTGGGTGGAGCTAGCTCCTTTCTTTCAAAGCTTCTCTATAACTATAGGTATATCCTTGGGCATTGAGGCCCTTTGCTATCTGAGTCCTTCTTAGGCCTGCTATGTCTGTATTTGGGAATGCCCAGCTTATATAGTTACCACTATGTGAGTTTGAAACAGGGGGAGGGGAGGCTCTGAGCCCAGAGAGCCCCCCCAAAAAGCCCCTAAAGGCCAAAAGGCCACAAACCAGAATCCAGGGCTATAGCAACAGAGACTATAGCCTATCAGAGGACAGTGCCCGATACAGGTCACTGTCTATGGGTTCTCACCTGCATGCACAATTGCAAGGGACCTCAAGCTACAGGAACAACAACCATGGGGTTTATTTACAAACGGGGGAAACAAGAACCCTTACATAGTCACAAGAGGCTGGTTGCTTCATCCGGACAGCATCAGTGTTAGCAATCGCCGGTCATCAGTTCTAGGCAGCACTGTCCAGTAGCAGTGACCACTACAGGCCTACAGAGGTGGTGGTCCAGTGTTACAGATCTTTTGCGTTGTTGGCTTCTACCACCAACAAACAGCTCTTTGAGACACCAGCCCCAGGGCCTTTGGTGCTCCTTTCAGTCAATGTCACAGACAGGACCAAGTCCCAGTCCCTACAAAGTCCTTTAGTCTCTTTCCCCTCCTCAGAGGGCAACTGCTGGAGGCTTCCCTCCTTTCTTCGAAGGCTGGAACTGTCTTCTCCTCTTCCTCTGCAGGAGCCCTTCTTCTTCCTCTGCTTCTTCAGACCCCATCTTCCTCTGGGCAGCTGCTTCTCCGTCTGCTCCTCCAGGTTGCTCTGAATCCCAATTCCAGTGAATCCCAATATCCCTTCTACCCTGCCTTATATTCACTTTCAAGGTGCTCCCCCCCCCCACAGTCTGATTGGTCCATTTTCCAATCCTACACCTGATTGGTCCATTTGGGCCTGTTCCAGAATTCAGGAAGTATAATTTACAAAAGGAGCTCTGCTACCACTGACTTGTGGTGAGAGGTGGAGTCCTGGTATCAATCAATCCACAGCTCACACCCAATTGGTCCATTCCACAATCCAGGCAGCACACTGCTCCATAAAATGTTTCTGAGGAAGGACTGCCATACTAACTTGCAGGGGAGCCAGAGACCACTCCTGCTGACTGCAGCCCAGTAACAAGTTTTTAGCATCAGTTGTCATCAGGCCAATGAACAAAACAGTCCAAGGGTTGGGCTAAATGCACACTTAATAATTGCATCCACTTATTTTTGCCTAGTTCTATGTGTTCAGTGCTCTGAGAAAGAGAACAAGATTGATCCATTGTTTCCAATGAGTAATAGCCAAAATGCAGCCTAGAGCTGGATGATAAGTAACTCCTTCCCCCCCCCCCATAAAGTTAATAAGGATGGGGGGGTTAGAGCAGTGGAAAAAAATACAGGAGGCAAAAATTAGTATCTACATTATTAAAGGAAGTGACTGATGAAGGCCCTATCCATAGCAAGGAAAGCTCCTGTTGTGTAAGTGGGGCTTGGAAACTACCAGAGCCTCCATCCAGAAAAGAGCAACCTCTCTGTGACTGCCCACACAGCATGAGCTCTGATTTGGTAGGAAGACATGAGGTTTCCAGACAGGGTAGGGTACCCAGTCTCCCTCCCCTTGCCTGACTGGTAGTCCACTTCCCTGAAATTTCAGCTGCAGATGTCAGAAGAGGCTTCCTTTTCTCTGGTCCCCATGGACAGTGAGGAATGAGGAAATGGGTGGGGGTGAGGAGGAAGAGGGAGCAAGAGAAAGTGCAGTAAGATGGAAACTTGAGAAATGGCAGTTGGTGCCAGCAAGCTAGGAAGACTGGAACTGGGGTGGAGGGGTCCTGAGGTTTGGCATCTGGGTAGAAGACCGAGGGAGGGAGCAGGAACAGACACCACAGAGGGGCAAGATAGCAGCCAATTGGTCTTAACTTGGGGGAAAAGCGGTCTCTCTGAATGCGCCTGTGTGGGAAGCATTCATGGAAGAGTCTGAGACAGTTTAAAATGACAGCTTATTAGTCTGTCCAACTGGGAGCACGAAGGGCAGGTGGCATGTGCTACTCCCTAATTGACTGAATTCATGAGGTTCATACACTTTTTGACACAGAAGCCAAAGGCCTTGTATGCCAAGTCTGATGGCTCTCTAATAGTTCCCTACCGCCCTTTGAATAGAACCTGAAGTCCTTTCCAAGGTCTGTGGGGTCCTTTAGGACTAAACAGTCCCCTGCTGCTGCTCCTAATCCATCTCTTTCCATTCACTTCTCACTCACCCTTTCAACCTGCTGCCCCCTTTAATGCAAAAAGCCAAGCTTCTGGTCTCAGCACTCACTGTGTAGTTTACACCCTCTCACTTCTTTCAGACCCCTCTCTGTGCTGCTGTGCCAGGTCACTATTGCTGCCGTAACAAAGTACAGCAGACTGGACAGCTTAAGCAACAGAAATGTACTTCCTCACGTTCTGGAGGCTGGAAGTACAAGATGAAGGTACTGGCGGGACAGGTTTCTTCTGAGGACTGTGAGGGAAGGATCTGCTCCAGGCTAAGGCTCTCCATGGCTAAGGGCTGGCCACCCTCGCCTGTGTCTTCATATGGACTCCTCTCTACGCACATATGTGTTTAAGCTTTATTTTCTTAAAAGGACACCAGTCATTTTGATAAGGGTCACCCTAGTGATCCATTTTCATTTATTTGCATGATAAAGACCTGGTCTTCACATGCAATCACATTTTAAGATACTGGGGGTTAGTGTAAGAGGAGCAGTGGAACAGACTTCCAGCCAGTGGGTGGCACTCTGCCAATATGATGGTAGAAGTTGGAGATTTCCAGACTCTACCCCTGAGCTGGGGCTGATGGGAAGTAGGGGTGCACTGGGGCTTTTGGCTCTGAACTGCTGCAGGTGAGGAGGGGTGTCTGCGGAGCAGCTGCTTGTCATCTGTAGCTTTGGCTTGGACTTTGACTCTGCTCAGCTGACACTTTGGCGTAGGACAGATGGAATCTAGCCACATGCCAATCTGTGAACACTTCCTCTTTCTCTTATTCTCTCTCTCTCTTCTCACTCCCTATGTAAATATATCCTGTTGTTGTTGTTTCTCATCATGGGTCTGCTTTTGGGTCATGTCCTGTATTCTTAAACTCTCAGGTGAGGAAGGGAGTCAACCCAGTTCCCCTGGAGTTTGCTGTTTCACTAAAACTTGAACATAAGGTACCTTCCAAGCGGTGTAGGGGTTATATCTCAGCATTGTCACCGCTGTGGCCTGAGTTTGATCCCCGGCCAGGGAGCTTCCCACATGGAGCAGTAGACCTCTCCTGTCTCACCCAGTGTTCCCCTCAGTAAATCTGTTGTATTGCAGTAAATCTACCTCCTCTGTTCCCCACTCTGTCTCTGATGAATCTTGTCACTCCCACCCCCACTCCCACCCCCATACTCCTGGTCTACACCCCAGTTCTTCTATGCAAAAAAAATTTTTTTTAAAATGTTAACATACAAGTTGGGGGGGATAGGAAGGTAATAAAGTTCAGTTCATAACAGCCTCTTATCAGAGAAGACCCCCTGACATATCCAAAATGGTGCCCCTATTAAGAGACAAATATTTGTTCATTAATTTTGAACGTTTCCGTCTGCTTGGCCCAAATAGAAGTGTTTATCTTTTTATCTTGATGATTTGGAAATTTCTGGACACCAAAGGAAGTCAGAGACTAGTCCAAGAGTTTAGCTCTCCCTTTATTCTCTTTCAAGCAAAAGCAAGCCGTATCCAGAGACCCTTCACACTGCTTCGGGACACAGGTAAGGCTCTGGCCTCAGGTGCCAAATTTAAGGGGCACAGAAACTCAGCAATCAAGGTAAGTGATTTGGAGTAGGATATTTTTTAAATTATGTCTTAATAAGACAGAGTAGAGATCATGGATCTTTCCTTTGCCTTAGGCGGGACCATGGCTCAGCACAGGACTACCAGCCCGCAGCTTGAAGGTAGGGAACCTTCAATTATTCAAAAGATTGTTAATTACTACTTAATTATAAATGAAGTATCCACATTTTCCAGGTCCTCATAACCAGCATTGCTCACTCTGTGATTGTGTGACCTTCAGTCAAGACTTTAAGGATACCAGTAAGGAATAGGCATTTTTCTGACCTCATTTATTTTCCCTACAGACACCTAATCACAATTGCTACCTAATCACAGCCTTCCAAACCTGACTGCGAGGCAGAGAAGCAGGTTTCTCCTGATTCTTTAATAGAAACATAAAATGCCAACAAGCGTGATTTGTACCCAAAAGAGCATTAAGCAGAGTTTGCAGATGTTGCAGGCTCTTCCCCTGATACTTCTGGGGAAGGACACACAAACCTTGGCATACTTGCTTCAGAAACAGATAACAGCAATAGCATGTTCATTCCATCTACTTCCCAGGAGAATGGAAAATCCTTATGTGATTGGATCATATGGGGCTTTGGTCCCAAGAAGAGAGATTCCCAGAGAGGTTTTCATATTACTATGTCATGCATTTTTTAAATTTATTTTTTATTATTTATGCATATAAAAACTGGGGTCTAGGCCAAAGGTATGGGGTGAGGGTTTGGATATTCACCAGACACAGAATGGGGGAGCAGAACAGGTGGATCTACTGAAATACACTACTGAGAGGATCAGTGGGTGAGACAGGAGGGGTCTGCTGAACCATGTGGGTCAGCTCCCTGGGCAGGGATGAAACTCGTGCTGCAGTGACACTGATAGCTCGATAGTGCTAAGACTTTAACAAACCCTATGCCACCAGGGAGGTCCCTATCATAACATGTTTGTGGGTATTAGTTTTAAGTGTATAAAACACTTCTGGTGCACACTTACATGGACATTGTGTTAAAAGCAGCAATATAACATTTAAAATCTTGTTTTCATGCAATGGGCTCATTTTACATAGAATACCTCATTTGCTGCAAACAAATAATCTAAGTTGTTCTATCCAAGGAATCACTAGAAATATTATATTCCTAGCTTGCAGATTTCAGGAAATTTCCCCTAGTCTTCTCGGTTTGATTTAATGTATATGTTTATTTTCAAACATATTAGTTGGGATGTCACAGAATGAACCTAACCATGGCAAGTTTCTGAAAGTCTGTGTTCTGAAGTGGATTTGGCAATTAGTTCATTTCCTAACTATAGGGGGTAGCTTTCCTAAGCAACTAGCTGTGTACAGTCCTGGTTTAGTCTCTGGAGATAGGAGTAGAGCTGACATCTGTTTTGGAAAACTAGGAACCTGAGCAGGATATTTCCTGAAAGAAAAGCTCTTCTGCCCCTTCTTGAGAGTGAATTGAGGAAGCACCAGCAGTGGACTGAGAAAAACCTGACATTTCATCTAGAACCCAGACCAATGGAACAGGAAGACAGGGAGAACTAAAGGACCCAGGAAGGCAGAAGGAAACTCATGGACTTAAAACTGGCTTCTTCCTAGAACTTGCCTCATAACATGCCCTTATGTTTGGAACTTAATCACAGCGGACATTTGGGGCCAGAACTGACCTGTCCACTGAGAATTAACTGTCCTAATAATCATTATGGCAAACTAAAAGCCTTTTAAAATTTCTTTGAGCATCATTTCAAATAAATTAGCATTCTCATCTCAACTGACTCACATGGCAGAAGCCAACCTACATACTGTGAGAAGAACAAAGGTGGGAGAATAATTCAGAACAAATGGAAGAGGCAGGTGGAAGAGGCTGTGGAAAGTAACAGCACCATCAAATGCTCCACTTACGAAAAAAATACAGATTATAATGTTCAGAAATCAGAAATGAGAGAAGTCAAGCTGCTCCCAATCAAATCAGGTATAATAGTAACTTTTGTTTTGTATCTAATTAAATTTTTTTTTTTAAAAGATTTATTTATTTATGCATACAAGCACTGGGGTACAGGCCAGAGGTGTGTGTGGGGGGGTGAGAGGATTCACCACAGAAAGCAGGGAGCAGAACAG
>JAGFMF010011501.1:7435289-7513952 GCA_019455555.1 Galemys pyrenaicus
GGTCCCCTCCCTGGCCAGCAGCAGGGATCGAACTCGTGCTGCAGTGGCTGCGGTTTGCTTCACAGTGCGTTGCTTACCCCACTGCGCCACCAGGGAGGCCCTCTAATTAAATTTCTTTCTATAATTTAACTTCTCTCCATTTTTTTCTGTCCTCTTCAGAAAAGATCATTGAAGAACACATTGTGTACATTTTGCATATATACTTACAAAGGGCTATGAAATTTTATCCATGGTCTTTTCACTTTAAGTTGAAACTTCTCTAGTCTTTTCTTATGGATTGCGGCAGAGTGCTAGTGACTTTCTAATATCCCTTCAGCATTAATCTCTCAGCTATATGATTATATTTTTTAGTGTTTTGCTACTATCTGTGGTCAGATGACTACATTTGTTTTTTTAAAAAGATTTTATTTATTTATGCATACAAAAGGTGGGGTACAGGCCAGAGGCACGGGGGTGGGGAGTTGAGAGGAGTCACCAGAGACAGAGCAGGGAGCAAAACAGGCAGATGGACTGAAATACACTGCTGAGGGGAGCAGGAGGTGAGGCAGGAGAGGTCTGCTTGCACCGTGTGGTCCCCCTCCCTGGCCATGGATTGAACTCGTGCTGCAGTGACTGTGGAAGGCCCACAGTGCCGCGCTCAACCCCTTGTGCCACCAGGGAGGCCTTGATTACGCTTTTTTAAGCCAATGATATGTAAACATTGCACTATGCAGATTTCCTAAAAATAATTCTCCCCCCTTTTCTTCCACTCTGCTCTCTGGTTAGTCATCATCCTGGGAGTTTGAGGAATGGTAATATATCCGTTGACTGCTTCCCCTCCCAACACTAAATGATAAATTTCATGAGCGTGGAGTCCTTGTTTATCTTGGTCAAAGCAACATCCCAGCTCCCAAAAAGTGTGTGGCAGGTGGTAAGGGCTCAGGTGTTGAATGGCATTCAATGAATAAAATGAATGAATTTATTTCAGAACCAAGTAAAAACACTAATCAGAAAGTGCTCTCGGGGGTATGAAAGGTTTCAGGTTCTATGAGTCAAACGCTTAATTCAGATCATATTCTTCTTCCTCGCTTCACTTTGTTATCCCAGAATTGCCAACGTCAGGGAAAGATGTTTTTTTCCCCTTAATTCGCTCTAATGTTCTCTTCAAACGAAATGTTTTCAAAACAATATCAATATTTTTCTACTAAGCAAGTTTAAAATTCTATAAATTCCAAGATTATACATATCTCTGTGTGGGTGTGTGTGTGTTATTAAATGCAGGCATTATTTGGTAACTTAATATTAGGCATTGTCTTAAGTCTACAAGAATCATCCAAAATGATATCTAATGACACTTCTCAGATTTCAGGCAATATTATTATTGTCATGGAATGGAGTCACTAGGTTCTAAGGATTTCACTGGATGTTTACTGAAGCTGAGCTTCAATGACTCCTTTCTCATTCCACTGTGATTTGCCTATTTTGTTCCCAGACCTTACTTATATCTTTAAAAAATTAAATATTAAGCGTCCCTGCTTTCTAGGTTTTTAGAATGATCTTTTCCTGCTGCTTATGCTTTAAATAAAGGAGGGACACTGCCTCTGAATTTATTTTTCTTGGTTGTGTGATTAAAGGGTTTGTAAAGGCTCATACTTTTTGCAATTACATGTTCTTTTTTTCCTGTTGAATTTCCATCAAAAGTTGCTACATTTCTTTTTAACTACTTGGGGAAAGTAATTAGCTCCACCTATTACTTTTGACATACCTGTTTACATTTGAGGTCTTTGATTATTGCTCTTTTCAATCTTCCTTTATCTTTGAAGGAAGATATTTGGTTTTGTTAGGTTTATGGAGCTTTTTGAGGTATATCCTTCTCTACACATTGTCCTTTCTGTCCCAGAGTAGCTTTCCAAATAGAATTCTATTAAAATAGAGTAAAATAGAGGTCATCACATGAGCTTTTCCTAAACCTCTCCTTTACCAGAAATGTTTCTTGACCACACAGGTCTTTTCTCCCCCTTTGCTTTCCTCTCGGTGTAAAGCTAACTTATCCATGCTCTGGAGCACGTCCACTTCTGCCTTCTTGGAGATTTTGCTCCATTATTTTTTTCTCTAACTGCCAACTTATTTATTTTTTCCTTTATTTATATATATTTGACATCAGTTGTAGTCCCCATTTCCCACCACCATTTCACCAGTGCACCATCACCTCAGTCTCTTGTGCTCTTTCTGCCCTCATCCCATTTCTTCCCCCACCCCCATACACAAAGTGTTTCTGATTTGTCCTTGTCTTTTTGTTTTTGTTCTTTTTTTTTTCATTATTATTAGCCTTTTCCTTGGTCTCTTATTTGGTTCCCTTATATTCCTCCTAGGAGTGAAATCATCCAGTATTTTTCTTTTGCCTTCTGACTTATTTCGCTGAGCATAATCCCTTATAGTTCCATTCATGTTTCTACAAATGACTCTAGTTTATCTTTTTTGCTTGCTGAATAGTATTCTATCGAGTACATGTACCACAGCTTCCCAATCCACTCATCTGTTTTTGGGCATTTACATTGTTTCCAGGTCTTACCTATTGTAAATAGTGCTGCATTAAACATAGGGGTGCAGGTATTCTTTTGAATTAGTGTTTTTGTGTCTTTTGGGTATATTCCTAGGAGTGGGATTGCTGGATCATATGGGAGTTCCATTTTTAGTAGTATGCGGAACCTCTACACTGCTTTCCATAATGGTTGGACCAGTTTGCATTCCCACCAGCAGTGTAGTAGAGTTCCTTTTTCTCCACATCCTCGCCAACATTTGTTGTTGCTACTTTTTTTGATATGTGCCATTCTCACTGGTGTGAGGAGGTATCTCATAATGGTTTTGATCAGCATTTCTCTGATGACAAGAGATGCTGAGCATTTTTTCATGACTGTTGGCCACTTGCATTTCCTCTTTGGAGAACTGTCTTTTCAACTTTTCTGCCCATTTTTTGATTGGATTGTTTACTTTGTTTTTGCTTTAACTTCCAACTTATTTTTTATTTCATTGGCTCTTCCCTGTTAACATGTAAAAATATGCACTTCTTTTTATCTTAACAAAAAAGCATCCTTCACTGTATGTCTCTCTTTTTAGTCAAATGTTTAAGAAGCCTCTCCTTCACTTTCTCACTTCCACCCAGTACTCACTGCCTGCCATTCAGCTCACAGGCACCCCCAGTCATCTGCTTGCCATAGTTAATAGTATTCGTAGACTTCCCTCCCTCCCCAAATCGTTTGATACTGTTTAGGGAATTATGTACTGACCTAGATGCTTCCATTACAGAAATAAGAAACAGATAGGATTCCATCTCACCTGATCGGCCATTCCTGATCAATACTCTGGTCCCTTGACTTCCACCGTTCACTCTGCAGCCTTCACTTAATCTCCCTGTTCTCTAAGTCTCCTTTTTCTTTTTCTTTCTTAGTATACAGATCGTCTCAAGGCAGTCACTCAATGACAGTGGTTTCAGTTACTTTCTAATGTGAACAAAATGTTAAATGTTTTCATTTAACAGTTTTATTTTACACTGGATGCCTCATTTACTAAAGCCATAGATTCCAACTTGCTCCATGAAAGTAATCACTAAAAAATTGTGATACTCTTAGTGTATCAACTTGAGGAAATGTACCCAATTACTTTTTGGGGCTTGGTTTAATATGTGGGTTGTTTTTTCCTCCAAAAAACCTAAGTGGGGATAACACAAAATGGCTTTAGTCCATTTAGAGATTTAGCTCCCATGTTCAACCAGAGAGTTCCATTTCCATGTTTCACTTACCAGAGGCCAAACCAATTCCTCTTCTTGCATTCTCTATCTAGGAAAAAGCAAGCCAGCACTATCCACCCAGTCACCAAGCCAGAACCCTAATGCTCATGTGACCTCCCCTCTTTCCATTTCCAGCCACCTCGCACTTTTATTCTCCCTCCCAAGTACTCTAGAATCCTTTCCCGTTACTTCCACTGCCTTTAATTTGAACCCTCATTCTTCTCTTGGATGAATAGCCAGTCTCTGTCCTGTTTGTTCAGAGTGACCTCACTAGAGACCACTTGGTAGTGACTCAACTCCACTTCACACCATGCAGTTGGTCTCATGTTTCCAAGACAAAAATCAAGCTCTTCACTCCAGCACGTACATTTCAGTAGAAATCTACTCAGCCTAGGTTCCGTTCAAACCCAAGCTTGAATCCCAGACTTAGACTTCCCGCAGTGTGTGACCTCTGACAATCCACGGGTCTAAGACTTTGTTTTCTACTGTGCCTGGTGAATTAGGGGACTCATGTTGAATGAAAGGCAAACACTTTAAAAACCTCTTCAAAAAGTTGTCCTAAATTTTAAAGAAAAAATTCCTGATATATTTTGTCACTTCCTCCCAAATTTATACTTCTACCTCATTTCCTGACATCACAATAAAGTGGTGAGGACCCAGACTATCTGGAATGAAATCCTGGCTCCACCCTTGGGCAATCGTGTGACCTGGGGAAAGTGATTTAAGTGATTCAATTTCTTCAACAGAAAAATTATTTACAGGGTTAAATAAATTCCTCGCTTGGGACAGGATCCGGCGCATAGAAAGCCTCACGAATGTTTACTGTCACCGTCGTCAAATCAGGACCTTGGTTCCCTATTTTATAGTTCTTAGTTTTATTTGTGAAAATCGTGTTTTATTCGTTGTTCACGGAAGGGGGAAACCTGGAAGCTCCCGCCTGAAGGGAGAAACAGGAAGGAAAGTCGAGTTGGTGAATCCCTGCATTTACGAGCTGGACGGGACGATTCGGTTCCTTTTGACCATCTGGGAAGTGGAGAGATGACTTGTCTCATACGGACTCCCGGCCACAGCTCTCTACTGAGGGTAGGACCGGGGGTTGCCATGCTCCAGTTGCAGGTGAAGAAAATAACACTTTGGGGGAGGTGGGAGAGGAGGTGCATTTAGTTACAAAAACGGTCAACATTATTCAGGTGTAACTAAGTTCGGGGAGCAACACATCAGAGTCAGCTGTCAGACTGGAAGAAACCCAGAGGTTAACGAACTCGGTTCTTTACTGACCCCGGCTTTCCAAAGAGCCCACTAACAGAGGGCGACTTTGGCGAGCAAAGACCCGCAGCGCTTCCCGCACTAGCCGGGAACTCCCAGCTGCAGACGATGAATGGAAACCCGAGTCCCCGACGCGCGCGGCGCGCGGGGCGGATACGGGGGCGGGGCATTATGAGTCACGTGCGTGAGCTGCAAGGCGGGCGCGTGGAAGGAACTCTAGGTTCTGATTGGTCCCTGGTAACCAGGTGACCGCAGGTCGCGTTCCGGTTGGTAGGCGCACATAGGCGAGCGGCCATCAGTGCGGGAGGTGGCTGCGGAAGGAGGAGGGGCTCCGGCTGCGCTCTCTCCCAGCAGTGGCTGCGCCTCTCAGCGTCCGGCGGGTTCCCACCCCTTTTAAATAAGCTAGACTGGTCGCCGCCCTCACAGACTAGTTGGCTCGGAGGAGGTGGCGGCGGCGCGGCAGCGGGGGTGCGGCCGGGGCCGGAGCCCTGCCCGGGCCCGGCGGCTGGGCGAACTGCGGGTGAGGTCGAGCCTGCAGGCGCGGCGCTGCCCCAGCGTAGCCCGGGGCTACCCCGTGCCGGCCTCGCCATTGTTGGGGGAGGGGGCGGCGGCTGAGTGCGGCGGAGTCCGGGGACCTGCGAAGCCGGCAGCGGGGAGCGGAGGCGCCTCATGGGGAACACGCCGTCCTGTTGCGTGTCCCCCAATGCCAGCCCCAAGCTGGGCCGGCGCTCGGAGCCGGCGGAGCCGGACTTCGAGTCTGAGATCTACGAGGCTGCGGCGGGGGACGCAGTGGCGGTAGCGCCGGCGCCGGCTGCGGTGGAGCCGGCCGACTTGGACCTCGGGGCGGGCGAGGGCCACCACCTGCAGCACATCAGCGACCGGGAGATGCCGGAAGGTGAGAGGCGGCGGGGCCGGCGCCCTCCGCTCTTGGGCGCACTTCTGGCCGCTGCCGCCCCCAGAGTCCCTCGGGAGAGGGAGCCGGAGGCGGCTTCCCCAGGGCTGGGCACCGGGGTCGCGGGGCTGGCCCTGCCTCTTGTCCCCACCCATCTTTCTTTCTCCGCGGCGTCGGGCCAGTTTCTCTCGTCTCCTACCGAACGCCTAGTCCTCGTCGTCCTCTAATTTCCCCAACCCTGTCTGAGACCCTCCAGTCCGCAGCCCTTCCTGTTCGTCACTCTGCTTACCGTCCCTTGGGACATGATGCTCTTTTAGTATATTCTCTCCCTTTTTCTCAATGGAAAATGCCCTAGCTGCAGAGTATTATTCTTGCGCTCTCCTTATCCTTATCTACACAGTCGGCAACCAAAGTGAAGGCACCAGGTAAGGACTGGATGGTACCCTTCTTCCCCACCCGTTAGGTAGTTGACAATTCAGGACAATTCAAACGCAGACATTTTAGGATTTATTAAAATTCAAAGAAGAGAGTGACATAGGACATGGTGTCTTAAAGTAGGCTGTTTCGGTCGCCTCGATTAAAGCTGCTTTATTCCTTCCAATTATTTGAATACGGACAGAAAGAAAATGGTGAGAGAGGGGACTTTAAATATTTTTAAGAGGTGTGAAATGTTACTGCCTGGGCTGCAGAGAAGAGTTTTTATGTATGTATTTTCTAATTCAAAATCTCTACGGAGTTGTGATTACTTGAAAATACCCACTTGAACCCAGATGTCTGCAGTCCTGCTTCTGTGTCCTAACCGACCACTTCACACGTTTCCTGTTCTAAAGGAGAGGTGGGATGGTTCACGAGACATTTGGTCAAAAGTTTCAAAAGAGAAAAAACAAGACTGTGTCTCCAAGTCTCCTTCTTTTACCCCACCTTCACCCCCACCCCCACGCCCAGAATCCTGTTCTGCTCTAAGAATGTTGAGGTAACAGTTCATCTGAGCAAACTGCCTGGTAGGTGGTAGGGAGGGGAGGAGACCAGAATGTCTGATTTTTTTTTTTTTTTTCCCCCTCTAGAATTTCGGAAAGGGATGACTAGGTAAAGATAATTCTGGATAATGACGTGGCTCTTTAATGAAGACTGTTCTTTGAAGTAGAAAACCTTGTATCATGAAAATGTCCAAGCTGGAATGGCCCATTTACTTCATTTATATGCCAGCAATGATGCATTACTATAGAGGGGATGGCTCTCCTATTTAGAGTCCAGTTGGATTCTTTAATTTCTTTTTTAAAATTTAAGATAATTGACCTGTGGATTCACCCAGGTGATGGACATAGCTTTGCAATTGGGAAGTACTCACTTTTTAGGGTATACAAATACTGTGAAAGAATAAATTGTGTAAATTAATTGCTCGCACCTTTAAATACAAAGTATTGGAAACTTATGCTCATTTGGTCCTGTAAAGTAAGCCTCTTAAGATTTTGTAAGCTAATTAGTAGATGGGTAGTGTTAGGTGAGAGACCAAAATAGTTTCCTTATATAATTTGTCTCTTTATTTGGCCCTTTCAACTACAAATAAGACCACCTGTGTTCACCCTGTATTGCTGATAAAGAAGCTGTGACTTAGATGCGAAATAACTGTAACAACTACTGAACAGAAGAGACTGATACAGAAGCTGGTAGACAAGCAAAATTAGTTCTTTTGGTGCTTAAAAACTCTTTAAGAGTGCATCTTATATTTTATAGTTTATCCATAAAGTAGACATCTCAGAATTTACTCTCTAGGTTTATTTCCATTCAAAGTTTATTTTGCACAACTTCTGTCCTATATACATTCATTATAATGGATAAGAGTAAAAAGTAGTATGATGAAATAGTCTCAATTGACCAGTCAGTAAATGGGTTGATATATTTTAAAAGACTTTGTTTTGGTGACCTCAAATTGAAGCTAAGAATGTCCTGGACAGAGGGACTGGTAAGAGGACAGGTAAGGTACCAAGCATTAACCACTGGGTTATGAGAAATCAAAAAGTTAAAAGTAAAGTTTATGAGTACAGACGTTACCTTTTTGTTTAACATGACAGTTAAATTTTAATTGTCTTAAAAATCTTCTGGGCATTCAGTAAATAAGAGAAACCTGTTTCGGCATTTGTCTATTAAGTTTCCATAGAAACAAGTCAGAACACCAAATATAAAGTGCAACACGTTGAAAGTTTGCTCTCAATATCTTTATTTCAGACAATTTTATATCTGTTTCCCTGGAAACTGAGAAATAAAAAACCTACTTAAATGTAAAACATTTTTACTTTCCCACAACGAAGAATTGTTTGGTTATGTAGACGAAATCATACATAAATGATGCTCTGCTTTGTTCTTTCTGAAACATTTCAGAAAAATCTGACTGCTTCAGGCCATTTCAGAGGGATAGTCCTAAGAACTAGTATAGATTTCAGATAGACTTAAACGTATTTTTTTTTAAGATTTATTTACTTATGCATACAAGAACTGGGGTACAGGCCAGAGGTATGGGCCGCCGGTGAGAGGATTCACCAGAGACAGAGTGGGAATAGAACAGGCCGATTGACCGGAATCCACTGCTGAGGGGAGCAGTGGGTGAAGGCAGGCAGGAGAGGTCTGCCACGCCATGTGGGTCACCTTCCTGGCCAGAGGTGGGTGTCAGACTCGTGCTTCAGTGGCTGCAGTTTGCTTCCCGGTGCAGTGCTCAACCCATTGAGCCACCAGGGAGGCTCCTTAAATGTATTTTTGTACCTTGCTTTTATCTTAACAGTATATCTGATACAACTGATTGTGGTATTAGTAACACAAACTAAGATACTGAAGACTTTCCAATTTTTTTATTACTCAGAATTTCATACATCCTTTTATGTGCTGACCTTAGGAACTTTGCTAATTTAAGGGACTCTCTCAAATAACCCTTTCTCTCCCCTCCTCTGGAGACATCAGGACAGGGGATGAATTGGCAGTATGATCTGGAAAAAGCTGAGTAACAGAACTCTTTGCTTTTTTTCCAGTAACTATTCTAAATCTGTTTCTTTTTTGATGACATTCTTGAACATTTGATGTAAGAGATTTCAAAAATACAGGAAAGTCATTTACTCATATTCAGAATATCCAGAATTTCTAAGGTTCTGGTGGTGGTCTCCCTGAACCTTTGTATGTGTATAAAAGTAGTGTTTTATTTTACAAAAATGAGTTCACTCTATATGCCACTTTTATAAGTTTTGGTTTTTTTTTTTTTTTTTAAGATTTATTTATTTATGCATACAAGCACTGGGGTACAGGCCAGAGGTGTTAGGGGGTGAGAGGATTCACCATAGAGAGCGGGGAGCAGAACAGGCAGATCAACAGAAGTACACTGCTGAGGGGAGCAGCGGGCACAGCAGGAGAGGTCTGCTGTGCCATGTGGGTCCCCTCCCCGGCCGGCAGCAGGGATCGAACTCGTGCTGCAGTGGCTGCAGTCTGCTTCACAGTGCGTTGCTTAACCCACTGCGCCACCAGGGAGGCCCAAGTTTTGGTTTTTGTTTAAAGAAGTAATGACATGAAAACTCGTGTAACGGTTCTTAATACCTAGCAAATGCCCCAGGATGTATTTCCATGCTAAAGTATGTCTGTCTGTTAATGTCTTTTAATAACTTTTCTCTAACATCAGATGGTTCAGTCATCATTTACCCACTATAGTTTGGTGTGTTTTACAGTAAAACCATACAATACCCTGACCGTGCTTTATTCTGAGCATACAGATAAATTCAGATGTTATACTTTGTCTTATAACTTAATTCACAGGCTTATGGTCATTTTGTCATCAAGAGATGTTAACATTAAATGTTCTTATCCTAAATTAAAGTTTCTGTTGGTTTTTAATCTGAACCTTTGAGTTCCTCTTTTAGGTTTTTGTGGTTCTTGGTAGTAGCCTGTCTCATTACCACTCTAACAGATCCGAAAGTATGCAAGTTTTAGATGACAAATCAAAAGGTAGTTTAGAAGATATCTTAGGCAATGGAAGAAAATTGTAGGAAACCTCACTGGCTTTGAATGCATTGAAATGGGTGTTCATTATTTTTGTTGTTCCTGGTATAGGATTGACAGTGGTGTTCAAGATAAAGCCCCAACTCTATCCAAAGTTCTTATATTCTAGAGGGAGCATAAGAGTAGGCAAGAGATAAATGCTCAATGTCAGGTAATGAGGTGCTGGGAAGAAAATAGAAAAAGGTAATGGACTTTGGGAAGGAGGGCAGTTTTCCATGTGCTGGTTAAAGATGGCTGTTGTCCTTAAATGGCGTGTGAGCAGCCCTGAAAGAGAGCGGGAACTATGTGAGAATGTGGGAGGAGAGGCTTTCATGCGGAATTACTCATGGGAATATGGTTATGTGTGGGTAAAGACAACTGGGTTAGCTGCAGCAGGGTAAAAAGGATACCAGGAGAAATAGGTAGGATCTCCCACCTGTATGCCTAGTGGGCCTTTGACAGGTTATCTGGATATTAGTTTTAATTGCAGTGGGAAACCACTGGAGGATTATATGCAGGGGGATGATGTTTATTCTTTGGGGGGGGGGGGAAACAAAACAGACTAGATTGAAAGCAAAGAGACCAGTTAGAAGGCTGGTGCAGTAGTTCAGATGAGAGCTGTGATTTGAACAAAAGACAATAAGGACCTAAAATACAAGCTGATTTGAAGAAATTAAGTGAATCTAAAAATAGGTAACAAAAACAGACAAGTCACAGAAGGAAATGCAAATGACCCTTAACATGAATTCACACAAAAAAGAAATGCAAAATAAAACTTATAATAGTTTTCTTTCTTGAAACTTGGCACATTTCTTTGGTGAGGTTGTAAAGAAATTATTCTTATATTACTGGTGGAAATGCGATAGTTTGACTTCATGAATTTGGCACAATTTCACAACACTGCAGATACATTGAGTCCAGAAATTCTACTTCCTGGAATTTCTCCTGAAGATACACCCTGCAAATATGAAACCACATAGAGTTGTTGGATTATTTTCAATAGCAAAATACTGAAATAATTTATGTCCAGTAAGGAACTGGTAAAATAAAAACACTAAAGGAGGATAAGATCTCTTATGATTATGACATTTCCAGGATGTTACCTGAAAAAAGAACGAGGGCATAACAGTAATCTACATGCCAGAAGCAGGGAAAATATATGTATTTGCTTATTTAAAAAAAAAAAAAAAGCACTGCAAGAAGATCTTGCTGTTAACCTCTTACCTATATGGGTACCCAGAACACATATTTGGTAAAGATATTTGGGTGTGGGTACTAAGTGAATATTTTTTATACACTTCCCAAGGAAGTGCTAAATGTTCACCTTTTGCTTTTGAACTTGTGAAAACTGTTTTGCCTATAAATAAAACCATTTATTATTTCTATAGTATGTATAGCTTGCATTTCACTTGATCCTCACAAATAATGTTTGAGTTAAATAGTATGGGGATTCTTTTACATATGAGAAGACTCTCAGGTATAAATCAAACTGTCTAAGGTATTGAAGACAAAACTTGAGTGTATGGCTTATAAGAACAGAATGAGTGATTATATGGCTTTCTTTGGATGCTTATTTTTTTTCTTGTGTGTGTGAGTGAAAGTAAGCTTTTAGATTAAGGCAGTAAACTTGCATAATTTTAATTAAATGGAAGTAACCTACAGCCCAGAAATGTTTTTAAAAATCCAAGAAACCAAGCAAAGTGCTTTATAGAAGTACATGAAGGAAGAAAGGTATACTTGTGAAATGTCACGTCTTAATCATGGTCATTAACATGGGTTGAGAAAATAAAGAGACCAAACTGAAACCCAAGGAAGAGCCAGATAAAGAAGTGGCTTGGAAGCCAGAGTTAGAATTGCCTGTTCAGAAAACAGATGCAGGCAAGCAATAGACTGGGGGACATAGGAATAGGCTGTGTAACTCCTGGAGAGGAGGCCTACCCAAGGCCATCAGGTAGGAATTACCCTGACCTGTAGTGAGACCTTACGACAGAAAATCACAGATTTCCATAGTTTGTGGAATTTCTGTGGGTCAAAGAGGGAATGTAGCGTATAGACTAAGAATGATAGAGCAGTTCAGTAAGTGCAGGAGCCAGTGAGCAAACAGGTGCCCAGCAGTTGGCCTAGAAACTGCTGGTATCTTCTGTTTACTTGGAATATATTGAAATGTCTCTGAAATGCGCTGCTCCTGTCAGATTTCTTGGTCATTACTCTCTTCTAACATTTGACCAGGAAAAGTCATTTATTTGTAGTTATGATTATATAATTTTAACAGCCTTTATTAGTACATTTCATTTATTCTAAGTTACCTGTATTTTCACGTTTTAATAATTTGTGCAATTGAGATGGGTCTTAATAATTGATAGGCTCTTAAAGGAAAAGCAGTATTCAATGTCAGGTGATGTTTTAGAGTCTTTCTCTGAGGAATGTTTATATTAAGACTCAAGCTTAAATCTTTTTAGAAGTTGTACTTTTCCTACATGAGTCTATTATGCTGTCAAATTAAGTTGCCATTTAAATTGATAATACAAAAGTGATGGGTCTTAAAATACAGTTTTAATTCATAACCCCTAATCACGAGCTCAGGAATATTTCTCCTAGGTTAAAATGTTGTTGAGGTTTCTAAAGAAATAATTTTAGGGAGGATTCACATGTAAGAGGCACAGTAATTCTTGACATCTCTAAATCATTTTGTGTGCATGCAGGCGCGTGTGCTTGTTGGGGGTGGTGGGAGTGGTATAATGTATTCCTTAATAGTTGGCATTTATACCTTTGTGACAGTAACAATAGATAGTGCAGTTTATCTTAAACTCCTTAGGCTGTGGGGAAAGAGTTAATGGAGTGCAGTCTAATGGCTTAATTGGAGTTAGTCTAATGGCTTAAATATTCATTCTATAAAATACAATGGTATTTGTTATTAGTAAAAAATGCAAGTTATATAGAAAATGTTGCAGGCTTTAGACAGATGATTAATGTTTCCTGAAAACATTAGGACCCTCATAGATAAAAATAATAGGCAGCTCACTAAAGTGAAAAATGGGCAAAAATGGAAAATGGTCAAACTAATCAAAGAAATGCAAAGTAGGACCACTGTGAGATTCCCCATTCACATTAGTAGGATTTTTCTTCAAGTACTCCAAGGTGGCATAGGGGCTAAAGCTATTAAAGGTATTATGGAAGTAACTTAAAAAAAAAAGATTCTATTTTTGTTTAGAAGAACTGGGGTGTAGACCAGAGATGTGGGGTGGTGAAAGGATTCACCAGAGACAGAATGGGGAGCAGAGCAGGAGGATTTATTGGAATATACTGCTAAGGGAAGTACCAGGTGAGACAGGAGAGGTATGCTGCGCCTTATGTGGGCTAACTTCTTGGCAGGGGATCAAACTCAGGCCATCTCAGTGGTAGCACTGATACTTGACCCCTGAGCCAGCAGGGAGGCCCCCCAGACCCCACCTTCTTTAGAGAGCAACTTAGCACTACACATTTAGCCATGAAAATGATCCAAACTTTTGGTCCAGTCATCCCACTTTTGAAGATCTTTCCCAAAGAGATTTTAAAATATATTTAAAAAGCTCATTATACATGTGGAAATCTTCCTGTTATTGTAAGAACCTTGTAAGTACCTAAAACCCAGTAATCGGGGTTGGCTAAGTAACGGAGTAACAGTTGATGGTCCATTATGTGTTCACTGAACAATAAATATACTGCAGTGGGGTGGGTATCACTTGTCAGTAACAAAAAGCAGGACTTAAGTTATACATGAGTTAGAACTATTTTAATATATTGCAGTGGGGTGGGTATCACTTGTCAGTAACAAAAAGCAGGACTTAAGTTATACATGAGTTAGAACTATTTTTTAAAAATAAGAAAAGCAACAAAAAGTATGGTTGAGGGTTTGTGGGCAATTTTAAAGCTTTATTTTGACTCTTGCAAATTTCTCTTAATGATATTTATTAAAAAAATGAACAAGTGATTTTTTTTCCTAACCCTACCTGTAGGGAGACCATCCCATTCCTGTGCAGGTTAAAGAAAACCTATCATAGAATAGCTAAGAATTTAAAAAACCTGTTATTCTGACTTGACAGAAGTTTAGGGAGTAAATTAGGCACTACTTAACCCAAAAGTTAAATAATCTCAGTACTTTTCTCAGTTCTGTTCTCCTCTGTTGATCTCTTCTGAAAAATATTTGCCTCTCACCATGGCCTAGTGAGCATGTGGCAGCCCCACCTTAGCTAAGGTTCTCCTCTGCTTCTCAGAGGTGCCAGGGCGACCGGTCGATTGGCTATCCTTGGGTCATGTGGTACCTGGAACTCTAGGGTGGTAGGGAAAGTGCCAATTTTTTCCTTGTCACTTCAGGTGATTTTGTTTTGTTTTTGCATGTTGTAATTTAACCCAGTCTTCTTGATTTTTTTATATTTAGATCCATAGCATTACATACTGGTTTGAAAGGGGGGGCAGTTGAGAGTGTGTTTAAAGCCTGCGCCTTTGTTACTACCTTTTCCTGGACTTCTCTTGAAACTTATTAAACTTTTGGCACTAACATATAATACAGTTATTTCTACAAATATTTCTGCTTATTTTTCAGATTCAAATGTACATTTGCTTTCTTTTTGGTAGGAAGTAGTCATGAATCTTTCAGAAGCCTTAGTTAGAGGCAGCCATGAAAGTCTTTGTCACTTTGCACAACTGAGTTAATTTTTTTCAAATAACATCTGATTTTTCAAATATGCACCGGGGGAGTATAATTCTTGAGTCCTTTACATTAAAATTTTGAATAGCACAGTTTCTTCAAAATCAGCCTAGTAAATTCCAATTTGGTGAAGGAATTTCTATGAACAGACAGTTGGTTTAGCAGTACCATAAAAATGGATAGTTCAAATTCCTGTTACACCAGGAGGTCTCAGATTTTGTTCATAAAGATAAGTGTGAAATACTGAGTTAGTATTCACTACATGTATGTGTATTTTGATTCTCTAAGAGCCAGATATACAGTATTTTTCACTTGGACCACCCAAAACACTATTTTTATACATAGAACAATTATTACCTATTATTTGGGAAATAATGCCCTAACGAAGTCTCTATCTTGGTCCAGTATCTTACAAGATTGGTTAAGTGGTTTGAGGTGGGTCTTTTTGAGAAATATTATAAGGAGGTTTTTCTTTTTTAATGATTATGTTATGATCCCATGTGGTGGCAAAGTTTCCTTTATGAAAATTCAGGGGCCCGTCCTGTATTGACTAAAAGGACTATCCTACCTCCATCTTGGTGCAGAATGAACTGCTAGTAGACAACCTCCTCCCTCTCCACCCCCTGCCTTTATATTAAGTATAGCGAAACTTTTACAAGCAGCCCTGTGGTCTGATTTAGAAAGTACTCTTATTGAAACCCCTAATTAATTCACATGGCATGGAAGGACGAAGTGAGAGTTTAACAGGAAATTGAGGGCAAAAATTAAATGTTAACTTACTAAGGAAGACAATACTGTAGATTAGAACATTGAACTTTCATGTAATTCACTTAAATCTGCTATGATGAATAGCCCCCAAATAAAGCATAGCTAACTGTGTTCATTTATTGAATGGAGTTGAAATTAGCCATTTGATTGTCTTGATAAGTAGGAAAGGGAAGGCACATATATGATTCATCTAAAAGTTGCATTTAAGTGAAAGTTAAAGTAAGACAGTCTTGTTTTATTCTACAGGTATGTAGAGATTCTTTAATTTTACAATTTCCTACTATAGTTTTTATTTTGTTACCTTTATTAAAATCACCTTTTTATCATTACTAAATCTAGACTGTTTAAAGTAATTAAAATTGATGTGTAGCTATTTAAGAAATCATGTCTTTTTCTACTCAATTATCAAACTAACTTTTTCTTTACAGACTTAGCTTTGGAGTCAAACCCTTCTGACCATCCAAGGGCAAGCACAATTTTCCTGAGCAAATCTCAAACTGATGGTAAGACTGTTTTTTTTTTCCCCTGAGAAAGAGTGAAAACTGTTTGTTTTATTATAGAAAATATTTAGAAGAATTCATACACTGGTTTAAGTGTCTCACTTTTTGATTATTCGCTTGTTTTAATTTACTGTGTGGTGAAATACTTCCATTTAGTTATTGCTTTAGAGAGGAGAACACATTGTCTGTCTGCACATTTTGCCACCTCGTTATCAAAGCAGCCAATTGGCCACATGATTTAGATGTGGTCTATTTCTACATACTACTTTGCCCTTTCCCCCTTGTTCCAAAGAGCATTTGTCTGGTTTTAAAGACGAATGGTAGGATTTAGATTGACAGCTTTCATTTGAACAAATCAAAAAAATCAGTTTATATGGGGATTGAATCTGTAGTTTTGGCCCCATTTTACACAGTGATCAATCACATGAACCCAATCTCAGTTCCAGATTTATGATAGTCAAAACTTGAAGCTGTTCAAATTTTCTTAATTCTAATGTAATGAATGCTATGCCGGGACATATCAAAGCAAACCTGCGCTATTGGGTTCCTGAAAGGTTAGCCTCAGCCTGTGAAAGTGGTGTAACTAGAAACCTATCTCTGCTTGCTTAGGATGAGAATCCAGAGCTATGGGCTTTTAATTGTCCTGCTTGCCTACTTAGCTTTCCTTAATATTTTAACTAGTTGCTTGCTTAAAAAAAAGTCATGTATTACCAAAATTTTCAGTTGATTGAAACAATAGGCACACAAAAAGTCAGGGTCCCATAGAATTTGAAGAGATGCAGCACAATAAAAATAATGGGAGTCTTTAGCCTTCATTTTTCACAATGATGGTGTACTTTGCCTGTGTTGAGCAGATCCTTTCTGGTTAGAGTTCCTGTAGTTCTCAGGGCCTCTCATATGTAGAGTATGGACACAATAACAGAAAAACTATGTGATTCCCCTTCCTGTCCGTTACAAGTAATTTGTGCCTCTGCTGTCCTGAGTTGGGGTGTGGGGTGCGGAGATGGGGGCATAGTTGGAAAGTGTTGTTCAACCTGTCTCCAGAGCTTTCATTCTTCCCACCTTTCTTAAAGCAAGATGCTGTTGTGTGTTCTATATACATTCAGTTTGGCTTGCACACTCCTTTTAATATTGATGAGTTACTTACCAGTTGTTTAAAAACCCATTAGTTTTCTTAGTAAGACTTTTAGTAGGCTCCCTGTAAGTGTAAGTCAGGATGCTTCCAGAGCTACTAATGCATCTAGAGATTAGTTCTTGGTCAGAAACTGGTTCTTAGAGCTGTCACTTACTAGATCCTGGTAATTAAAGAAAGCAAAGTATAAGTGCAGAATTAGAAAATACTACTGGGCAGCATTTCAGAGATACAAATAAATTTTACTACTAGCTAAAATTTTCACCTATCCTAATTTGCTTTGCTCTTTTCTTTTGTATGTAAATGTCTTTCATTTGTATGTAATATAAAATATCTGCTAGTTCAAAATATAAATGTTTTAATTAATTTTTTTTAAATTGAGGTAACATGGTTTACAGCTTCATACCTTGACATATGTATGTACCACATCATATCCACCACCAAAGGTTTAGTTACCATCTGCCACCATCTAATCAGCTACCTTCACCAGTATCTTCTATCTCCATTCCACCCACTGTGGTAACCATCATTCTGTTATCTGACTCTTAGGGTTTGTTTTTGTTTTAAAACTAAGCTTTTAGATTTCATGAGTCATCTTACAAGGTGATTTAAGTTACAAATTTTGTTGGAAGTTTCTTTAAAAATACAATGGAATTTCATCTTATTTTGTATATTGGTAATCCATCAGATAATTAGCAACTACTTTTATTTTTCTATGGCATTTATATCAGAATTGATCAGTTAATTTTTTTTATTCTTAGTGCGAGAAAAGAGGAAGAGCAACCATTTAAATCATGTAAGTAAACAGTTGAAAAGTTAAAGAAATTGACAGCTTGAATTAAAAGTATGTCTGCCGTGATTCCTAAAAATATAATGGACCCAATACAGTTAGCCCGAGTCTCTTTTTGTAGATTTTAAAGATCTCTATTTTCGTAGTTATTAAATGTATTCAATAGTCTTTGACTTAGTAGTGCCCATTCTTTGAGGGTTCTGATATTTTAGTAGCATGGTTGTGGTATAAAGTTCTGCCTTAAATTTTTTTGCCTCAATTTTTTAATCTTGTTTTTATTCCAAGTAACAAAGTATGATCCATGTTACTTTTTAGCACTATCTATAGGTTTCTGTCATAGCAAATGAAAGCTCAGCTTCCTCACTTCATTGTGACGGTATTTCCCTCCCTTTAGTCCATCAGCGTGTATCGTGGTTTTTGCTAAATGAGAATCCGTGTTTGTTATTATGACTACACAGATACTGTTGACTGTGGAACCGTTTCGTCCTGTATGTGTCTCCTCCTTGTATGCCCTTCATTCTTTTTCCTAAATATTTTTGAAACCTGAGCACTTTTCCAGGATAATCCGATCCTCTTTTTCCTAGCCAACATCTCGCACAGCCAAATGCAGTAAGTAGCTCCCTGGCTGGTCTCCTACTTTCCCATTTTTCCTTTTGTTGTTATTGAACTAATTTTCTGACTATATTCAATATTTTCTAACAGCTATCTCCCTCCAATGTTATACTTACCACATGTCTAGCCAAAGTATTTTCCATCTACTTCAACACATCTCTGTTCTATATTTTTTCCCTGGTGACCAAACCTTCCCCAGTCTTTTTGTCATTCTACTCCAGTGAAGGCTGGGTTTTCCCTAATCCTGCTCTGCACCTTTTTTCCTGGGATATCGCTGAAGTCATCTGGGATCTCACATAACTGCTCTCTAGTGTTGGATCCCTTGTGTCTTAGTTTCTTTGTCCCTGTTTTGTTATACTCTCTTATTTTTACTGGAGCACATTTTCCTGGGAAAGGACATATAGCCAGACATTTTTAGAGATCAAACCTCTCTGAAACTCCTATTTGATAAACTTAGAGTTCTAGGTTGAAATTAATTTTTAGTTTTAGAGACACTTTATTGACTTCTTACTGTGTCCATAAATATGTTGACATTGTATGATGTATTGTACAAAATAAATTATAATCAGGGCCCGCCCTGGTGGCGCAGTGGGTTAAGCAACGCACTATGAAGCAAACCGCAGCCACGAGTTCGATCCCTGACCCCGGCCTGGGAGGAGACCCACATGGCATGGCAGACCTCTCCTGCCTTGCCCGTGCTCCCCTCAGCAGTGTGTTTCTGTCGATCTGCCTGTTCTTCATCCTGCTCTGTCTGGTGGATTCTCACACCATCCCCACACCTCTGGCCTGTACCCCAGTGCTTGTATGCATAAATAAATCTTTAGAAAAATATATGTATAATCACTTCCTTCCCTCCTAATCCATTCATTCTCTGCAAGCTTTTAGTACCTTTGATCCTTGGGATTCTGCAATTTGATATGATTTGGTATAGACCTTTTTGATTCAGTTGGACTTTAACTTTGCAGACTCTGCTAGTGGAATTTTTTGTTCTTTCGTATTTTCTCTGTTCCTTTTGGAGGAGGGGGGGAGTGGTATTCCTGTTATTCAGATGTTGGACATTTTAGGTCCAACATCTCTTAATTTCCCTCTCCCCACTCCTTTTTTTCTATTTTGTCTTTTCTACCTCTGGAGATTTCCTTGACTGTATACTCTGGCTCTCTCTGGCTCTTCTATTGATTACTTAGGGTTTTTCTTATTTTTAACTTAAAGAAGTCTCTTGTGCTTTCAAAGGCTATGCAAAGAAAGGAACCCATGTAGTTCATGTTCCTCTCTTTTCCTCTGCCCTCTTCAATGCCTGGGCTCAGCCCTGCTTTCTCTATGTGGCCGCCCCCCCATACTGCTTGCTTTCCAAGCCTCTGAGGTCTTGCCATCAAGTCAGTGATTACTAGCAGGCCTACCACCTAGAGGAAAAAAGAAAACAAGGCTTCATATATTCTGTTATTTTTTAAAATAGCATTTGGTTCTCTCATTAATGCAGTTTTTTTTTTTTTCTTTTTTGGTTTCCCTGAGGGTGCTTAAGATTTTTAAGTTTCATTTGTTCCTGAATTTTATCACTCATAGTTTTCCTGTTTTGATCTCTATTGATTGTTGGCCGTTCCCCCCAAAATGTGTAGTGCCCCATGACAATGTCTTAAAATCTATTCAGCATGAGTGAACAGACTTGTTAACTGGTGGGCCTCAATGCAAGTATTTGGGGGGTCAAACCTCTGAATTCCGAGCCTGCCTTGGGTTCTTTTAGGACACACTGACTTTCTTGTTCTGCCACAGTCACATCCTTTGGCACCAAGGTTGTGCCTTCTCTGTTTTGCCACATCAGTTATCATTCTTTTATATGATTTTTTCATCTTTCACACCATTAAAAATCATCTGCTTATCTTGTTGTGTGTTCAACCTTTTAAAAATGCCTTTAATTTTAATGAGAGGATACTCTGAAAGGAGGATGGAAAGAACTAGATATGTGGTCAGTTTGATTATTTAACTGAAACATAGAAACTGTATTTAAGTGTAAGTGTTAAGTTTGAAGTTTTAACTCAATATAATAACATTAATTCAGTGTACTTTTGCTTATACTTGTAATTGACATAGTACCCTTTTTTAGTAAGGCCTTGATTACGAATTCTATTCAAACCATGAACCCTATCATATCATCCTGTTAATATGCAACAGAGATGGAATAGTTTTTGTAAGTGCATAAAATGTTAGAAACTTTTTCAAGTTATTATGTCATTAATTCCTAAATTTATCCAAAACTTGACTTGTGAAAAAGGGGGAAGGAAAAACATGAACTGCAGTACTACTTTTTAATGGGTTAAAATAAGAAAAGTCAGTGGGTCGGAGGATTTTGACAGGGGCTTGACCTTTGATGGTCAAGTTTGGGTTGTGACTGCTTAGACTTTTAGGTATGATTATTTAACATCCTTTGCCATTGAACCTTAAGACTGGTAAGAAAACCTTGCCCCCTTTTGTAAACATCCCTTTTTTTTGTTAGTAGTGCTGAATGAATGAAGATAAATACTATTTTTTGTCCCTGTCTATTGCAATAATACCCGTGAACGCTATACTGTCAACAATGTCTGCTTTTTTTTAGTATTTGCATTTTATATTCTTATGTGTGTCAGTGTAGTTTATTGAGGTGGTGAGCCAGCACCAATGGTAACCATAAAGGACGATTGTCATAAATTTTCAAGCAAGATATGAGGGAAAAGTAACCTGCTAATGGCTAACACAGAGGCTTCATTCTGTCACCCTTGAGTACTAAACACCAAAAAGTTTGAACAGTTAGGAGTAGGCCTGGACTGATGGGGAAATAAATGGTCATTATTTCTTTGGTTGGGTCTAGCCAGTAGACTATAAATTGCTGATTCACTAAGTGAGCCCCCACAGAGCTGCAAAACCACATCTAATTAAAATTTTAAGTGTTTTGGCATTAATATTTTTAAAGAAAAACTAGTATGCATTCACAGTAGAAAAAAATGTTTAAATAGAAGAAGAAAGTGGGAACAAATACCACTTAAAAATTCTACCACCTTGTCTATTACTTTGTTGCATTTCCTTCCTATTTTTTATTCTCCCCTTACAGGTTTTTGAATATAATTGACTTTTTGGTGTAGTATTTTACCCTGTTATACCCTAAAAGTAGTTAAAAGAGACCTTTCTATTTAGAATAAAAGTATTTTAGTTATTTAAATTTTCATGCTGGATTTGTGTTTTGTGTGTGTTTGGGTTTTTTTGTTTTGAGATTCTGAAAGTAAATTCTAGTAACTGAATAGCTTAAGGAACATATCAGAGTGTTAGATAAGACATTTCTAGCTTGATGGAGTATTTAGACATCAAAATAGTGGTACTGTTTTTTTTTTAAAGATTTATTTATTTATGCATACAAGAGCTGGGGTACAGGCCAGAGTCCAGGGCGGTGAGAGGATTCACCAGAGACAGAGTGAGGAGCAGAACAGGCAGACTGACTGAAACACACTGCTGAGGGCAGCAGCAGGAGAGGTCTACTGCGCCTTGTGGGTTCCCTCCCTGGCCAGCAGCAGGGATTGAACTTGTGTTGCAGTGGCTGTGGTTTGCTTCATAGTGCATTGCTTAACCTACCGCGCCACCAGGGAGGCCCCAAATAGTGGTACTATTAAAATATATAACATCTGGAACTTTTTGTTAATAAGGAATAAGTAATTTTCAGTAAAGCTTCTGAAACATAATGGTTTTATATGCCATATGGGTGGTATTGGTTTATTGGCTGCAGGCTGTGTATTTTAAAAAGCATAAAACAGATCTTCTCCTGCCCCATCTTTTTATATGATCAGAGGGTGTTGACAGCATGGTGAAAATTACTTTATATTAACAGAGAAGGAAGGCGCATCTGAATTAGTTTTTAAAAACAACCCACAAAAACAAGCATTAAAATTGTTGGTATTCTGTGGTATTAAAGAATGTTCCTATTATTTTCAACTATTTACAGTGACTGGGATTGATTAGCCTTGATTATTGGAAGAGAATTGTTCTGACATTGGTTAGGCTTTCATTATTTGACCACTGCTGTATTGTTGGGCACTTCACAAATAAATGGATACTTCTAAAGTGTTTTCAAGATAGTTTATTGTCTAGAAGGTCTCAAAGTTCGTTGTCACCTCTCCAATACTGCTTGTTAAATTCTCATTAATTTGTATCTGTAGTAAGATTTGCCTTCCAATTGTAACTGATTTTAAATAATTTGTCAAACTCTTGTTGAACTGCTAACTTGTCTCCAGTTCTGTGCTCAGCAGCTGGAGTTGGGAGGTGTATAAGTTCTACCTTTCCTGGAGAAACATTCTTGGGGGATAGGGGTGGTGCGGCAGTTAACCCTTCAAGCAGTTTGGGAATCTTGTAACAAGAGGCCAGTTAACGGGAGAGAAAGGAAAGAAGCTCTGTGGTGTGGCAACTGGCAAAGATAGATCTCTTGGAGATGGAATCAGGCTTGCTCTGGGACAGGGGAATGGGAAGGCATTGTGACTGAGAATACAGCAGGCATGAGGCAGGAAAGTATGAATTTTGAATTGAATGCAAAGTATTCTCTGAGGTTCTCATTTGTCTAATGACATTGGTATTTAAACATGAAATAAAAGCTGAATTCTCAACCTCTTACCTGTTTTGGATGTGAGAGAATCTTAAAGTGATACATATTTATCCTTCAGATAAGGGAATTGAGGCCCAGAGAGATCTAGTCCCCCATGGTGTTAGTTATGTAGCAGCCCTGACACATAAGCCTCTGACTTGAAACAGTTGTTTCTCACACTGTCTCCTGAACTAATATTTATTACTGGTTTTCATTTCCTGCAGTAAAATGCTTTTGCATCAATATTATATATACAACATTATTTTTTATTGTTCTAATTGAAAAGTAGAAAATTTCAGCTGCTTAAGGGAAATAAAACTGAAGTTTTACATTATTTTAAAGGGAATGTATAATAGGTAGTTGCCAGGTTTGATTTTAAGTACTATATCAAATGCAGCATTTTAACCACCCATTTTTCAAATCTCCTTTGTGGCAGTTAGAGTACTCAGCGGGTTTCCCATAGAACTGCAAATGATACCACACTTAAGCAGTTCATGGATGTAAGAAAAATCTTAATGCTTGATTGTTTGACATTTTAACCAAGGGGAAAAAAAACCCCACACTTTTATAGGTTTAACTTACTGTGACATTTTCTTCTATTTCCCTTCCCCTTCAGGTATCTCCAGGGCAGCTTACTAAAAAGTATAGCTCATGCTCAACAATATTTCTAGATGACAGCACAGTCAGCCAGCCTAATCTTAGAACCACAATAAAATGGTGAGTACAACTAGGTTGCCAAGGGCTGAGTGACAGACCCCTATGCTAAAAAGCATCCTAGCCATACTTGTCATTTCAGTCATCTGTCCTTTTTGGTGGTTAGGCTAAGAAACTGTTATCAACTATATATAGATTTCAAAAACCTAAGTATGAAATTTTAGTTTCTAATTTCATCTTTACTTGATAAAAGGGAAAGCCAGTTAGCAAGTAAGAAAACCCTGAGAACATATATGCCTGTACTTGATATATTTCTGTTGTTAAGATGTTGGTGAACATAATGAGGAGAGGTACTTTTTAGTGAATGTTTTTAGGAAAAAATAATTGTATTTGTATTATAGACCTAAAACACTATGTACTGTTTTGGAACCTAGTCTTAGAAAACAGAACAGCTTGTCCTCTACTGGCACCAGAGTGTATCTGCATTTAAATTTTGCCAGGTTTTCTCCGTCATGATTCTTGCCCTCCCTGCTCTCATCCCCCCTCTTAATTCTGTATAAAAATTCATTTCTCCTTCCTATCCTTCAGAACGGGTGAATGTATCAAGCCAGTCTTAAGGAAAAAATTCTCTAGCTCAACTTACTTGCAAATGAAATTTATTCAACTGAGGTTTTAATGACATGTTTAATTTTATATGTGTGTATAGAGGTATAGGTATGTAAGTATATCACAAGTCATCATCGTTTTTAATATATATATAAGAAAATCATAGCAAAGAACAGAAAAAGATAATTTTGGAAATGTAACTGGCCAACTTTAAGCAAGCAGAAATGCTGTTGTGATGATGAAAACTATTGTTAATTTCTGGGAGCATCTCATTGTCCACAACTGGAGATGCACTGTTTCAAGATAGTTAAGATGGGACAACTGCAGAGCTCCCTGACCCATTGACTAGTTCAAGAATTTTTTTTTAAGTGGCATTGCATGGTGACATGTTTCAGGTGTTCATTGATGTGTCTACGATTTTTACTACTACTGAAAGTCAAAATCTAACCTCACCGCGTATCTCTCTGGGATATGGTTGTTGATTTACTACAGCAGAGTTTGGGAATTGCTACTTGAAAATATTAATATCCATAATCCCTAATTTAAACTTGTCTTAAAACAGTTTATACACTTAATTTTGTTTCCTGCTTGCCAACTTTTTTTAGCTTATTAAATGATGACTACTACTTTAATTAAAAACTGGTTCACAGTTAATATATTGTTCACCTCAGGTGTAGCAATAATTTGGATCATATTGTTTCGACAGATACTGAATCCCAGCTATCTCTAAAGTCCTGACCTTTGGCATCTATTGAGTACTCACTGTTCTAATTCATTCAAGACACTAAACCCATGGGTAAAACCCCCCTCTGTTCTGGCTAGTGTCCCCAGTGTCTTTTGAATTGGAAAGATTCTGATGTTTTCAGTAGATAACTCAAAAGTAGCTTTGAAGTTAACCTTGCTCAGACATACTTCTCACACCCAACTTAAGTCTAATTTTTGGAAATACAGTAAGTTTTATTTGCTCTAAGTTTTAATTATGGTCATTCAACATATTCACTATTAATGAAATAAAATTGACTTTTTTTTTTTTTTTTTTACTAAGGGCAAATTGGCTTTTAGGAGTAGTTTTGAAAAATATTTCTCTTGGGGTAGTAGTGCATGTTCAATAGGGTAGGGGTGATGAGGCTATTAGAATCACTTTTATGCAACTTTTTTCTCAATATTTGCATCTCCAGAGGCATGCATTTCATCCCTTGCCTTTTCCTCCCCCACATTCTCTCACTAGCTATTTGACAAGCTGAAGAAGCATGTGAGGATAAAAACATCTGGAATGTTTGTGATCTTAACTCTAACTCATTCATTCCCAAATGCAGCACTTGGGGATCTGTAAAAACAATCCTGCTGTCCCAGTCATATCTAATGCCAGTTAAGTCAGAACATCTGGAAAGGAAGAAAGGCGGTTTTTAAAGCTTTTTAGGTGATCCCAGCTTGCTGCCAAGCATGGAAATCACTGCTTGGTGGAATGTAGGAGAGAGAGAACTTCTAACTATTGGTGGGACCTTTGGCAATTTAGTTTTAAAGCCTGGTCCCCTTATTTGTAAAATGGGTTTTGAATTAAATGTCATCTAAGGTTCAGATGTCCCTTTTAGCATATCACTTATAATTCTGTGATTTTAAAATCAATTTGAAGATTGAAACTATTTGAAGCACTATAGAAGTATCCATCTTTGAAACTAATAATGTTACAGGCCTTTTTATAAATGCTAATATTCCATAGACCTACTTATAAAATTCAGATTTGCCTTCCCTCAATTATTTTGAGCTTCATTTTTAGATACTGAGGGCAAAGGGAAGCATGTAACTTTCCAAGAGAACCCTTTGTTGCTCTGGTACACAACATCTGCAGATAACTTAGGCTTACAGTAATGGAAAGAGTGTCTAGGACTTACATATCTATTCGTTAATATTTTATTTCAAGTTACTTGAAGATATCTGTCATTGTTCTACAGTGTGAAATTAAGCTGCATTGTTAGCACTGCTTATTTCAGAATAGCTAGACCTAACATTGAGTTTGTGAGTACTGACTATATGCTATTAAATTTTCTAATAGTTATATAAAAGTAATTCTAAGTGGTTTTGATAGCATACTTTCATTATTTACTTTTAGGGAAATGGTGGAAAATGGATGGGTAGCTAAATAGTGAACAAAATCTATTGAAATACAGAGCTTAAAAGCACTGTGGCTTAAATTTAAGAATTTGTACCAATGGATATACCTTGTACAGGATGTGAAAGGTTCTATGGGTGGAAGGGCAGATGATAAGGGAAATAAAATAATTTGTGTATTATGATATTCAACTGAAAGTTGTCTTTTAATAACCTATTACTTGTCATTTTGGTTTTCCTATTTTTGTCAAAAACCAAGAAGTCAAAGATGGTGGGGAAAGTGCCCATATGAACTTCTAAATTAGAGGATTTAGGGGTTACTGGGAGGCTGGGGAGGTCTTCATCCTCCTCCCCAGCCCCTCTTAAAATGGATCTCTTCAGGCCTAACATAAAATCAATTGTTAACTTTTTTTTTTCCCCTCCACAGTGTGACCTTAGCCATATATTACCACATAAAGAACAGGTGAGCATTTTTAATACCTGTCTTGTTCTTCCAGCTAATTAATTCACAAAATATGAAGCTTAGTTTTAGGAAATAGCTGTGGATGTTGTATAGTGCTTTATTATATTGAAATGAATCATATGCTTTCTCTTAGGATTATTGCAGTAATTCTCTAAATTATTGAGAATCCTAAAGCATGTGTTAATATGTGAGTTAGGTTATATTCTTATTTATTACATTGGAAATTAAAATTGAGAACTTAAAAATTAAATTTATGATAAAATAATTTTCATAGAACCATTGCAATTTTCAGTCAAATAATGCTTTGCTGTTGGTGTTTGTTCTGTGCATTATAGAAAGCTTAGCGGCACCCTTGTCCTCTGCTCACTAGTTGCCAGTAACATCCTCTCCCTGCCTCCATCTCTGACAACCAGAAATGTCTCCACCATGACCTAATGTCCCCCGGAGGACAAAATCACTCCTGGTTGGGGATCACGGTGCTAAGTAATATTTTTTATAGCAATAACTTCTTCACAACAAGAAAGTTGAGTAAAAGTGTGTCACTGATTAATGATTTTGCAAAGCTCTTTAATGTGACTTAACAGAAAACAATTGATGTGTCCGTATCTACTCCGTTGTCAGTCACAATCCTTTCAGTCGCTTTTTTTTTTTTAAAGATTATTTATTTATGCATACAAGAGCTGGGGTACAGGCCAGAGATGTGGGGGGTTAGAGGATTCACCACAGACAGAGCGAGGAGCAGAACAGGCAGACGGACTGAAACACACTGCTGAGGGGAGCAGTGGGAAGGCAGGAGAGGTCTGTCTTGCCATGTGGGTCCCCTCTCTGGCCCACAGCAGGTATCGAACTCACGCTACAGTGGCTGCGGTTTGCTTCATAGTGTGTTGCTTAACCCACTACGCCACCAGGAAGGTCCCTCAGTCACTTCTTTTGAAGAAGCAGTATGAAAACTCAACAGTATCAGGTATTTTTTGATACTGTACCAAAAAGTTCACAAGTGCTAGTTTCGTAAATTAGTTACGATGGAATTTTAAATCATATCAGTGACCTTGTAGTACTCTGTTAATACCCATTGACCTGTTTTGCATGGTAAGTGACTGTTTAACCTGCACATGATTTGACAATATTAAGCATTCTCATTTGAAAAGTATTGGTTCACCTTTCTTTTGTCAGAAACTTAATTTTATTGCTATCGCCACCAATCATATCAGAAAAGTGTTCAAGAATTGATAAGCTGTCACACAGTAAATGGTACAGTTTTTCCAATCCTGATTTTAAGCTTGATTCTTGAATTTTATTATTGGCAACAAATAAGTTACTTTCCTTGAAGTGACAGCCTCAATTTGTTCATCACTTGTATTTTGAAATAAAAATGTATGAAAAATGACTTATTGTGCTCACAAATAAATCACAAGTGCTTTTCCTTACACACTCATCTTTGAGTGTGCAGAATGCTTAATGCACACTTTCAACTTATCAGAATTTTTAAAAGAAGGTTCAAGGTTTAATAGCACTATTAATTTGTATTGCTTTATCAAGGACATCGTAAGCAGGAATATTTTTTCCAATTATCAGTGATAGTAAAGAATAGAGTAACTACTAGTTGTTTGAATATACCTTGGTTCATGCTCAGAAGCCTGCAGTTCTAGTTGAATTGCTTTTATAATAATCCTTGCAGATGTTAAACAGTGTGGAAGCAGGTGAGTCCTGGTATTATAAAAAGTTTTGATCCCATGGGCCTTCTAAAAAGGATTTAGGGGAACTCCAGGGTCTTGTGGACCACATTTGTGAATCAGTGTTTCTTTAAATGAGTAGAATGTATTAGTGTAGGGAACTTTGACATAAAAAGACAATTTTTTTAAATCAAATTATTTAAAAGAGATAAATATAAAGTAAGAATTTAATATAGAGAACTAAGGAGAATAAAAAATGGAAAAACCATGACTTGATTCATTAAAGTTCTAAAGATTTTTTGCTAACCATTACTGCTTTATAAGATATTCTGTATTCCAGCGTGAGGTGTGAGGAGTGGCAACATACTTGGTCTATTATCATTGCCTGTCAGGGAGGGTCAATACTTATAAAGGTATAACTCCAGCTGGTCATCATAGAAAGCATTTCACAGAACTTGATGTACAGAGTAAAAAGAGGCCAGGAGACCTTCCTAAGATCAGAGAATACAGGAGAAGAATTTGTCCTTCCCCCTCTTCCAAACTTCAGCAGATACTTTGCTAAGACTTTAGTTCCTGAATTAATTTTTTTTAAGTGCACATTCTTGTTTTACAGAGATGCAAATAGATCCTTGGATATTTTTGATGAGAGATCGCATCCACTCACAGTAAGTGTCAGTTTTATTGAATTACAGTTTTCTTGAACTGTGTTTATTTCATGGTGATTTGTTTTGAAATCATTACTAGAAGAAAATCACTACCTGTAGCTTGAAATAAAAAATCATTTCTCAAGTTTTCTTCCTTACCCCATGTTGTATCTGATAATTCATGATAAAGAACTGTGATGTTAGGGATATGACAGAACTGAGTTGAAGAGTTGCATAATTTGTGAACTCTAAGGTAAGCATACCCAAAGACCAGAAAATGTATGGGGACCGCGATTGGTGTCAAATATATATAAATAAAGGAAAAAAAGATAATTTTCAGTAGCATTAAATAATACAGCAAATGTCTGTAAATAAACCTAGCAGATACAGTCTCTACAAAGAAAGAAAACTATTTACATTTAAATTAATTAAAAAAACAAAAAATTAAAAGTTCACTTTCTTAGGTGCTTCATAGCCATAGGTGAATGGCAGCTGTAGTCTGGGATAGCACATCCTTTAGAACGTTACAGTCATAGGAAACTGAAAATGTGTTTTCATAGATTGATTTTAGAGACGTATGAGACTTTCCATCCTAATCAAATAGTTTGCACGTGGGAAGGTAAGGTGAAAAGGAACATCCATAAATTTTTTGAGGGTTGTACTTATAATGAAAGGAGAATCACTATGGTATTTTTAAGATCCCATTGTTTATATTTAAAAGTCTACAAGACACATCACCTAAGCAGAATTATTTTAAAGTGCACATGGGCATGTGTGAAGACTGCTCTTAAAAGAGTACTTGTTTTTCTTCAGTGGACACTTACATTGCATTTTTTTCTTTCAGCGAGAACAGGTTCCAGAGGAATACTTTAAGCATGACCCTGAACACAAATTCATTTACAGATTTGTTCGTACTCTTTTCAGTGCCGCTCAGCTAACAGCTGAATGTGCAATAGTAACTTTGGTAAGATATGTATTCTTTCATAAAGCATTTTGTAAATTTCTGTCTTGTATGCAGGATATGGGACTGTTTTTCAAATAAAAGGTTTCCTGAAATGATCATCAGAACTTAAAAGAGAAACCTATCAAAGGCAGCAGGAGGCACACATTCAAGGTTAATACTTGTTAACAAAAAAACAGCAGCTGGAGAGAGTTCCCATTTCTCCCTTCACACCTCAGAGCATGTGTGGCACATGCATTGTGCCTGTGCATGCATGCCCACGCACATGTATATGAGGTGTGCTGGTGGGGTGGGATGGGGGCACTAATCGACCATGTGGCTTGCAGGCAGGGACTGATTCATTGTAGGTCTAAGCTAAGTCCTATATTCCTGAGGCTGTATTCCCCAGGCAGTTCTGATGTATGTCTACTTGAAAACTATTTCCCTAACTGTTCCTTGGGTAGTGGTTTTAATCCATCCTTGCTTTGCTCTTGTGCCTGCCTGTGAAGTTGCCCAGAATTATGTAATGCTAGTAGTACTTGGGAAGACTTTAGGTCAGAAACTGGCAAACTTACCCAAAAAATAACCTACCAACTCATTCCAAATAAGAACTTTCTACTTTGAAATAGGGGGAGAAACCTGTACTTCTGAGAGAGCGGGGTGGCACAGCGGCCTAGTAATCATTTCAGTCTGTGGAACTGGAGCACAAATCTGAGCTAAGGTGGGGAATTAACAGAGGCTGTTCAGATATAGGAAAACGTGTAGACTAGATAATGGGTAGAGGATAGATCTGTAAGGACTAGCAGCACTTAAGGAAAAAGTCTCCAGAGAGTTGCTTGGGGTGGTAGGAAAACCAGGAGACAAGAATAAAAGAGAAGCCAAGAATAAAGGGTTCAGGGAGTATGGTCACAGTGCTAACTGTTGCCAAGAAGTTGCTTATTCCATAAATAACTACCAATATTATTCTTAGTGCTGGGTATATAGAGGAGAGAGAAGGCCTTAGAAGGGCTTGTAGCCCAGTAAGGAAGGTAATTTTTTTAAGATTTATTTATTTATGCATACAAGAGCTGGGGTACAGGCCAGAGTTGTGGGAGGTGAGAGGATTCACCAGACAGAGTGGGGAGCAGGACAAGCAGACTGACCGAAACACACTGCTGAGGGCAGCAGCGGGCGAGGCAGGAGAGGTCTGCTACGCCATGTGGGTCACCTCCCCGGCCAGGGGCAGGGATCGAACTCGTGCTGCAGTGGCTGAGGTTTGCTTAACCCACTGCACCACCCAGGGAGGCCCAGGAAAGTAAGTTTTTAATGGTGTTCTCAAGATGTGTATTTTAGGTAATGATAAATGCCAAGAAGATAAAGCCAGGGTAAAGGGGACGTGATTAGCAGGACTTAATAATTTAAATAGAATGAGCAGAGGAAGCTTGTTTAAAGGTAACATTTACAGGTAAGCAGGCTGAACTGAGGAGGACAAGGAGTTCTGGTATTACAGGCAGATTTGCAACTCTAAACCTGTGTGTTCCAGGAACAGAGAGGTGACTAGTGTGGTTGCCATGAGAAATGAAGGCAACAACATAAGAGAGGAAGCCACAGAAATACTTTATAATTTGCAGACCATTGGTCTGATGAGAGCCCTTTGGCACATTTTGGTCTGGGAAGTGATGTGCTCTTAATCTAAGAGACCACCGTGACATGGCTGTTCTGTGGAGTATAGATGTAATGAGAACAGGTGGGAAATGACAATAGAAAGCAGACAAGTTACCAATGAAGGTGGAGATAATAGAACTGCTGATAAACTGGAGCAAGATAACTCAAATCGAGGTTTTTGGCCCCAGCAACCAGATGAGTTGAGTGCCCATTAATTACAAAAGAAGGCTTGCTGAAATTCTGACACAGGAAGGCGGGTGTAACAAACGAAAGTATTGGTATTAAAGCCCATTTGACAGCAAAAACTGAAATATTGCCAGTGCTGTATAAGTACCTCTAATTGTTTGCATAAAGAGTTAAACCTTGTAGGGATTTTCATTTTTAGAATACTTCAGAGTGCTGAATTTTGTGGGATAAGAGCAAATTTTCACTTAGAACCTAAAATATTCAGTGACCATTTGTTTTGAAAACAGTTGTGTTTGGAGAACATTGGCAAATCTGAGCTGTCAGTTTGAAAACCTTCAGACCGTAAACAAACTCTCTCTTTGTCAAATGGCATCTGTTCTCTTCTGTGGGGCACCTTTGAGATAAAAACAAATCACGGTCTTTACTGGCTGTTAATTTGGCTCAGTTCTTTGTAGACTAGGTATTTGACACATGTAAGAGAAATCATGACATCACCTCACAAACTGCCTGGCAGGTTTGGAGGAACCCCAGAGATACAAAGGCAGCTTGAAACTAACAGAATTGACTCACCTGTAAGAATTATGTGAAACAAATGAATTATGAAATGGTAATGGAGATGTGAAAATTAGGAGATAGGACTATCCTTTGTTTGCATTGTTTCCTTAAAAGGGCGGTAAATACTGAAGTCCCTGGTAGTTGACTGGCCTAAAGGGCATGTGTTTTTATTGCCTGTCCTGCTACACCATACAGTAGCCACTGGGAGGCTCTCTTGACCACCAGTTTTAATCTCGAAGCTGATGCCACAGAAGGACTAGTGTAACCTGTGAAAAGGATAAGATGCAAGTGCTTTTATCAGGGTTTTACATGTAAAGTCACCACATAACTCCCAGCCAGGTATGGCATATTGCCTGTGTGTGCTGCCCTTCAAGAGTAAAGAAGATAATAAATAACGAAATTAAAAATCTGTCTTCAGGATGCTGTTTGTTGAGATATTCATGTCTGTGACCAAACAGAATTGTCCTGGAAGTCTGCAAAGGCAGAGTAGGCAATGGAAATACCTAACTTATAATTGGGGCCTGGCTTCTGGCCTTGGCTGACTGAGCAAAGACTAGAATCAGATAATAAAGGCATGTCAAAAACATGAAATCAGTCATTGCTAACAGTTCTTATCATGGCACTTAAACTGAACTGCAATCAAACACCAATGCTGTACTTTTGCAGGTTTACTTAGAAAGGCTTTTAACTTACGCTGAAATCGACATTTGTCCCACTAACTGGAAAAGAATTGTTTTGGGAGCCATTCTTCTTGCCTCCAAGGTTTGGGATGATCAGGCTGTATGGAATGTGGACTACTGCCAGATCCTCAAGGACATTACAGTTGAGGACATGTGAGTGTTTAAGGTTTTGGTGAACTTTCTAACCATTTTCCAACACCCCATTTGTTCCCCAGTAAAGTTTACATTTTAAGAAATGTTTTTAAAGTTACATTGTGTCCAGAACTAAAATAGGCATAAAATTCCATATTTCTCTTTATCCAACTGTGGTATAACAATTTTTCCCATCATTAAATGGTGGGATTTAATGTGTTGTTGTACAGTAATCTGCTTAATAAATTAAAATGTATTTTTCTGGTGGTTTTTGGCAAACATTTTACAGGCTCTTCATCAGAACAACACGACACAACACACTCAGCATCTTGATGGGTTCATGGAGCTCTCTGCCTTCCAGTTCATTTTTTTAAGTGGCATACGTCTGGTTTTTGAAATTAGTGTTTGGTCACTCTGAAGGGCTCAGGGCTTCTAGACTGCTGAAAGGTTATTCCTTCAACCTGAGTCACACATTGTATATTTGCTTTTGCTGGGTTTTCTCTTTTTCTTCATCTGAAGTTCCCTTGTTAGAGAAGCTTGTACTCCTTTTTCTTCCCCTATTGGTATTTAGAAATAGGTCTGATGGGGTAGGGAACTCTACCACTTGGCACTGCTGGGGGCTCTCAGTTCGGTGTATATGAGGGTGCTCTTTGTGGGTATAGCACAGCTAACATGAACCAGAGGGCTTTCCATCTGGCCACCTGGGGCTGCTACGAGAAGAAGACCTTGAGGGTGGTAGGATGAGCCAGAGAGGTAGTCCCCAGCAGACTCTCAGAGTACCCCACTCAATAGTGAGAGTGTTTTTGTGGGTGTCATTAAGGAAAATGTGAAAGAACACCACTTGATTATATGGAACAGCGTAGGAAGACTAATATTGTGACAGTGCCAGGAGTTTGTTCTTGTCACTTTTTCCCCTATTACTCCAGGTAAGAATTGGCTCCTTTGGTAATAGTCTAAACTGGGTGAAATGGTGGAATTGCTGATAGCCTTTTTAGTAAACAGTGTGACAGTAAATAATGAATTTAAAATAAGGGAAGTATTTTTGGAAGCTGAAGAAACTAGCGTGACTTTAATAATCACTGTCATCAGTCTTCAAACATAGAGAAGGGAAAATTTGTGATCACGAACACTGTCCCCTGAAATGTTCTCAAAACTAAGCAGACTGAGACTCTGGCTTTAGTTAGAACATGCAGGAAAATGTGTGGGTTTTCATAAATGTGTATGCCAGCAGCAGTAGTGGCAATCTCTAGCTAAAGGAAGACTAGTTCTAAACAATGCTTTTTGTGTTTCAACAGAAAACACCAGGAGCTATGTTTATAATAGGCTGCTTTTGTTTATGATAGTTGGAAAGCATTACAACAAAGTGTTAAATATTCATTTATTTCATCCCCCTGCTTTTGACCACTGTTTGTAATGGTCTCATTTTGAGTCTAAATTGAAAAATTAGTGTATCAGCTTTTCTTAAAAGAACTCAACATTTATGTGTCTTGATAGAATATATTTCCCTTCAAAAGAATAAGTTAAACTGAGCAGCTGCTATTCAGAAAATTTGCTGTGCCTGTAAATGGTATGCTATTCAGCCTTCTAGCCATTTAAAAAACACAAAAAACCCAGAAGATGAATATTCTTTAGGCATAATGCTTTTCTTCAGTGATTAAACCTCTATTAATAGACATGTTAATCCTATGAAGTACTGTATTTCTACACAATTAAAATGTATTAGTGGAGAAAATATAAAAGGGATAGTGAAGTGCATTTATTCCTGTAGTAAATTAAGTCCTGATTAGCTAATTATCAAAACATTATCTGATTTACATTTCTATAGACTTATGGCCATATGAACAGGAAATTAATTTTGGAAGTAGTTTCAGTTGGGTTTTTAAAGTTCAACAAATAAGCCTCATCTCTGCACATACTCTGATCGCTCTGTGTAGGAGAACAGCAAGGATTTGTTGGCCTGGCACATGGATACAATACTAAAATTTCAAAACCAAGAAAGCCATATTTAGTGTATTAAAATATGTCGTTTTCATATTCGTTGAGGTTATTTGTCATTTTTATATAACTAATTCTGTGAAGGGATTACTGTGAAAATGGTGAGCTTTACTGGTTTTACATTTATCTACTTAAACATTTAGCCAGAAACAGTTATGTTCATGTCGCAGACACCCACTTCGAGCGTTTTCCTTTCCCACTTGAGTGAAACTACCCCCTGCTTGTGTGCACATTCTGATCTGGCTGGGACGCCAGTGCTGAGCACCTCAGTTGTATTCCCAACGTGGGAAAAACACTGCCGAGTACAGTGCTCCATCAGTACAGCTGCATCACAGAATGAATGCAGTCAAGCCAAGACAGCTATCTTACTTTTCTGTCTCCTAGTCTTTAAAAAGTGCATCCTGTCTTGTCAGTGACAGTTTCTTAACCCTGGTAAGATTAAGGTGAACAGAAACTTGCATTATGCCCTTTGACATAGCCCCTAGCATGGGGGCAGGGGGGAAGGGATTCCCTTTCCCATCGAAGATAGCTTATTTATTTATTTATTTGAGATGAATCTTTGTTGCCTCAAGAGTTTTTCCCTCTCAGAGATAATAGCACTGGCTCTCGATGGATCCATTTGTTGCCGTGGTGATGTGCCCACTCCTTTTGTTGGCGAGTCTATACTTCAATAAGCCCCTTCCTGTTATCGGTCCGTTGAAAATGTCTGCAAGTTCTTCAGAGCTAATAAACAGCACACATCATTCCTTTCATCTGATCACTATAGTGGGGCCTTGTGAGTGAGCGTGGAGCATGAATCGTACAGCTGCACTAATGGAACTCTGAAGAATGAGCCCCGAGTCAGCAGCACGAGTGCATAAGAGGGCCATAACCTCTTCCCCCTTGTCCCAAACTCAAAGTGCTGGGATGCAGAAAGGGCCACAAATAGCTGTACCTTGTTTGAACATTAGTGTATTAATCCAGCTGGGTAGCCTTTATTTGTTTCAAAACAGAATTTATAGCCGTCCTAGTAGCTCAGAATGGTATTTTGAAGATAGCTCAGTTGACTAAAATTGTCCTATATTGGTTTTGTTGTCTCCTCCTCCCCTAGGAATGAGATGGAAAGGCATTTTCTGGAACTACTTCAGTTTAATATCAATGTTCCTGCCAGTGTTTATGCCAAATACTACTTTGACCTTCGCTCCTTAGCAGATGACAACAACCTGAATTTTCTGTTTGCTCCTCTTAGCAAAGAGAGAGCGCAAAACCTAGAGGTAAGGCTGTGAAATCTCTAAACAATGTTTCCTCTTAGCGCTAATGCCAACACTCACGGGTAAGCCATAGTTAGCAGTGATTAGGAAGTGGTTAGCTTGTAAGTCAACACACTGAAGAAATTATTACCTTGTGGCATAGTTCCTGTCTGTTGTGGCTTCTACAAGCATCCTATTTTATACAGAAAATTAGAGCTATTCTGTGACCACAATTGAGAATATTTAAAATCTATTTTTAATAGTTTTCCATTAAAACCATTTGAATTTCTACCTGACCATGTCATCATACATGAATAATTTAGTTATATGCCTAACCATGACTACATTGATAATCTGCTTACTGCTCTTTACTATCTTTAACTCAGTTTACAAATTCATGTCAGTGTTTTCTCTGTACATCACAGTTCCCAGAGTTTATTAGACAAAGCATTAGTGGCTAACCTGTGAGACTCATTAGACTGTATAATGTATTTCAAATATGAATGGGTTTTAATGGAGATGGCAATATATACAGGACAAAGCAATATTTATGGCTTAAGACTTTTGGTGAGAATACAGCAAAATTATTCAGAACTGAACTGGATATATTTAAAATTGATACTTCCTGTGATACCTGGTGGTAACTTTATAAGATGACATGTTTCCATAATGTGCACGTGAGATAGCACCTTTGTTGTTTCAGGCATTAAACCTCTCCTTCCAGTATAGTTGAGCACGTGCCTGCCTTATTAAAATTTGCTTGACGTATATAATGAAGGAAGATGGGAAAGAATCTGAATACCTATTTGCCCAAGTGTATATGTTAATCGTGTTTAAGGAGCATGCTCGGTGTACAGATAGTAGACGATACTGCTGTGAGGCACCTGTCATGATAACTTTGATATCTTTGAGGATACAATTTTTAAATAACTACCCCCTTAGCCCCAACACACACACCCTGTTTCAGCATTCTAATCTGAACCCTTGAAGAGGGTTAGTGAATTGGCAGGAAGACAGTGCCCAGAACCTAGCAGTGTGGACCTCAGCTAGCCAAAGTAGCAGAAACTAAGAATTAACTAAATTGGTATAGATGTATGACTTTTTGTTTTTGTTTGAGTTTGGAACCCTCCTTTTTAAAAATTGTACTTGCATTCTCTTTGATTAACTTCCTTAGGCCATTTCCAGATTGTGTGAAGACAAATACAAAGACTTATGTAAAGCCGCCATGAGAAGATCTTTCAGTGCTGACAATTTCATTGGTATTCGGCGTTCTAATGCCATCCTCTCTTAAGGGAGAACTGTCAGGGACTATAACATCATGAACCCTTCATCTGCAAAGACTGGAGAATATCACCTCTCCTGCTCAAAAACCAGCAAAGTTAGTATTATCACACAAAAGAAAGACATGGAATTCAAGAAACTCATGAACCGCAAGGATTACATGCACAGGAAAGAATGGGACCTTATCAATGCAACACACTCTTCTGTCCTTTTTAATGTAAAAGAGTTACAAAAACCACTCCAAAGCGAAAACTCCTAACCCACACATGTATAAGTTGCTTACTTTGTAGGCTGATAGCTGTGAGGTATGTGAGGTTTTTTAATAGTTTAAATTTTTAGATTTTAAAAGACACTAACTATATAACTTGTTTTTCTTATTTTTCTTGCTCCTCCCTGCCCCCATATTGCTGCATATGCCTTCAGAATCCAATGCAGTATTACCATCAAAACCTAGGACTCTGAACTCATTAGAACAGATTCTAGCTGATATTGAAGGGTTCTTGTCCCTACTTTGTCATTGACGCTGCTAGACATTATTGGCAATCAGTTTAAGCCAAAAAGCTGCAGAGTAACCCTCCTCAAATTCTTTGCAAGCACTACATACTAGCTTATTAGCATGTTTGACATCATAAACACAGAAAAGGACCAGGCATTGACTACTACTGCTGGGTCCGTGCTGCGTTTCTTGAGAACAGTAATGGTGCTTCTCATATTCTGATGACTTTCCTCTTTTAAAAAAATGTAGTAAAATATTTTTATAATTACAACCAACATGATGGCCCAGTAATAAAGAGCAGGTTGTGAAACAGAAGGTGTCCCCAAAGCCTAAGTGCAATTTTAAGCTTTAATAAGAGCGTTCTTGGGCCCTGCACACTATTGAGGTGTAAATGCTGCAAGTGTAGAAAAAACATCATTTGAGAGTTTAAGTTTCTTTTTAACCTTATCTAGGTTTGTTAAATTTAAAAATATTGAGCTTTTAATTTTAATTTTTTGTTTCAGCCACTCTTGATGGCAAACACTGACTGAAACAAAAGATTAAAGTTATAAGCTCAATATTTTAAATGTATAAACCTAGATAAGCTTAAAAGAAATTTAATTAAGCTCTTGAATGACGTTTTCTGCATGTGTGATGTGACATTCACACTTCTCCGAGTAACAGCTTCAAGGTGAACTGACGCGTTAGGGATGCCGTCTGTCTTCGTGGATGTGCCCCTCCTCTCTCTAAGGTGGTTCTTTGCAGGGTTGTGCTCTTTACCTGCTCTGATTATCTGTTTCTTTTTTCTAGATTTGGTAAAGAAAGATTCTGAAAAGAAGTTTTAATTTGCATGTAGTAAATTGAAAGGAATCGGACCCTAGTAACGATACGAAAGAAGTGATGTGAAACAGCGTTTCTGTCCTACACCTTAACCCTGCTGTAGGAATCCTGTTTCAAGTCCTGCTATTTAAGAGGAAACATAAAACATAGGAACATTTACCTCCAGCTTTAAAGGGCAGAGAGTCTTTTAAGAGATGGGTAAGATTATTACCTAACCTTGAATATTTTTTAAAGAATCAGTATTCTCACCTATGTGAAATTCAAATGTAATCCTAGGAATTGTGCTTGTAAACAAAGCATTTTTGGGCCAGGAATACTTCTCAATACAGCAAAGCTTCACGTTATATTGAGTGCTGCAGTTCCCATCATTTTTAAAGGACAGAGACATAAACAATAATGGTATATAAAATAATTACAATCTACCACCTCAGAAAACACTGTTTATGGAGTTTGGAGCTTGGAGATTCAAGTATTGATTGCAGTTTTACTTTGAAAAGGATGCTACAACTTACGTGGTTTTTCTTTCTCGTTTATATTAAAAGAAAAGTTAATAAACTCTATTTTAATTACAATATGCTAGTGTCTAACACTTCTCTGCTCACACGGGGTACTTCTCTGCCTAACTTCAGTGGTGTCATTCATCTCTGTTAGTGGAGTCTTAAAGCATTTTTAGACAGACTGCCCATGAGTTGTTTTGATCCTTGCCTCTAGTTAAGAAGTAGTTTTTTTATTTCTTTGGCTTTTGTTCTTGTCAACATGAAGATAGTTTGTTACATTTAAAATCACCCTGGTCACAGTATTCAGTGGCATGGTACAGTAGTGGTATCTTTGACTAGTTCTTCCTGTGCCAAGAATGAAATGCATATTGAAGATAAAGTTAAGTTTACCAAAGATAAAGGAATTATAGGCAGGCTGTAGAATTGGAATTAGTTAAGATTCAAGCAATTAAACAGAAACAAAATGGACCTAGAATTGTGCTTGCAGTAAGACAGGGTAACTTTAACCAAACCACATAATTTGACTTTAAAATCCTTTTTCCCTAATTAACATTTTAGTTAGAAATAAGCCAAACATAGACAAGGTTGCTTAAAACTAAGATCCTAGCCACCAGCTCAAGCAATACTCAGAAAATTCTGGAAGTGTAGTTGTATTTTTATCCACTTCATTTCACTACCTACAGTCAAATCTTATTATTTGTTCTTGATTGAAATGCTGATTAGGATAATTGGTTTAACTAGAAGGAAAAAAACTTAGTCATAAATCATTTGCTTTCAGGATAGCTTGCAACCTATCCTATACCAGTGCATGCTGACAGGTGAATAGTCTAAAGAATTTTTTTTTTTTTTAAGGTGGGATAGGGGAGACACTGCACTGACTGGTTTCAAGAACAGATTAGTAAAATAATTAGAATAACTGAAAATATTCTCTGGCTTTTATTCTAGAAGGCAATGCAAGCCATCTTAATGACTAGGAAATGGAGTCAACTTCAGGTCAGAATATGTGTTGCTGAAAGTGAATAGGCTGACAAACGTGGGGTTGGAAACTAATCAATACTAGGGTGATAAGACTTTTTTTAGGTACAAAGGCTGTGTTCCTTAAAGCATTAAGATCATACAAGAATATTCGACTAGCTCAATTCAAACTTCATTATTTTTTTACCATTGGAATACAGACAGACCATAATGAAATTTTAACTGGTCTAACCTGCAATCAAGTGCTCTACCCGTGAAATGTGTCCCTTAAATCAGGAGTAAAGTAAATTCAACTTTTAAAAGGTCTTCATTAGAAGGGAAAGACAAAGGTCTGAAAAATGGTTCGTCCCAAAAGAACGTTTTGGGGCCCTGTGTATCTGGTGAAAGGAGAATTATTTTTCATACCACATCAGATTCTATCATTGCCCTTTCACATTTCCTGGGGCTAGGCCTCATGTGTCCATGCATTATTGAAATCCAATAGCACTGAATCCTGGTTTCATAAAGTTCAAGATTCATATCTTGGTTTAATTTTCCTAAATCTATAAATATGCCAGTCCTTGATTTTAAAAAAAATTGCTGAGACCAGAACTTGCCAGCGAACAATTTACTCCATACTCAAGTTATGCAGTTCTGGGGGAAAAAAATTAGCTACAGAATGTAGATTAGCTAAAATCTTTCATCACCCAAGCCCTCTCCCTAACCATATCCAAAGTGACTAGGCTCACCCAGAAGTTGCATTCTTGAGGAGAGCTACTTGGAAAAAACTCAACAGCTGACACCTCCCAGTAAATGATAGTTTCTAGAAAGAATCTATAGGTTGCACCCAGCACCTATCAAGTTAAGGATTAGATTACCTAAAATCCTGTTACTACTTAACACAGTTTGCCTGACCCCGTGCCAGTAAGCAACACAAATGATCTAGGAAGCCTTCTGCAAAACCTGCCTCCTGTACGACAGGCTCAGTCTGTTTGGTTTCTTGGTTTCTGAGGCAGTTTCCACTGAACTTTTAAATGGATTTGGCAACGAGACAATATGCACTTAATGTGAAATTTTAATACCAGTGTGTTACTTAGTTTCTCTAGGTTGCAGAAAGAGCTAGGAAAGTGAAAGTATACAAATTAAAAGGAATCACAAATGAGAAAAGGTTAGTGTTTTTTTTTTTTAAAAAGGAACAGGTTAGGTGATGATTAAAACTGCTTTTAAGGGTCCTTCTTGGTGGCCTAGGGGTTAAGTCTCAAGCACTATCACAGCCTGAGTTCCATCCCAGCAAGGGAGCTAACCCACGTGGTGCAGCAGACCTCTCCTGTCACCCATTGCTCCCCTTAGTAGTGTACTTCAGTCAATCTGCTTGTTTGTGCTCCCCACTTTGTCTCTCGTGAATCCTCTCCTTGCACCTCTGGCCTACACCCAGTTCTACACAAAACTGCTATTGAATGGAGCAAAGTAATTTGAAGCTGACTAGACAAATTCAGAACCCAAGGTCCTCAAGACCTCCAATTAGTTCAGCTTGTTCTTAAAGCATCTATTCATTGTAATACTCTTCTTAATTTCACTAACTTTCTAGACCCTTCAAAGGTGGCCCCTGTATCTCAGCACTTTCCACTGCTGTTGAGGGCCCAAGGTCACCTCAGTCTTCACCCTCCGACCTCCTTCTAGTACCCATTGTGGCTTGGTGGTGGTTACTACTTTTCCCATCTCCGAAGCATTGTTACCAGGTTCCAGGAAATAGAAGTTTATTTCCAGGAAATACAAGTTTACTCACAGGCTAACTAGCTCTTTAATCCTCTCTTTTGAACCCTCCTGTATTTCTCAAAAGTAGCTGTTTGCAACTTACTGACTCCTCAGAGCTGCCCACACCCTAGATGAATTTCAGACTAGGCAACAACCCCTTCAATTCCAAAACTCGGGTCATCTGGCTTTAGGGAGTAGAGGACTTACGGTAATCCTGTCTCCTCTAGTGGAGGGGATTCCAGTCCTGTCTAAAGTCAACCTTGTTCTATCTCCCTCCACCAATTTATTCCCTTCTGCTTGAGAATTATACTCTCCCCAGTGTGAGTGGGCAATTTGATTTTGCTCAGTCCTTTACACATTCTATTGTTTCTCAATATTCCTCTCATCAGCTGGAAGTGCCTATGAAAAATGAAGCTTCTCTAAATGCAATGTGGAATCCTGGATTGAATCCTGGAACAAATAAAGAACATTAGTGGAAAATCTGGTGAAATCTAAATGAAGTCTGGAATTACTAGTACAATGTGCCAATGTTGACTTCTTAGTTTGACAAATGTGCTATGATAATGTTAACATTAGGGGAAAATGGGTAAGAATTATGCAGGAACTCTGGATTATCTTTGCAACTTTTCTATAAACCTAAGTTAATTCCAAAATAAAGTTTACTTGAAAAATGCAGTGGCTCCTTGTGCCCCAGACCTACTGAATCTCAATTCTTACAGCTGCAGTCTGGGAATCTGCATTTTTAATAAGTCCAAGTGATTCTCATATGGACCCAAATTTGAAAACCTAGTCTTTAACATCCCATGCCTCAACAGCTGCTTCCCCTTGCTTTACTTACTTTAAAATAATACAATCTTTTATATCCGCTGAACCCTAAAATATAAGTACTATTATTATGCCCCTTTCACACAAGTACTGAAGTTGATATGCCCAGTATCTCACAGCCATAGATGGTGGAACTGGAATTTGAATCCCTGGTCAGTCTGGCTCACAAGTCTATGAACTAGTTTGCCTCTCCATCCAGTTCCCATCCTTTACAGGATGTGACCAGCTAAGGAGCTCTCACTAAAAGGCATTACTGGTTTCCCCAAGCTTCTAAGGCTTACAGTTCCTTTGCTTTGCTCCAGCTTGTGACTTTGCCCTTGTCTTCTTTTGGGGGGAGTGGGGAGCACTGGGAAAACAACCAGAGTCTGCATATAAGGTACAGTTTCTCTCCTGTCAGCATCCAGTTCAACCACTGCATTTTTCTGTTCTCAACTTCCCTAATTATGTACCAGTCTGATGTTCATAGCACCTACTTCAACATTAAATTCTATACTGATATCCTCTTACTAGGTGTGTCTTATTTCTCCCAAAACATTTTAAGCTCCTAAGGACTCATCTCTTCCCATGTAGCTGTGCCTCAGCATTGCTGGAGAACACTGACGCTGGGTATTAACAGGAGGTGATGGCTGGGAGACTGGTGGCTAACTGCATTTCATCAAAACAGCAGCCACTGGAGAGTACTGATGATAACACCTCAGTTACTAAGCATCTATCCAGGTTACTTTGGAAGTGCCAACTCTAGACCAGTTTATATCCTCATTTGGGTTTTCTGACTTGTAGCTAAAGCTTAATACCAAATTGGGCATCTAATTGCTGAGTAATAACAGCTTTTGGAGTTCCTGCCCCAACCAGACACACAACAGCACCACCACTTTTCAGACAGTTCAGTAGAGAGTATAGGCAGAACGCTGATACAATGGAACACGGTCTCAGGCAACATCTCTCCTGTGGGTTTCCATTTCTTCCAGTGAATCATGAAACAACCACAGGACCAGCAGGAGAAGCCTATACAGTATATTCAGGTAAGTCGTTTTCATTCATTCTACTTGTGATGATTGGAATTTGTATTAATGAAATTGTTGCCACTTGTATTTTAAGTACACCTGAGAACCTGATTATGAAGTTAGAATCCACCAATCTCCTCAGATACACTCAGAAAGTAGTCTCTCCATAAAAGCATGAGGAGGAAAACACTTAATACAGCATCTTTTATTTTCTTTACCATTGCTTTAATGCACTTTAAAGTTTATCTACATTAATTGGGAACAAAGAAACAAAAATAGACATTTCTTTGTTTTTCATAAATAACTACTCTTCATATTTAATAAAAATCTCAAACCATTATTTTACCTTCCCACAAATATAATACAAATGTTTTCTGAAATAAGGTCAGCAAATTAAGTATCTTGAGACTAACATAACCACATACAATTGCTGTTCTACTTACTTCCAGGAACAAAACCAAACCAGAAACTTGTCAAGATGCTCTGGGTTTCCTTTTGTTAGTGTTATGGATTCAGAATTGTAATTATCTGCCAGTAATAATTTATAGATTTAAGTTGATTGTCTACAAGTGAAATATCGCTGGCTCTGGTCATGAGTTCTGAATTTAACACGACAGTGAGGAGACTGCCCTGGCTAGGCACTACATATATGTGGAAATCATGAAAAGTACTGAATGCCCTGGACTCAAACTACTGACTCGGTATGTGCCTCATTTGGCTCAGTAATAAAGTCACCAAACCCGTATCAAAAGTCACTAAATCTCTCATATATATAATATATATTATGTATATACATAGCAACAACACACACACTGTACATACAGTTTGTAACAACATGAATAGTGTCTTAAAATGATGTACCACAGACATTGTGCTGGCTGAAATCCTGTAACTGTCATCAAGCTGCTAGCAGCTTTTGAGAAATGTGAGTCGGGTTACTTACTTGCATCTTGCCTCCCCTTCACCCTGCTTTAATGTCTTGGTAGCCTTTTCTTTCAGAACCACCCTCCCAACCCAGGCATATTTCTTTCCCAGGATCACTTGATTGGACTGTGGAAGCAAGAAAGGCCATACAGGGGGAGCAGGCAATTCTCAGCCACTGCACCTCACACCTGCCTGGGTTTGTGATGTTCTGTCCTGTTTGCCACATTTGGTGTTAGAAAGCAGTTATTCAAAGCTTTGTCCCTTTTACCCCCCTTGGTCTTTCTGTAAGAGCACAAAAGTGAAAGAAGCCTCTTTAGCAGGGTAGCAGTTCATTAAAATATACAACTACATTTCCTAGCTCTGGGGTTCCCATTCTGTACTTGAGAGTGCAGGTCACGGATGCTGTTATTAAGGTTCGGTGTGGGATCCAGGAGGTTTCCTCCCGGCAGCCAGTGTCAGGATTAGTGCAGCCCTGGCCCAGGAGGAAACAGCCTAATGAATACCAACTTTGCAACAGTGCTGTCGGCACATTATTTAAGCTTGTACATGCGCACAATTACACAACACACACACACAGAGGCCTGTCATTGGAAACGGTCATGTGAAAAATATGACAAAGGTTTACAAGGATAAACCAATAAGGCACCAAGAAAAATTACTGTCAGCCAATTTAGACAAAAGTGTGTGGAGGGACATCATATAAATTAAAAGACTTCTTAAAGTCTGATCAAGTGATTCAGTGTGAGGTTACATGAGTTCTTTTCGACACCCTTCTAACTAAATCTTCACCCCCTAAATCACTGCTTAAACCAAACTGTGAAAGTGCCAGCCAGGAATCTGCCTGACGAATGCTCTCCAGCTTCACATCGCTGGCAGTGATATTGCAGAGCCACCCCACAACCTTTCATTCTATAACTGCATAATAAAATGCAAATTGAGAAAAGTGTGTAGGCTGGAAATACGGGGTGACCATAAACAGATCCCATTTTTCCCCCTGGGTAGGGGCTAGGGTGGTTGATACTAGTAGGATGTTAGGGAGGCAGGTGGTCTTTATTTTTGAAGAAGGGAGAAGGTGAGCAGGGGTGAGACCAGAGACTTAAAGAAATGACCCTAAAAATCGGTTAGGAGCTCGTTCCCAGGAAATTTTACCTATTACCACCTCCTTGGCATAGTAGCCTTTATCTTAACTGTGTAATTTTTAAAGTAAATTATTTGTTCTTTTTAGGTGTGCCATGTTGCAAAAATGAGAAAGTAACTTAAAAGTGAATACAATCACTTTGACTCACTTCATCTACAACTTTTAGATAAATTGTGCACAATTTGTAGAGTCTTCCAATTTAGTTCAATGACTGAAGGTAGCAAAAACAGTCCATGAATTTCCTGGGAACACTTACGAAGTGGAGGAAGAGGTCAAGGTGATCAGGAAAGGTCCTCATTTGAAAAATGCAAGAGGAAGTGGCCTTTAGACAGGATCTAGTTCAAGGTTGTAATAAACTTATCATGAGTAATGTGCTGTGCATAAAGATCTACAACTATGTGTACTAGTTTCTGTTGAATCAGATTTTAACGATTCAGAAGATGACTGTGTTAAGAGCAGTGCATTTTCACATGAACAGTTTTTAAGAGTTCTTATAAGTGTAGTACCAGGCAGCTCCCCTATCAGCAAGTATTGAGTTCAGGATGCCTTTGTTTACTTAATATCCGTGAAGTTAAAAATTGACCTGGGCTTAATCTTTCTCAATTTTGGTATCAATGAAGTGCAAATGCATAGACTGCTCTCCTAGTGAGGCCTTCTCAAATTTCACTTGCCCTTGCCATTTTAGCTTCCTAAATATAGTCTCCTCTCAATTTTGGTCATTGGTGTTTTGCTGGTCAATGCACAGTCACCCCTTTCCCCAGCGATGGCCTCACACTCTTCATGAATGAATGGTTAAACAGATTAGGAAAAGCAAACAGAATTTTCTAATAGTAAAGAAACCTGTGTGTATGTGTGTATATTCATCAATATATAGGCTTTCTTATATGAATGAAGGAAGGATTAAACAGATTAGGAAAGCAAATAGCATTCTCTAACAGCAGTGTGCGTGGGTGTGTGTGCTCACACTCCCTACACGCACCACTAGATAGACTTTTGTCAGTAAGAGGGAAAAAAAACTGATGGGGGGGGGGGCAGCAGGGGAACAGACTTCCCCTGCTGCAGCAGTACACTGATCCTATTTTAAAAGCTTGTGCAAATGTGTTAGGGGGTTCATTTGTTTTGAGACTGCAAAGAGCAGCTATCTTGCTGCTTTTGGACTATCTGGCTGTAAAATAGTCCAAAGTCCATGGACACTTATTTCCCCTCATTGCTGCTATGTTTGTTCACAGGTAGCCAGTCTCCCTCCCCCCAGTTCAAGCACCACAGTCAAGGGTGGGTGTGGTTTCTAATCACTGCTCTCCAGGAGGGGAGGAGTAAGAAAAGCAAAAAGACTGTTTAACATGATAAAGGAGGTAGGATGGGGGTGGAGCAGATAAGAGAAGTGTTGGAAATTTACTTAATTACTGGAGGTATATCCAGTTTAGTCCTTAACTCTAGAAAGGATCCCCTTTTAGCAGCTGTCACTCAGTACTTCCAGAAGGGAGTGAGTTTACTTTTACCAAAATTATAATAAGTTCCTTTTTCAAAAATTGGGGTCACTGAAGCTTATTAAGAACTACTTCTTTGGCATAAACTTGCCATCTTAACAGTCTAGAATTCAAGCTGAACCAATCACCATCCCTTAGTTTCTCAACTATTTCAAATATTTATATTATAATGCTACCTCTAATTTTTTCAAGACACAACGGCCTGCGCTGTTAGTAATGACTACAAGCTCCCAAAAGAAAACTAGGGTGAATACAAAATCCCTAAAGGCGCCTTAACCTTGCTACTTTTAGGAGGCCCTACCCACACTGTGTTCCCTCCCTCTCCTTGGGATGATTTGGGGTTTCCCCTAACTTACACAGTTCTCCTAACTGAACAGGTGGAGCGCTCACCTTAACATATCTTGGACACTTTAAGCAGTGGAAGGTGAAACAAGTTGAAAAAGCACACGGGGAACAACTTCCCAGTCACAGCAACCCAAACGTTCACTGTTCACATTTTTCTTTAAAGACACCAGTACAGGAAATATATTTTCCCAAATTAGACCACACAGTTCAAAGAAACCTGAACCAAGTGGAACTTCATTATAATGCCAACATTAGGACTGTAAAGTACCAAAGCAAAGGTAAATTTTGTTGCCAAAATGCAACAGTTAAAAATTAGGGGGAGATGCATATAAATTAAAAACAGAGTCACCCCCAACCCCCCAAAGAAGGCAGTAAGAAACGCAAATTAGAACACAGAGCTGAGCTCCTTTGAGAAGTCCTGGAACAAAGAATCCCTTGAATCTGCCCCTCTCCCCTCCTCAAGTTGCCTGAAGAGGGGGCGTCAGCACCACGCAGGTAAATGGAAGTGACCCGGGCCAGCTGCCACCCAAACCAACCCCCTCCCTCACTGCCGGCAGAGTCCCTGGGCTGTGGCCTTCCTTCTACACGTGCGACAGGGACACCTGCTTGTGGTAGGCGGCGGCGGGGCCCGGGGGCCCGGTCCTGCCGGTCAGGGCTGCGCTCGCCTCTGTGTAGTCCCCCGCGGCCGTGGCGCCGCCGCTCTTGTGGCCCCGTCGCGGGCGGCAGCAGCAGCGGCTGGTGAAGCGCCGCCACGACTCCACCGTCTTGCCGGACCAGATCCAGACGCCCGACGTGATGCCCACCACGAGGCACATGAAGTACTTGAGCATGAGCACCCAGTACTCGGGCTTGGCGCGCGGCTGGCCGGCGTCAGGGCCCGGGCAGGCGCAGGTGAGCGCGGCCTCCCAGCTCTCGCGGTAGTGCTGCTCGTACAGGTAGCAGGCCACCACGATGCTGGCGGGCACGGTGTAGAGCAGCGTGAAGATGCCAATGCGGATCATGAGCTTCTCCAGCTTGTCCGTCTTCGTGCCGCCCTGCTTGATGACGCTGCGGATGCGGAAGAGCGACACGAAGCCCGCCAGCAGGAAGAGCGTGCCCACCAGCAGGTAGAGCACCAGCGGGCCCAGCACGAAGCCGCGCAGCGAGTTCAGGTTCTGATTGCCCACGTAGCAGATACCGGCCACCGGGTCCCCGTCCACAGAGCTCAGGGCCAGCGCAGTGATGGACTTGACGCTGGGGATGAGCCATGCGGCCAGGTGGAAGTACTGCGCGTAGCCTGCGATGGCCTCGTTGCCCCACTTCATGCCAGCCGCCAAGAACCAGGTGAGCGACAGGATGACCCACCAGATAGAGCTGGCCATGCCGAAGAAGTAGACCAGCAAGAAGACCACAGTGCACAGCGCAGGGCCTGTCGTCTCGTAGTGGATGTGGCTGTGCTCGCGGCTGCAGGCGACGCTGGCATGGCCCACAACCAGGCGCACCAGAAAGCCCAGTGACACGCACAAGTAGCACGCTGACAGGAAGATGATGGGGCGTTCGGGGTAGCGGAAGCGTTCCATGTCTATGAGGAAGGTGGCCACCGTGGTGGAGGTGGAAATAAAGCACAGCACAGACCACAGGCCGATCCAGAAGGTGGCGAACGTGCGCTCGTCGGGGCTGAAGGACGGCTGGTAGCAGGGCACCGCGCAGTTGGGCACCTGGCCGGTCCTCACCTTGTTGTACAGCGGGTGCGACTCCTTCAGGATGGGCACGAAAGGCTCTCGGCACTTGCACACTGAAGGCCCCCCCGCGGCGCACTCGCTCCCCGGAGCCGGCACCCCGGGTGGCCCTAAGAGAGTGGGCTTGGCCGGGAAAGGTCTGGGGGGTGCTGTCGTGGCCTCGCTGCGGTTGTAATCCATGCACAGGACCTCGGCGTCGCGACCCAGCACCGGGAGGCGGTCGCAGCTCATGCGCTCCGGCCAGGCGAAGCCGTACTGGCGCATGAGAGGCGAGCAGCCGGCTTTGGCGCGCTCGCACACCGAGCGGCAGGGCGGCAGCGGCTTGTGGTAGTCCGGCAGGCAGATGGGCGTGTACATGGAGCAAAGGAAGAAGCGCAGGTCCGGCGAGCAGTGGATCTCCACCAGCGGCCAGAACTGGTGCACCTCCAGGCCCGCCTCGTCCTGAGTATCATGGTTGAACTGGTTGGGCATGTGCGTCAGGTTGTAGCCGATGCCGCGGCACATGGGCACCGTGATTTCCTGGCACACTGGAGCCTTGGAGGCGGCCGCCGCCCGGCCCGCCAGCTGCGCCAGGAGCAGCAGCAGCAGCGAGGGCGGCGCGCACGGGTCAGGCCGAGCCATCGCCCCCTCCTTCCCCTCGCCTCCCGCTGCCCGCGCGGGGCCGGCGCAGGCAGGGGAAACCAGTGCAGGGGCTTCCCTCTCCACGGACTTGTGCGTGGCGCCCGGGCTGGCAACCTGTTGGTTTCTTTTTCTCTTAAAGAAATCCGTCTAAAGATCAACTGTTTCGACAGCGCTCAGCTCTTCGCCTAGCAGGGCTGGAGAGGGACAGCTAGGGCTCTGCTTCCAGGGAAAAAGTACTCTCTAAAAAAAGAAGGTGGGGGAGAAGATTGCAACCACTCCCAATTAGAGGGGCGGCCACGGCTCGGGCCCCGCAACTGGTCTCCAAATCTGTAAGTTAACCTCTCTCCCTCCTCCCTCCGCCCCCACTCCTGGAACCAAAACTACTGACTCCCCACTACCCCCTTGCCCCGCCTCCCTTTCCGCTGGGCCCTCCAGGCTGTACCCTGGCGTCAGAGTGTTCAGGCCCCCGGAAAAAGGCCGGGAGAAGAAAGGGGAGAAGGAAAGCGTTGGCTCTCACCTCCGCAGATCCGGAGAGAAGCAGACAGTCCACAGCCAGCTGAGTTCTCCGTCCCTGGGACACTCGGTTAGGAAATGCGCCTACAGCTGGGCTGACACCGGGAAAGTTTGGCGACAGGATGGGTACTCGAGGCGGCGGCACATGGCAGCAGGTGGGGGCATCTCAGAGAGGAGGTCGCCTCCTGAACGCCGCAGGTCGGTCACTCGTCCTCTCCTCCGGGGCCCCCAGCATGATCCGGGCGGGGCAGGGCAAGGGCAGGCCGTGCGTTCCTCCAAGGTCCGGGAGCAGGACGAAGGGCGAGGGCGCCTGGCACCACCTGGGCGAGACGAGGGCGGTGCGCCAGGGCTGGGGGACCCCGCCGCCTCACAGCCCCGCAAGAAGCCGGCGCTGGCCCCGCGGGGACTGCATGGTGCGCGCCCGCCGCCGCGTCCGGCCCGCCGCTCGCCTCCTCCCCTGCAGGGGGCTCCGCGCTCCAGCGGACTCCTGGGGGCGGTGGCGACGCTCCCGGGACGCGGCCGATTCGGCTCCTCCCCCGCACACTCGCACCCTTTCGCCCACCTCCGGCGGGCACAGAACGACTCGCAGCGGCCGCGGCGGCAGCGGGGGCGGCGGCGGTAGAGTCACGGCCGCGGGCTGACTGGCCTCTCCCGCCCCGCCCGGGTCACCTGCCTCTAATGCCCGCCAGGAGGCCCCGCCCCGGCCCCGCCCCCTCGCGCTGGTGCTCGGTTGGTGGGCCGCCCCGCCACGCTCTCCGCGCATCCCCGCCCACTGCCCCGCGGACTCGGCCTCTCCCCCCCGGCGCCCTCTGGCCCCGCCTGGAGGGACGCGGGCCAATCGCCTGCCGGGAAGCCGTGAAGGCGGGGCGAATGCTAATCAAGCCTTCTTGAGACCTGGAGCGGGAAACCAGTGCAGCAAGTCCCTCCCGAGATCTCCGCGGGCGCTGGCCGTGCGGGACTCGCTTTCCTGTGAGGTTCCAGCTTAGGAGCCTTTGCTTCCAGGGCGCACCAGGTCTTCTCTCTGCAGCTAAGTCTCCTTGAAGAGTCCCGCGCTTGTTTAAAAGAACTGCTCAAAGAATCATTCTTAACCGTGACACCTGTCTCCTCTCTGCGCCGTCCCTCTTACCCGGTGAGTTCACATTCAGAGAAGAGCAAGTACCGAGCCCTACTGTGTGCCGGCCAGCGCCCCTATCGTTGACGTCTTTTTAGAAGATCTCCACTTCTCATTACAGTTCTCTGAAGAAGGTTCTCCTTCCACGCCAAGAAAGCGAGCTCTAGAAACTTGACCAAGGCGACAAGGCTTTCCCCGGGAAAGCCAAGACCCGGGGAGTCTTGTTCACCGCCCAGTTTCCAGTGTCTGGCACATGGTAGGCGCTCGGTGGCAGCCCAAGACTGGGACCCGGGTAGTTGGACCGCGGCTTTAAACACAGTTTTAAAAGCTCCAAACCCCAACCCCCGCCTACCCCCCAAATACGACCGTGATCTCCCAGGCTTCGACCCTTACTTTTTCATTTAACAAAAGTATTTCGTGAGAAGAACGTGCTTTTCTGTTTTGGGAAGACTCGAGAGATGTCATTCCTTTATCAGTCCAGATTTAAAATCGCAGGCGGTTCCGAAGTCGCCCGCAGAGCGCAGACCCTCGGTTCTGAGATCTACAGGGCTCACAGGTCCCCCAAACCCGGGCCTGTCGGCCGCCTAGCCGCGCACCCCCGCGCGCCTCTGGGGACCTGGGGCGCGCCGGGCAGCGGGAGCCCGCGGCGAGGTCTACTGGGCGCTCCGAGTGCAGGGACACGCAGTAGCTCTCTAGACGGATTATTCTGCTGCAAGTGTTAAAAGTCCTAAAAATGCCTTTTTTACGTGTTCTAATTAGGTTGGAAGACTGAGGTGTTTAGCATACTTGAAGTTCATTCACACGCTCACAAAAAGGGTTTGAATTGTTTCCTTCTCCCCCACCCCTTCCTTCCACTGGGAAGAAGGCAAAAAAAGGCCGGAGGGCCTGGAGACTTGCAGGGCTGGGGACTGCTCTGAGGACGGGTAGACCGCGCTCATTGTCCTCAGTCCTGGATCCCATTTGTGGAGACTGGGAGACTAAATTGCAGAATAGCCCTCTCCCTCCTGCTTATCAACAATGCTCTGCGGGGAATAATGAAGAATGTGTGCATTCATCCTAAACCTCAAAGTTTAAAGGGACACATATAGCAATCGCTTTACAAAAAGCAAAACTATTAATAAAAGGTTAAAATGTACATTTTCCTGGAATGCTACAGGTGTCCCTATGTTATCTCTTTTGTTTTTCTGAAATACTTGGCACTCTGGGTCGGCAAACATCCCAGGGTTGAAAGTAGTGGGAGTTGAAAAGCTATGGAGTAACCCTCTAAAAGAAAGGGAAGCCCTCAGCTGAAAGTATGTGCACCCTGCGAACTTGCCAAGGGAGGGCACTTTCACTGGGTGCCCTTTGTAAGGCACGTGCATCTCGGGCTGGACAAGTGGTGGCTAAGGATAAAAAGTATTTGAAGTTGGAGAATGTTAATCACTCACATTGGAATTTAGCCAGGATATTTGTGTTTTTTCACTTGGTTCTGACTCAAATGATGTTCTCTGCTGGTTTGTAAACTTCTCTCTTCTTAATCAATAGCAAAATATTAATTTTTGCTTGGAGATCTCTAATAATAGTATTAATGCCAGCAGAACTCTGCCAAAACAGACCTGTTTTACATTGTATGGCTTTCTGTATCATTGAATTTTTGCATTTTTTAAAACATGTATTACTTCACTTTGAAGGCAGTTTAAAATATGCTGACTGTTTAGCCTGTATCAGGCAGGGCACTAAATAATTCATTTACCTTAGCTAATTTAATCCTCATGATAGTATGATAGTCAGATGAAACTGTCACCACAATAACTTGCCTGAAGTTATTTATTTAGTCCATGAAAATGATAAAAATAAAAGTGTTCTCCTGAGTCATAATTTATTATTCAAGAAGTTAATAACACTAAATTAAGATGCAACTTTTAGGCACTGAGATCATTGCCAGGCATTCTTTTCTATTAATTCACTCAACCATCCATCCATTTCAAGAAATATCGAATTTCTGCATTGAGAACACTTGTGCTTTATTAAACATAATTTTACAAAGTAAAAGTCATGACGTCTAACTTGTTATTCAAGGTATGGACAGAAACACTGAGGATAACACTAAACATCCTATCTAGTGAGCATGTGATGCTCCAAAAGTTTTGCAGTGTTGGTTTTGGATTTTGCGTAGGGAATAGTTACAACATTTTATATCTTACTAGATTTGTGTTGATTATGCGTGTATTCAGTTGAGATACTTGAGAGTTCAGTACTACAGAAATGAATGGAAATATAGCCTATGTATACACTTGATAGTCAAGCCTGGAGTAATAGTATGCTGTACCTAGACACCTATAGTGAATACTTGTGGAATAGTTGGATGAGTAGATGACAACTGAGATTAACTATAGCAACTGGCACTGGGTGCACATGTGCTGCTTACTTTACTGATGAGCAATAGCTGTGAGGTTGGCCATACCCTGTTCGATGCAGTGTGAGTTCAAACCTTGGCTCTGCTTTACTAGTTGCGCCACCATGAGCAAGTCACCTACCAGCTCCAGGTCCTCTTTCCTCGTCTGGAAAATGGAGAGTTATAAATAGTTGTCTACCTCATAGCGCTGTAATGAAGAGTAAACAAATTTAGATGGCAAAGGATGCAGAAACACGTCTAGTATGTGGTAAGTCCGGGTCTTACTAGTTTGTACTGTGGTCCATTCTCTTTTTCCAATTTTCTATATTTTCTTTTGTATATTAATTTAATAATGGCAAATTACATTTTTACCTGTACTTTCTATACTTGAGCACACTCTCAGTCTACCAGCTACCTCTAGCACTTTGATATCAGCTACATTTTGTGCTAAAGCAAGGTCCACTTCATTTGCATACATCTGACATGAGCAACCAGCTTGTGGGTGTGTGAGTGGCCCAGTGCCGATGCAGCATGAACACCCACAGGCCAACGTGAACCCCTCACGCTGTGCCTCACATGTCCAAGAGCATTTCTGACCACCGCTCTTCTCATCAGATCAGATAACTCTAGACAAGAAACCAAGACACTAACCGGATTAGCGTGATGAGCCATTTATCCAGGCTCATAATGAGAATGTCTTGTTCACATTCTAAATGGAATAATTCCACTGTAATCTTTAGTCCGTTCCCCTCCCCCACCTTCGTGGAGATTATAGAGAAGTAAAAGCTTCTTTCTTCCTGCTCCTCCAGCGGTAATGGAAGGACTAATCTTTCTCTCCTTGAGTAGAGGCTCTCAGCTGCACTTTACAACCCCAGGGGAGCCTAGAGGAGCACTGATGCCTGGGCCCTGCTAAATCAGAACCTCTGACTGGAAGATCCCAGACATTGTCTTTTGGTTCCATTTGTTTATTTTTGTTGTTCTTTTGTTTTTTATTGTCCAGGTGAATCTGAATTTTAGCTTGGGCTGGGAACCACAGACACTGCTTTTGGTATTTATCTAGCATAGCCCCAATCCTGAACCTAATTGGACTTTGTGTAAAAAGAGTTCATCACATCATTATATAAAACAGAACACCTCAGGACAAGGTATAAAGAAAGAAGTGCATTCTTGGTTAATTTTGCAAGTGAGTTTGCAAAAAAAAATTTTTGCAAGTGAGTTTGTTTTGGGTTAAAGAAAACTTATGTAAAGCAACAAAATCGTGGTGTAGTGAATTAGCAACCGTATGGCCGGGAATAGCCCTTGATGGGTAGTGAGCATTTCCAGTGTGCATGTGCTAAATGCACTAAGGAGCATATACATACATACATACATATATAAAATCTCTTTTACCCCCAAGAGTCCTAGAAGGCTGATGGTATTATTCCCATTTTATAATTGAAGAAACTGAGGCTCAAACAAGTAACATTACACAAGGTTACACACTTTGCAACTTATGTTTTCCTGATGCCAAAGCCTGTGCAGCTGTTGATTGTAGGTTTCCCTATAGGGCCAACAATAAAGTCTTCTGAGAACCACCAAATGGTAACTCTTGAAATAAACAACTTCTCTTGTTCCTTAGCATCCTGTTCCTGGGAACAAGGTTGATTCTTTAATTTTATTTGGCCTCTTGTATGTGGGGGCTAACTTATAGAAAATGGAGGGCCCTGGATTTGTCTAGAATCTAGTATAAGTCTAATGTCAACTTGTTTCTGGGCTTTTGCAGACCAGGCATGAGGTGGGACGCCCCCTTAATCTAAATTTCAGAATCTTCCTGGTACAGTGGCAGAAGGAGCTTCTGCTCAATATAATTGATGTTGCATGTGCTGTGGTTCAAGTGCTGGGACCAGGGATACAAAGACGATGAGGTATGGATTAACTAGGAAGGGGATCTAGAAGCCCAGAGGACACACCTAGTCCAACCTGGGGTCAGCAAAGATCCAGACTGTGCCTGGAAGATTAAATATGAGTTAGGAGATCTGTCAGTCAGGGTTTAGTCTAGAAAAAAACCACTGTAGTTATTTCGAGCATAGAAAGATTTGATACTGCAGGGATTTAAAATATTGTTGGAAGGACTGGAGGGGCAAAAGCCGGGGGCTTACTCTTAACTCCTAAGTTCAGAGACTCACCACAGTAGCTTTGTTCTAGACATTAGAATGGTGCTATTATGGCCACTGCTCTTCAAGCCTATAAAACTGGCACCAAGATGCTGAAGATGGAACACAGACTCCACCAGTATTAAATGCCTATTTACTACTTTGCAAACTTTGCCTTTCAATAGTTACAGTGGTGAAATACTGCCTTCTCTTTGCACGTGCCTGTTAAATCTCACAGGATGAGTCTGGTTGACAGAACTTATTTCAGATCCAACCCTAGCTGCAAGGGAGTCTGAGAAGTGTAATTATGAGCAGTCCCAGCTCTCTAACTAGATTACCTGAAGAAGAACATGGAAGGCCTAGAGAGTCAATTCTCAGTTCTGCTGTTGAAAAAAAATAAGAAGCACATAGAATCAGCACACAAGTGAAGGGCATAAGGCTAAGACAGAGCATGAGGCAGCAGTGAACAACTGGGCATGACTAAGTGGTCAGGGAGTAACAGTCACAAGCATCTGAATCAAGGTTTTTACCTGAGAGTACACTCATGTCTAATCAACCTGTTTTATACAAGCTACAGATAACATTACTACAGTGCTTGATTTATTCAACTGACTTGATGCAAAAGGAGAAGGGAATGGGCAAAATGAACAAAGCAAGTGCCAGCAGATTGTCACCCACAAAGAAAACCGTGGCCTTCTCCCAGCTTAACATTGCAGACCCTGTTGATTACCTACCCAAGAGCCAGCTCCCCTTTCTTTTTCCTAAATGAACTCCAGTTTTTTCTTTGGGTTGTTGTTTGTATTTTGTTGGGGGGAAATGTACCCTTTGTGCATAGCTATGTGCTTCAGGGGAGGCAAGAGCTCCAGGGCAAGTCCCAAGAAGTAACTCTTCCCAACCATCACCCACTGCCCTTCACACTAGAATTTATGTTACACGTGTGCACGGGATACAATTTGTTCAATAAGAGAAGTGGGCCAAGGTAAGCAAGTGTGGCAGGGCGCTTATGAGAGACATTTTACCCAAAAGGAGAAGCAGTCCTTTCTCCTGGTGGGTATTGGTTTTGTCTGCATGTGATCCCTAAAACTATGGGAGCCACCTTGCTACCACAAAAGAGAGGGCATATTGAGGCTGCTTTCCCTGCCTGCCTCAGACTTCTTGTTATGTGATACCTGCTTATTTTGTGAGCCAACTGAGTCAGTGTTTTCTGTCACTTGCAACCAAAAACATGGTAACTTGTATCTGCAGGCTGTGCACTTGAGATGAGTGTCTACCCACTTAAACTTGGCTAATGGAAATCTCTGGAAGAGATTTAAGGACAGAAAATCTCATACCACCCCCCCTTTTTTAAAATATCCTACCAGAAAAGCTACTATTCATGCATCAAAAGCATTCAAGACCCACTCAAATGACACTTCTGTTGAGCTGAGTTCTTTGTTATTGCTTCTACTTCCACAATGCTCCCCTCCCTCCTCTGTTAGAGCATTTTACAAATCTTCTATTTCTGCTAACATTTAAGTACTACTATGGACTTGGTGATCTTTAATATAGGGGATACAGCAGGGAACTAGATGCATGGAGATTCTAATCTAGTGAGTGAAAAAATTTAAATGTGATGACTTCTATAGGAAGGAATAACAAAATTTTATGGTAGCATTTAAAAGAGGGGGAAATAACTACCTTGAAATTTATTTGATTGTATTCTGATTACCTGTTCATATAGCATTTCCCCCCTACTAGATTGTGCTTTCTTGCAATCGATCACATCCTCCTGCACTCCCCCAGGAGGTTACATTTTTCAAAGATGACCAAAAAACTCCCATCCCAGGTGTTCTTCTGCCATGTGACCTTGCCATTCTCTGTGGAGGAGAGAAGGTAGGCGGGCTTTGCATCTTGGTGGCCTTGTTCTGGTTTTGACCAATAGCCTATGTTGGAAGTTATGCTATGGAACTGCCACGTGGCTTTCTTGGAACAAATGTTTTTGTGAAATGCTCCCTCTTGGGACACTGCTTCTTAGATCTAACATGCAGATAATTCCAGTTGGCTCACCCAGGTGACAATCCCAACTGGGTGAGCCTACACCAATTGTCTGACATCTAACTAGAGAGGCTTCCAGAAGCTTCCAGCCTCAAATCACCCCCACCTGTTCAAATTTTCTCAACTGAGTCACCAACTATGGTGCAGTAAAGGCAAAACCATCCCTGCTGTGACCTCTTGAAATTCCTCATCTACAGCATATCCAGGGTATAATCAAATAGCTATTGATTTACGTTATCAGTTTGGAGTGATTTGTTACACAGTAGCCATGACTGGAAAACCCCCAAATGTGCCTTCCTGTGAAATCTTAGATAACTGAGTAGACAACTTTTTTTCTTTTTACCTGACCCAGTTGGTGATCAACTCATGCACTGAAGCTTGAGAACTTTCATCCAGCTTACTTTCATCCTATTGAGACTCGCTGTTGATGATATGCATGTGAAATGTCTAATCTTTTAAAACACAAATCTTCACCATTGATCTTAATATCCTGCTGCAGTGAGTTCCCCAGGTCAATTGTGTGTAGTGGGGGAAAAAAGTGCCTTCTTTTATCCATTTTAAACATGCTTCCTTTTCATCTCATCTTGTCCTCTTGTTCTTCCCCAAGTAAAGCGATTTCCATTTTGCGGGCACCTAGACACAGAGAACTGAGTTGAGACAATAATCTTTCTTTGAGCTGGTCACTCAGAAGGCCTCAGGCATGCTGGGACATGGAGCAGTGGATTTTAGCTAGTGGCTTCAAGGTGGTGGATAACTCTGTTCTAATTGGTCGCAGGTTTAGTCGAACGATTTAAAAAATTATCTCTAAATTCTGCAAGGGGTAACGGGTATTATCTCAAGGTGCTGGCAAATAGAGCAGTGCGTGGTGGAAACAGCATGAGATGAGGACATGGGTGATCTGGATTCAAGTCTCATCCTGTGAGCCAGCTTTGTGCTCTTGGGAACAGCACTTGACCTTTATGGACTTATTTGCTGTAGAATGACTTGAGGATTCTTAAAATCTTGGTGGGGGTAAGCAGAAAGGCACAGATAAGACATTATGATCCTCCTCTTAAGGGATGCAAAGCTGGGTTGGTTTGGGCAAGTCCACCACAGGGGATACCTAGATACTGGAGACAGGAGCAGCTAACTGTGGGCCAGTTTCCCACCCGCATACCCTTTGGTCAGTGAGTTTGCAAGTCGCTATGCAATGACCAAATCTTTGATTGCAACAGAAAGTCAAATCAAGGCCACTTCCTTCTCTAACAGGCCAGGAAAAGAAGATAAGTGGTAGTGGTAACAGCAGTGAAAGTGTAAAAATACTGGAAATCAGAGACAAAGACAAAACATCTTTTATGTCTCTTATAAATTTGCAGCATCCTACTACGACAGCTTACTTATGGAGCCCTTTATACATGGGAAGAACATCTAACCAAGGTAAAAAAGAGTCCTGGTGTGAGCAACAGTTAACAGACGAGGAGGCAGCAATTCTCAAGGTCACCTGCGTAAAAGCCAGTGAGTGACACAGCCAGACAGGAAAGCACATCTCTGAGCAGATGCAGCATTTTGCTCCCACTCCCCTGCTCAGCCACCTTTGGATTTTTGGACCTGTCCACACAAACCCTAGGTCCATCCCACTGATTCCTGGCTGCTCTAAGGGGTTTTCTACTCTGAGCAACATGGCCCATCCTGAGATCTGGGTGCACTGTGGCCAGGGGAGTCTGGCAGTGGCTCTCCCCCTTGGCTACACATGCGCTTACTTGGGAAGCTTCACCAGAATGTTGACGCCAGGGTCCCACCCCTCAAGATTTGATTTAATTGGTCTTCAATGCAATTTCAGCATAGAGATACGTGTTTAACTTTTAACTGAAGTATATTATACATGTAGAAACGTGCTCATACCTTAAGTACTCATCGCAATGAATTTTTACACACAAGCTGCTTGTGTAACCACCACCCAGTCCAGGAACCAGAACGTCACAAGCGTCCTGGAAGCATCAGGCCCTGTCTGGTCTGTCAGCACCCCCAGATTTACACCACCCCCACCTTCTATCCTCACACCTTCTAGTATAGATAGTTTGGACATAGAGATTTGTGAAGGTCCCCAAATGATTCTAATGCCATGATTGAGAACCATTGTCTTACTGGCTAAAGGTAGGAAGTAGGGGGCCTCCCTGGTGGCGCAGTGGGTTAAGCAACACACTACGAAGCAAACCGCAGCCACTGCAGCACGAGTTCAATCCCTGCTGCGGGGCCCCACCTGGCGCGGCAGACCTCTCCTGCCTCGCCCGCTGCTGCCCTTGGCAGTGTGTTTCAGTCAGTCTGCCTGTTCTGCTCTCCACTTGGTCTCTGGTGAATCCTCTTACCTCTCTGGACTCTGGCCTGTACCCCAGCTCTTGTTTGCATAAATAAATAAATCTTTGAAAAAAGATAAAATAAAGGTAGAAAGTAGGATGAAGTAAGCCAAATGCACAAACACAGGTCAACCAAAATGAAAGCTGAAGAGAAGAAACCCAGGTAACACGATGCCTCCAGCTCCTGTCTCCCAAATCACTAGTCAGTCTTACTTCACATCAGCTGGCCATAGGATGAGAAATGTGCTTTTAAAAACAAGATCCTTCATTATAAACAACTTTTGCCAGCAGTCACTTCATAGTGAAAGGAACCCTCCTCAAATTGCCCATTTGCAGATAAGAATAAAAAAAAATTTATAGAGGGCTTTCTATGGACTTAGCCCCTCACTAAGTGCTCCATGCATGATGTCATCCAAACCTCACAACACCCACTAATAACAGGTTCTCTCATTTTCCCCATTTTACAGATGAGGAAATTTAGGCATAAAGAGATGAAGTAACTTGCCCACGGGCACATGGTTTGTAGCTGGCAAAGCTTAACTGGCAAAGATCCTTCTTGCTGTCTCTCCTTTGTGGTTTTAAATATCTCTGCCAATCTGCCTCTGCTATTAAATACCTGGACAAAGATTAATGCCACACCGGTCTCATTTTCTCAATGTACAGTGGAGTGGGCTGGAGGGTAATGGAGAAGAATCACAGAATTGCCTACATATCCCGGAACGGACCTTGGTGATCATGTAGTCTTACATCCTTATTTTACAGATGGAGGAAATGGGCCAAGAAAGAAGATTTTGGTTGACTTAACAAGCTGAATGAGAGAAAACTGGAAATAGTCCAAAGGCTTGGGGGAAGGAGAGGTGAGAGCTTCCTGGGCAGCTGGGGACTTTGACCGGTCGCTCTGAGCTGTACACGGACCAGGTGGGGCTAGGGATGTGCTGCTGTTATTTAACTGGACATCCTAGCTTGTTCACATGCGACCGCTATTATCAAGTGATGCAAGTCTTGATCGAGTGAGCTTATCATTTAAGCCAATTTAGAAGGGACGATCACCAAGTTATCTGAGTTGGAACGTGGGTTTCCCTGAGCTTGTTCAGTTTGTTTGGCTTTCACATCTTGTGCCATCAGCCTCCTGGCATATTTATTCTGGCAGTGGAAGGGGTAGGGTGTGAGAGAAAGCTCTCTGCGAAGTTTTCATGGCCACTTCGGTGTTACACGTGTGAAGGTCTTATTTCTTGAGCGCTTCCGGAAAGCAACGCTAACTCCAGAGATTGTGAAGCTTGTTGCTTTGCCATATTCCCACCCACCCCCCCAGATGACTTTGGAGTTTCTCGGTATTGTTAGTATTTCCCCCTCTTTTTAGATCTCTCCCCTTTCTCCTCACCACCACAGGTTCCCCACACCCCTTTCCCTACTTCCTTTAGTTTCCGTGGTGTTCGGTATGAAGCTCCCTTGGAGTCAGAGTGTTTAGTTTGTTGTTCTCTAATTTTTTTTTTTAGAGCAATTTTCCCAATATAAATGACACCCTCAATTACTTTCCCCTTCTAGAGCAGTGAATCACACGCTAAGAAGCCGTTAGGGCGGGGGAGCTGGATTCAGAGCCGGGAGGTTCGAGCCAGTGCCGGCTTGTCACCCTCGCTCTGTTTACCCGGCTGCCCAGACCAAAGTGCAGCCTGCTGGAGTCGCCTGGCAGAGCCGCCTGCCCACTGCTGGCCGCCCAGGGCTCGGGGCTTCTATGCGAAGGGGAGCGGGGGCTTTGGAGAACTGGGCTGTCCTGGGAGACAAGAATCAAAATCGGATCACTCTAGGGTGGCTGGATATTTGACAGCTGCGTTCAGTGCAGCTGCACCCATGCCCCTGCACTCACTCCTCCTGTGTCTCTGCCCTCTGCCCCAGGACCTGCAGGGCCCCCCATCAAGAGAGACGCCCTAATTCTGACCATGACACCTGCTTTGGCTAATAGCATGTGGGCAGACATGGTACAAGTAGAGGCTTGAAAGCAGGCCTGTGCCGTTGGGCATGCTCTCTTGCATCTGGGCTCCTTCCCTGGGAAGAGCATGCTGGGGCCGCACACAGATCCCAGGAGGGGATGAGAGATGTGTGGAAGACAGATGAGAGAGAGGCCCAGCCAGCGGCCCCAGCCCCGCCCAGCCTGGACAGAGCTGCGCGCTGACCAGAGACAGAGAGCGAACACAGCCCAGCAGCAGGCCCGCCTGCCAGACCCTCACAAGAACGGCAGATGTGGGCCGGAGACCGTTAAATGAAGCGCTACATCTGGAACCTGAAGACCTGAGATCCAGTGTAGGCCCCTCTCCAGTTTACTCCAGTTTGCTTGGGCAGGTCATTTAAATTTTCTAGGTCTTACCTAAAAATTATGGAATGAGCTTGCAGATGTAAAACCATGAGACCTTCAAAAGATGTTGGATAAATGAATATGGGTCCAAGAACTTCATGGGTAGAGAATTGAGAAAGGGGCGGGGAAGGTGAGAGAGGTTAGAGGGTATATTATTTGGCTACAAACAAAATGTCACACAGCCATTGTTTAATAACGACTGTGGCTGACATTGAATGGTTCTCGAGAATGTTTGCTCTGAAGCTGAGAGGCTAGAGAGAAAATAAAGTCTCCTTTCTCCAGACACCAAAAAAGCTGCTCTGAAGGTGAAGATTGCATGGTAAAAAAGGAGAGTGACCCTGGAAATGGCTTCTGGAAGGCACATTCCTGACACTTCTTTACTTTGATAAAGCAAAGTTGGAGCGATACGTTCAGACCCACCACAGATACACCTGTTTCAGCTCCTTCCTCTATTGCATTTAAATGTCTTCATCAGGCCCTCCCTGGCGGTGCAGTGGATTAAGTACCGCACTGTGAAGCAGACCACAGCCACTGCAGCACGAGTTGGATCCCTGCTGCTGGCCGGGGAGGGGACCCACATGGCGCAGGCAGACCTCTCCTGCCTCGCCTACTGCTCCCCTCAGCAGTGTGTTTCAGTCAGTCTGTCTCTGGTGAATCTTCTCACCTCCCACGTGTCTGGCCTGTACCCCAGTTCTTGTGTGCATAAATAAGTAAATCTTTAAAAAATAAATAAATAAATGTCTTCGTCACCATCCTATGGACCAGTGGATGAAATATGAGTGATTAATTTCCTTTTTCTTGATATTATGCTACATCCCAGGAAATGCTCTGGACATTGGGTTTAAATGTATTTAAGACACATTTCTTAAATTTGCTACCAATCTAGCTTAGATGCAGTTTTCAGACATTGTCATTCATGTACAAACACATGATACTAGATCCTTCTGCAGAAGGGAAAGTTATAGCTCAGGGATAGTAAGTGGCTTGTCCAAAGTCAAGCAGCTTATAAGAGTAAGGTGAAAAATGCTGTCCTGGCCCCTACAGTCTGTGTTGTTTCTACTGTATTATGCTGAATCATCTTGTTAGTTGTTTAATATTCTTTTCTTTTTTTTTTTTTTAAGATATTATTTACTTATGCATACAAGATCTGGGGTACAGACCAGAGGCGGGCAGTGAGAAGATTCACCAAAGACAGAGTGGGGAGCAGAACAGGCAGATCGACCAAAACACACTGCTGAGGGGAGCTGCGGGCGAGGCAGGAGAGGTCTGCCTGCCATGTGTTTCTGCTCCCTGGTTGGGGATCGAACTTGCACTGCAGAGGCCGTGGAAGCTTCACAGTGCAGCACTCAACCCACTAAGCCATCAGGGAGGCCCGTTTAATTTTATTTTCAAAAATTTTACTTTTGCACTCTGTTTTAGGTGTACGTACCTGTACATAAAATAACGTTAAATGCTATGGTTTTGTTGTGGTTCCATGGAGAAGCTGTCATTTATAAGTCAAAGGACTAAGTTCTCAGTTTCTAGGCTAAGGAAGTTGTTTTCTCTGTCAGATAGAGACAAAATTTAAATGTAGAAGGAGAAGGAAGTTTAAGCAAGTATGGCACTTCTGTGCATTGAAATGTTTTGAAAACATTAACTATAACAACTACCTCTCAAATTTTATTGGTGGGTGTGTATATTGTAACATCTCCTCAAGGAAGATAAATTGAAAATATATTTCAGGGCCTTGCTGGTGGCGCAAGGGGTTAAGCACCACACTATGACACATCCTGCAGCATGATTTCAATCCCCAGCCAGGGAGGGGACCCACATGGTGCAGCAGACCTCCCCTGTCTCGCCTGCTGTTCCCCTCAGCAGTGTGTTTCAGTAGATCTGCCTGTTCTGCTCCCCACGCTCTCTCTGCTGAATCCTCTCACTCTCTGCACCTCTGGTCTGTACCCCAGTTCTTGTATGCATAAATAAATATTTTTTTAAAAAAGAGAATATATTTCAAAACACAAACAAACGTGCCTTCTGTTCTAACCATTTTAGCTTAAGGATGCTGAGATACGGATCTGGAATTTGTTCAGGTGTTTGAATCTGGGGCAATGTGTACAGAGCAGTGCTTTGGGAGGTAATCTGGCCACCAATGGCAAGTGTAGTGTATCACATGAAGTCCAAGAATCCAGGAGGTCACAGCAGGAGTCCAGGGATATGGTGAAGAGGACCACACTGGGTGAGTAGCTAGAGAAATAGGTGAAGAAAGGCAGGCTTTATTCCTGTCTAGCTGGACAGGACACTGCCTTGACATTCCTGTAGCAAGTCATACCTACTGTGACAGTTATTCTCTTGGATTTTACAGGTTATAACGTTGTTGATTATACTGATACACGAGGGTCAAGACAATCACATTGAGCTGTGTCTCTGGTTCTTTGTCTGCAGGCTGTTATAGACTGAAACTTACATGGGCTATTTCTTCTAACATATTGGGAGCGGCACTGTGCCTGCTGCTGTGTCTACAGAGAAATCATAAGCATAAATCACATCCTGAAAGCAAAGACTAAAGGGTGAAAGTGGTTCTAAAAGGTTATTTTTCTAGTATTCAATCAGAATTTTAATTGATGTTTTCATTTGAAAAGGGGTTACTAAAAAGATATACAACGTTTTAAAAAATCAGATAGTTTGAGTGCTAGCATGCAAAGAGGTCCTTAAGCCTTTGTTAAGTGACAAAAGCAAGTTCCCTGACACTGTCATCATGCACTGCTTCTGCTAAAAGCATTATATACATTTTAAGCATGAAGCCTGGGAGCTCATCCTCCAGGTAGGGGGATGGGGGCTGTGGGAAGAAGGGTACAGAATGGGAAAATCACTTTTATTTTCTGAATTGTAGTATTTTACAAGCAGGTTAATGCTTCAATGAAAAGATTCTTAAAGGCACTTACAAGACAGTTCTTGATTTCTAGTAGAAATATAATGTGAATCGCATATCTAACTTTGAATTTTCTCATAGACATACTAGAAAAAAAATTGTTTAAAGTGACATTAATCTGAAGCCCCCACACTGCTTTTCTGTCTTAAGAATACTGTAGAAAAACAGTCAAAACAGTAGGTAGGGAAATGGAGGCGGAGGAGTGATGGTAAAGGTTTCCTTGACTCTAATAGCCTTTTTTTAAAAAAAGCTTTACTTATTTATGCATACAGGAGCTGGGGTACAGGCCAGGGGTGTGGGGGGTGAGAGGATTCACCAGAGACAGAGTGGGGAGCAGAACAGGCAGATTGACTGAAATTCACTGCTGAGGGGATCAATGGGCGAGGCAGGAGAGGTCTTCTGCTCCACGTTACTCCCCTGGGGGCAGGGATCCAACTCAGGCTGTGGTTGGCTTCTTAGTGCGTTGCTTAATCCATTGCACCACCGGGGAGGCCCCATTTTCCTTGACTCCATATGCTGTTCTAAAGGAGTGTCTAGCATGGTTAAGAGCTAGGACATATTTCCTTGAACAGTTTATGTCTGTAGGCATTATTTTCTTCAACTATATACTGAGGATGCTGTGATAAGATCTATAAAGCACAGTCCCACGTGGTGGCTGACTCTGAGTAGGCCTTCAGTAATCTCAGGATATTATTATTGTCTGCTTGACATTCTCAACGTCTTGTAGTAACTGGACTTTTCCTTGACTATTTACTTCCTGACTTCTTATTAGGAATATGTACTCCCTACAGGCAGGTTTTTAATGTTCTTTTAATTGTCTTTCTTCTTTGCTGACAAAAGAATACATTCTTACTAGAAAAAGAAATTGAAAAAATCTGCCTTCATCTCAACCTCTAAAGATAATAATTGTAGATAGTGGTTTCTATAGATTCTTGTAGAACAGGAGCTGGGGCAACCCTAAAGTAACTTTTCTGTGAAGGGTCAGATGATAAATATTCTGGCCATCATGACTATGTGGTTTCTGTCACGACCACCCCACTTTGGGCTTATCGTAGGGAAGTAGCCACAGACAATGCCAAAATGAAGGGTCGTGCTGTGTTCCTATAAGATTTCATATACAAAAACAGGCGTCAGCTGATTTGCCTTGTGATCTTGAACAAAGCTTACTGTCTACTAGAAATACAGTGTAAATCAGATGTTCCTTTTTCTTTTCTCACTGATACACTGAAGTGAAGTTTTAAAGAAGAGTGAAATCAATTTTAGTAATGTTTTATTGAGCCTAATATAATCAAAATATTATTTCAGCATGCAACCAAAACAAATATTGAAGAAGTTTACTTTCTTATTTTCATAACTAACTCTAGGAATTTTTTATTTATAGCGTGTTCCAATTTAGACTTAACATTTGAGCTTATCTAGTCTGGCTTAGTAGAAAACAGGTAATCATTGTGTATTTTTTAATTACTTAAAAAAAACCCACATAATACTATATGTACTTTTAAAAAATTATACTGAATTTATTTTATTTTTCATTGTGGTAATACCTGGATAGCCCAACCAGGTAGTATCATAAAGATCAGCCCTCTTTTTTTTTTTTTTTAAAGATTTATTTATTTATGCATACAAGGACTGGGGTATAGGCCAGAGGTGTGGGGGGTGAGAGGATTCACCACAGACAGAGCGGGGAGCAGAACAGGCAGATCAACAGAAGTACACTGCTGAGGGAAGCAGCGGGCACAGCAGGAGAGGTCTGCTGCGCCATGTGGGTCCCCTCCCTGGCCAGCAGCAGGGGTCGAACTCATGCTGCAGTGGCTGAGGTCTGCCTCACAGTGCGTCACCTAACCCACCGCGCCATCAGGGAGGCCCAGCTCTCTTTTTAAAAAAATTTTAATATTCTTTTGTTTAGATTCATAATAATCTTTTATTAATGAATTACTAATTAGTAAATCTACTGTAGCCAACTGCTAGTTAGAACAGTTCAGTAATCATCCTTTCACATCTCAGTGTGGGAACCTGAAGGAAAAAATACATATATTTATATTTTTTTATTTTTTAAAGATTTATTTTATTGATTTATGCATACAAGAACTGGGGTTCTTATAGTCCAGAGGTGCGGGATAGAGGGGGCAGTGAGAGGATTCACCAGAGACAGAGTGGGGAGTAAAACAGGCAGATCTACTGAAATACACTGCTGAGGGGAACAGCAGTGAGACAGGAGAGGTCTGCTGTGCCATGTGGGTCAGCTCCCTGGCCAGGCATCAAACTTGTTGCAGTGGCTGTGGATAACTTCATAATACTGAGCCTTAACCCCTGCGACATCAGGGAGGCCCAGGAATATATTTTTAGAATAAATTCTTGGGAGCTAAATTGCTGAGTCAAAGACTGGTGATGGCATCAATTTTTGTTAACTATTCCCAGTTTAGAAAGCTGGAACTTTATCTTGTTTTTCTTTGTATCTCTAGCATATTGGCCCTCAAGAAATAATCGTTAAATGAATATACTGAAAAGTTGAGAGAGAGAGAGGATGGAATAAAGTGGGCACAGTCAAGTGCACGTTCAGGAGACATCGGAAGACCTGAGGTGAGTGAAGTGAAAGGTGTTTGTTTAATATTCCGTTAAGCTCTTTGTTCACCCAATATCTGTCTTCTAAGAAGCCTCCAGGCCTGGGGTCTAGGGGCACTGGCATTAGAGTTAGTCTGGGAAGTTGTTTTCTAGGTGGAAGGCCATGGTGAGCCCCAGTTTCCTCAGTTGTGAGTAGGACAATTTTTGGTTAAGGGAGGGGGAGGGACATGAGAGGCGGTTGAAGGGGTGCCCCCTCCCAGGAGCATGGGGGAAACTCCTTTCCAGGATCAGAAAAGCTCCTGGGGTTCTGGAGGTCAGTTGGTAGAAAAAATTATACTGACTCGGGCTCATTGCCTTTCTGGAGGCTTCTTTCCCACTCTGAGCGGTACCAAGTCACCACGTGGCAGACGAGGTTGTGCTCTCTGATGGCCACGAACATGGAGAGAAAATCAGCCCATGAAAGCTATGAATTTATACCGAGATCCTTCCTATGCCCCCAGCTGCCGAGCCTTCTTCCCTGGCCTGCCCCTCAGACTAGCACGTCTGCCCACACAGCCCTGCCGGCCCTTGCGGGCCACAGCTCAAGCCTCTCCACTTCCTCTCACGGCTGACTATCCCTTCCCAGCCCACCCAGTCCTCCTCCCCAGCCCAGCACCACACAATCCCCATACGGGGCTTTTCCATAGCAAGGCCTGGCTTGTCTCCCCCAGAGGCTGCCAAGCTGCCCAGCACATAGCTAGCATTCAATCATAGATGTTAGTTGGATGAAAGGACAAAATCACATCAGATTTCTGTTTGCCATCCACACTTCCATGTGGCATAACTCACTGGCTAAGTGCTGATCAACTGCTAACTCTACGCTGGGCACTATGTCAGGTGAACAAGATAGAGAGGACCCTTAGGGACTGGGGTTCATTGTGTCATCAAATACTTCCCTAAACCAACCCTTTTCACAACTCTCCAAATATCCACTGCCCTCTGTACTGCTCCTCACTCAAATATTTATTTGAGGGGCCTCCCTGGTGGCACAGGGGTTAAGTCTCAGCACTATCAAACTATAGCCAGCCACTGCTGCATGAGTTTGATCCCCGGCCAGGGAGAGGACCCACACAGTGCAGCAGACTCTCCTGCCTGGCCTGCTGCCCCTCTCAGCAGTGTATTTTAGTAGATCCGCCTGTTCTGCTCCCCACTCTGTCTCTGGTGACTCCTCTCACCCCTCCACCTCTGGCCTATATCCCAGTTCTTATATGCATAAATAAATAAAAATAAATCTTAAAAATATATATATTTATTTGAGCACCTAGTATGTGCTCACATTGTGCCAAATACCAATTCTGAGTCCTCACAAAAATCCTCCAGGAAGGAAATACTGACTCCATTTCTACACAGGGAGAGTGCGATTAAGTAACTGGCAGGGATCCACATAAGCACAGTAGTGAGAGGGGCCGTGTTCCCCGGGGCCTGCCTCGCTCAGCGTCTACATCCTGTTCATCCTGGAGCTCCGGGCCTGGCTGGGGAGCATTTGACCCTCTGGGATGAGGAAGGCCATTCCAGACCAGGTGGATGCCTGGAGCTTAGTGGGAAAACACTGTATGTTTGGGGCATGCGGGGGAGGGTGGGGTGGCTGTTCTATTTGGCTGGGGAGTTAGAAGCACAGAGAGAACTGGAAGGGACTGGAAGCTGATTGCACAGTCCTTCGAATTGCTTTTGTCTACATCCCTAAACCAGCACCTCGCATTGTAATCTCCAAGGACAAGCTTCTTTGTCTTATTGTCTTGCTGCTGTCCACGAGCTTATGAAGGGAAGCTCCCTGAGCTGCCCGGATGTGAAGTGGCTCATCCAAGGTACCTCCGTTAGTGGCGGGTGAGGACTCGATCTGAAAAAACGAAACTTAATTTCCCCGCTAAGCTGAATTTGTTTTTTGAAGCAAAAGTCAGCAGCGTTAGTGCTTCTTGGGTGATTATCAGGTGGGGTTCCGGTTCACGAGGAAGCAGCCAGAGTCTTGCTATTCAGGTCCTTGGTTTATGTTCAAGTTCAGCGTCTCCACTTCCCTCCAGCTCCTACGCTGCTCAGGGCTGCCAAACCACCTCCCTCCCAAGGCCATGCCTTCGGGAGCAAGGAAAGAAAAACAAGAGCAAGTTATTTTGATAAAATAAGAGCAAATGGATCCAGGCAAAATTATTGTAATCAGAGCCACAGACACTCGCAGGCAGGAGGGGATATGCTACAAAATAATAATGCTCACATTCTCTTCCCTTTTTCTTCCCTCTCCCCGAAGTTGTACTTTAAGCAGTGTATTTTTCTGCCCTGATGATATTTAAAATCTTGCCAGAGGCAGGGACACAGAGGGAAAATATTCTTGCCTATAAACAGAGGGAAAAGTTTCATGGAAGGGATTTAGGATTTGAGACTTACATTGGAATAGGCAGCAGGAAAATCTAACGCTCTGGAAATGATTCCAACATTAGGTCACTTGGGCAATGCAGCCTTCCTGCACAGCCCTAGAAATGTTACCTCAGCCTCTCTCCCCAGCTTGAAGCTCTAAGAGGGGTGGCTCATTCATTTATACAAATCCAAATCCTTACTATTTTTAGGGATGCTCGAAGAGATACAAAACACAGCCCTCTGAATTTCTAGACTACAGTGCAGCCGGAAGACCGCACCTGTGCTGGAGGGGCGAGGTGGCCACGCTGAGGGCGCTTAATGAACCCAGGTGTGCTCCCGAGGCTGCGCGTCTGCCCAGGGTCCAGGCCTAAAGTTCCCTCTCCACAAACGCTGAGAGGCATCCCGTGCCTTCCCTGGCCTTTCATCCAGCACGCTGTACTCCTGCTACCACCCACGTTCATCCTGCCAGAGTCTGCACATTACCAGTTTATGAGCACCTGGTTCCCCAGCTACCAAGGGCGCTGGGACCTGCTGATTGTGGAGCAGGGGAGAAGCCGTGCAGGAGACAGGACGCGCGCCGGGTAGCTCAGCTACAACCTGCTCAGTAGCACCGGACCCTCCTCGACCCAACCTCCTGCCAGTCTGGTTGGTCCAAGAGTCCCCAGCCCAGCCGCTGGAGGGGTTAATAGTTAAGGATCTGTTTGCAGACCATTAGAAACAATAATCACCTTGCTGGGTAACCTGATCTAGTTCCAAGAAGGGTCTTGATTTTAGCAAACAGCTGAAGTGGCTGTGAAGTGGAGGGTGGCTCAGGCCTGAGTCCCTACACCGATATTGTACTCCTTTTGGGCCGCTGGAATTCCTGTAGCTACCAGCAGCCCCAAGGTCTGTTCCTCAGCCTGGACCATCAAGCTTACCAGGGGAGGCTGAAAAAGCCTCCCTTCTAAGTGGTGATCTGACGCAATCCCACACCCCCACATTCCCAACACAGCAAGCAGCTCTCTGTTTGATCCCCACTTGACCAGCATATTCATGGAGTCTTTGTGAGCCCAACCCCCCTCCCCACCTCTGTGTGTGTAGGATAAATGGAAAGGATCAGGCTTTTCCACCCTCGTGCCATTAGTGTCAATGATGGCACCTGCGGTCCTGCACGCGTCTGCTGGCGGCACCTCAAGTAGGGTGTGGGCATGCGCAGGTGGGAGCGCCTGCGCCAAGAGACTGGCTATGGAGGGGCAGCGTCGTGGGTCGCCAGGAGGAAAGCATAAGCAGAGACCAGAGAACCCAGAGAGTGGAGATTCGCCGGGGGCTAGGAGGCCTGCCAGTCTCCCCGCCCGCCGTGTACCTGGTTGTCTCACTACAAATGCTGTAGAAAGAGCAATAAAAGCCCTGGAAAAGCCACCGAGGGCTCCAGGACTCCTCCTTAACCATCTTCCTGGCTCGTAGAGAACCTGCCCTGTGTCCTGAGGCTGCAACGTTGAACTGTGTTATGGCTCCCGTTTCACAGGTGAGCGAGACAAGACTTCTAGACAGCTGTGCACAGAAGCCTGACTGATGATTAAACTTTCAGGAAATGGAGCGAGCAGTCCATGACAATTACTAAAAATTAAATACATAAACTTATGATTAAATGAATTATATTTAAAACAGTCAATATTCACAGTGTGTCACTTCCTGATTTTACATATTGTAAGTGTCTGAGCTTTGGAGGTTATTTGTGTCCTTTGACCCTGGATGGTGGGAATATTACACAACAGTGAACAATATGCTTCTTTTCCAGTTCTCCCTGTTGTGACATCATGTTGGTAGCTGCTTGAAATAAGCCGTGGTACCATCTTGGATCTGCTCGAGAACTGAAATTTCACCTGGGGATCAGAAAAGGGGGTGGGCGCATAGAACGGAGGTTCTCAAGATGCAGTTGCTAGCCACAGCTTCAGTGCCGAATCCTGGGGACCCACCACGGACTGTCAGGGACGCTGAGGGATGGGGTCCAGTAAATGGTGGCTCAACAAGTCCCCCAGGTGCACCCAATGCACTCTCGATTTTGAATGCCACCAATTTTGGATGAAACTGGATTCACCTCGAGTTAATGGTCAAGGCTGGGCCATTCCTGATAGGAGGCTCATATGTATGCCTGATATTTTCTGTAATAAAAAGTTTGAGAAATTAGAAAATACCTTGGACCAGGGGATGTGGGTCTGCCCGGAGGCCACAGCGGGGCAGCCTCTGGAGAAGCATGCAGAAGAGGGACCCCATCCAACCTTCCTCACAGGCTTTGTGCTGGTGCAGGTGTCTTCATTAGCTTCTGATTAAAAATCCAGGTGGATGGCTGCATCAGTTCTCCCCTCTCCCTGCCCCAATTCATCAGATTTCCCGGATCAAGCTCACCCCTTCCTTTGAGGCTCTAGTCATAAATGAGGTTCGATCCGGGAACCTGAAATCTTTGGAGAGACAACTACTTTAATTCTCGGCTTCCACCTCAAGCCACGGGACTATAAAATGCCACCCACTAGACCTGCCTTATCAGCTGCAGACTGACGCAATTAATTAACTTTATGCAGCCTCTCACCGCACAAGCTGCTTAACTTTTGGCCCATTGTAGTTCTGGTTTACTTAGCAGATATGGCCTGAGAGCCTGTAACTGTTTACCTCCCTCTGCAGGGGCTGCCCTGGGCAGATGAATTCATTAGTTGCTGTTTGCAGAGTGGCAGGAAGCATTAAGAGCCGCACTAGGTGAGTTTTCTAAATTTTTATTTATTTATTGTTTAAAAGGCAGAAAAAGGGGCCCTTTGCCTTGACCCGAACTCACAACCAGGTTATGTTGTGCCCTGTGGTGGTTGCTTAGCCTCCCGTTCCTTCATCCCTTCCCGCCCCCCCTCACCCCCGTCCATTTCCCCCTCTGTCTCTCATTTCTGCTATTTCACCCAAGTGGACAATGCGTGTTCTGAAGGATAAGGTTTGTCTGTCTGTCAGACAGGCTATTTAATGAATTCAGTCTTTTTAGTTTAAATGCCAAGTGCTGAGAAGTCTTCCCTTCCGGTGCCTCCCACCTCATCTCCACAGTCATTCTTTTCCTGCCTTCTGCACTTCCCTTTCCTCCCTTTCTCTTTAAAAACTGTCCTGTAGAGAGACTGCCAAGAAATAGCAGGAGCATCCTTTCTAGAAACTTCACTTCCCAAAACTCTGGAGAGGGGAGAAAAGGAGGAGTGGTCGGTTACTTCTAGAGAAGGAAGCCTATGGGAGAAGAGTATCAGGGAGGCAGGGACATTTGAACTCAGCTTCAAATTTTCTTTTTTTTTTTTCAAAAAAAGATTTATTTATGCATACAAGAACTGGGGTACAGGCCAGAGGTGTGGGGGCATGAGAGGATTCACAAGAGACAGTGGGGAGCAGAACGTGCAGACTGACTGAAATACACTGTTGAGGGAGCAGTGGGTGAGACAGGAGAGGTCTGCTATGCCATGTGGGTCAGCTCCCTGGCCGGGATCAGGGACGGATCTGCTGAGGCTGTGGAAAGCGTCATAGTGCTGCACTTTACCCTGCACCACCACGGTCAGCCTGCCCCTCTGCAAGCCTTGCTCCTAGCAAGGCATTTCGGAAGCAGGAGCCACATGGCTCTGGAGGTCTAAGGCAGATTCTCTGCCATGCTCCAACCTTCGCGAGCCACACTTTCTGGGGATATCTCTGGGAATCTTCTTAGCAAGCTTCTCAGATCACCCAGGTGTCCCCCAAGGTGTGAGCTCCAGCGGTCCAGTGGGTAAGGCTCAGGGTGGTCTTTATGGAATGCCTCCTCAGTGCAGGTACTGAGCAAGGGAGGGAATCAGCTTTGGCTTTGCTTCTGAAAGGCCTAACTCCAGTGGCCCTTCTAGAGATACGAGACTTGATTATTTCGTATTAATGATGCTTATCGGAGGTTTGTATAGGCCAGATGATTTACGATCCTCACAGCTCTTCTTCCATCCAAGTCTGTATTCCTGTTATCCCCATCTTACAGATGGGGTGACTGATCCGTGAAAGGATAAACAGTTTGCATTCATCACACCAATAAGTGTGGCGTCATGGTATTTGCTCTCCTGTCCCCTGGCTCAAGGCCGAGCCGTTCCCTCCCGAGGAGAACTGTGGTGGTCATATTTTCCACACCGAGAGCAGACACTCGTGATCTCACCGGTATGCCTCACTCTCCAGGACAATGGTGTGTGATGTTTACAACCTGAGTTCTCTGGGCATGTATTAGCCTGCTTTTCTCTTTGTAAGGTGTTATCAGAGTTATCTAGGGCAGTCCTAGGCCTGGTTGGCCAAACCCACTGGTGAGGAGACCCCAGCCTGCCTCCCCTCCTCCTGGGAATCATGGGTCTATTTTTAAGTTATTCAGGAGTGGAGATAAAGCAGCAGTTTCCAGTCACCCCTTATGCTCCACCTCAGAAACAACTTGTCTTTTTACCAGTTTGGGGGGCTCCTTGGAGACATGTATGCTTTTACACAAGCAGCGCCTTTCTGTTCCTTAACATAAAGGGGAAAATATTGTATGTAGCACCTTTGTCATCAGATTTTTTTCACATGGTGATTTATCTTAGACCTCTTCCTTTGTCTGCTTCATACTTCCCTCCCCTTCCCTTTTCAACACTAACGGCACACAAATGAAGTTCAGTCATGAGAAGATTTTCCTTAAGCATAATTAAGGCAAAAAGAGAATAAAGCGCTTTTGAAACCCAAGTTTAGGAATTTTTTTATTGTGGCGAAATATTTATGAAATTGACCATTTGTGCCATTTTTAGGTGTACAGTTCAGTGACATTGGCTATGTCCACATGGTTGTGTGATCGTCAGCACCATCCATCCCCAGAGCTTTTCCAGTTTCCCCAAATGCACTCTGTGTCTGTCACACACTAACTCCCCACTCTCCGCCACCCCCAGCCCCTGGTAGTCAGTGGTCTGCTTGCGTCGCTATGTATCTGACCACTCTAGAAACCTCGTGTAAGTGGAATCGTGCAATCTTTATGCTTATTGCCCTTATTGCCCTTATTGCCTTATTGCCCTTAATGCAGTATATCCAAGACTCATGCACGTTGTACCATGTCAGACTTTCTGTCCCTTTCAGGGCTAAGTAATATTCCATCGTATGTATCTGTCACATTTTGCTTATCCATTCATCTTTGGGTGAACACTTGTGTGGTTCCCACCTTTGGCTGTTGTGAATGATGTCATAAACAAAGTCATGCAAATACCCGAGCCCCTGTTTTCAATTCTTTTGGGTCTTGAAGTGGAATATTTGAAGTGGGATTCTTGGGTTATGTGGAATTCCATGTTAGCTCGTTCTTTTTTAATGATTGCACAATTTTCCATTCTATCTTCTGTGTGTTTATTGGCTGCTTAAGTTCTCTTTTCTGTAAATTGTATTTTATTGGGTTATGTTTTTAACAGGATTGATATACTCTTTATGTAGTCTGAATGTTGTTTCTTTCACTTGTTCTATACATGCAAATTATATACACTTAAAAATAAGTTTCTGCAGCATCACAGGCCAAGCACTTGTCATTAGCTCTTTGATTATTTCAGGACTACTTATTGATGAGAAATTTTATTATTGTAAAAATAAAAACACCCAGCAGGCAGCCACTTACGTGTAGCGTAGGCCTGCCTCATGGTCAGTAGTCCATCAGTGTCACTGAATGACTAAATGACTTTTGCACAGCGTATGGTTTCATGAGACTTTTTAAAGGTTTATTGTGATGGGGCAAAGCCAGAAACTAAATTAAATTCTTCGTGACAGTTTTCCCTAAGTTTAACCTGTTCTACCAGTCTCAGGAAAAAAGGTTAAGCCAAATTGCTATGAAAATAGTAGATAATTCAAGTTCCTGCTCTGGAAACACTGCAGGGAAACTGCACTGCAAAGGACTTTGTCGAAATGACAATAGTTTGTGATCTAATAAGCTATAGATAGAAAAGAATGAAAAAGGGACAGTGGTTCTTAATTCAGTTTTCCTGCCTCTTCTGCAGGAATTGTCACATCAATAGTGATAGCCATCACTTATTACAGATTTACTATGTACTGAACAATTTGCTGAATACTCACGTCCTGCATCATCCCCATTTGCAGATGCGGAAAGCTCTGGGGGGGCCAGTCACGTGCTGATGGGCGCACACAGCTCGTGGTTAGCTGTAGAGCTGCAGGTCTGTGGATCACTTACAAGGAGGTGGGGAGGGCATGGCGTTTCCTGAATACCCCTTCCTCAGCCATTAAGATTTGCGATTTCCACTCGCTTGCCTTTGTAAGAGTCCCCAGGTGACCTGCTTTACCTGTGTCAGTTACAGACGTCCTCGAAACAGTGTACCTCCAGCATGTATCCTCTCACTCAGAAACTTTAGCACCCAAGGGCCCTGTGTCCAGCCATTGGTGTTGATCCCAGAACTGTGGTCCTGGCCTCTTGGGGCCTGGGGAGAGCCTTGGGATGTTAGGGAACTTCTGAGAACTCTGGGGGAAAGGCATGTTCACTAACTTTATTGCCCCTGGTCACCAGATTAGAAACACTTGAGTCCAACTGGTATCTTCCTCCTACATGGAACCCCCCCAGCCCCCACCGGCCTGCCCCCTGCCCCAGCTCACAGAGAAGACCAAGTGTGTCCTCCCCACAGTGGCTATCAGCAGGACATGTCTTGTGGAAGGCTACACTCAGTCAGGGAGGCAGCCACCAAGGGAAACACAAAGGCTTTTCCCCCTGGATTGAAGATTCTCGGGGGAGCTCAAAGGCTGTGATTAGCGCACACATCTCATGAAGCACAAGGTTGTGAGTGGATTTGCTCTCTGGCTATGGCAAGGATCAGAAATACCATGGGAGGCTGTGCTGTCCAGTGTGGGGGTTTATTTTTTAGTTAATTTGTGTGTATGTGTGTGTGTGTGTATAAGAACCGGGATATTGGCCAGAAGTGTGGGTGTGAGTAGATTGACCAGAGACAGTGGGGAGCAGAACAGGCAGACTGACTGAAACACACTGCTGAGGGGAGCAGCGGGCAAGGCAGGAGAGGTCTGCTGCGCCCTGTGGGTCTGCTCCCCGACCTGGGATCTACCGTGGATTTGGATGCTTCACAGTGCAACGCTCAACCTGCTGCGCCACCAGGGAGGCCCCAGAAATAACTTTTCTATGGGAGAAACCTGTCCATAGGGCAAGACAGACACCTAGTTACAGAGCACCTGATCTTGGCTGCTGAACACTGTCTTCTTTTTTTTTTTTTAGATTTATTTATTTATGCATACAAGAGCTGGGGTACAGGCCAGAGTCCAGGGCGGTGAGAGGATTTAGAAGAGACAGAGTGGGGAGCAGAACAAGCAGGTTGACCAAAACACACTGCTGAGGGGAGCAGCAGGCCAGGCAGGAGAGGTCTGCCTGCACCATGTGGGTCCCCCCCTGGCCGGCAGCAGGGATCGAACTCATGCTGCAGTGGCTGTGGTTTGCTTCATAGTGCATTGCTTAACCCACTGTGCCACCAGGGAGGCCCCATTCTTTTTTTTTTTTAATGCATACAAGCGAGGGGTACAGGCCAGAGGTGTGGGAGGCAGTGAGAGGATTCACCA
>JAGFMF010011501.1:7514002-7553765 GCA_019455555.1 Galemys pyrenaicus
CAGAGACAGAGTGGGGAGCAGAACAGGCAGACTGACTGAAACACACTGCTGAGAGGAGCAGCGGGTGAGGCAGGAGAGGTCTGCTGCACCATGTGGGTCCGCTCCCTGACCGGGGATCGAACAGGCACTGCCATGCTGCGCGTGCCTCACAGTGTGGCGCTCAACCCGCTGTGCCATCAGGGAGGCCCTGAACACCCTCTTCTTTCCTTGCATTATGACCGGACCCCTTTCCTTGACTCAGGATATGCACCCTCTTTTGCCCCATGGACTTCATAATCTATATCCAGGTGGCTCGTCCATACAAATGTAATTAGGTTTGGTTTTCCTCCCATGACTGTTGATTTGGTTGCTTGACCAGCCTGAGAAGAACCAAAGGGGTAAGGGAAATTCCCTCTCTATCCCTACAGGCCCCTTGTTAAAAAATTTATTCAGAATTTGAGGATGGTGACAATTGCACATTAACTTGTGCAGACACACAGAAGGCACGTCTGGGGCATCAGCTGGCAGAAGATGATGCTAAAGAGAAAGGCGGGTGCCTGCTACCTGCGTCTTTCTGGACTAGGCTTTGTGCTTGGGCTGTGTCCTGAAGGTGACAGAGAGACCCAAGAGGTTTTTAAGCTGGGGTGAAGCTAGATCAGACATGCACTTGACTGAGACTCTGTTGGGGGGGACCAGAAGGCTGGTACAGTAGAGATTGAAATGGCCTGGAGAAGTCCCAGTGCGCCAGAGCGGATGGCGGCCAGGCAGGTGTGCCGCGGAGGGTGGAGGGGAACTGCCAACGCACTGGCCTCGGGCCTCGGAAATTCCCTTGCTGTGGCCACGCTAAGCTGTCCCCTGCTGACATCACTTCTACCTCATTTGTGGGATCTGCATTCTTTGGCCTCCCAACACCCCTCCGGGAGCAGAAGGCTAAGGAGGAGGGAGTTGGGAGATGTGGTACCAGGAGTCTCTTGTCAAGGGCCTTTTCAGGAACCCTCACTCTGTTTTGCACCTCAGGCAGGTGCCTCCCCTGACCCACATCTAGAGGGAACCAAATCAACCCACCTCCCTGCCCTGGCCCAGGAGCCACTGACCCTGTTTAGAGGAGGCTGCATCCTCATTCAGTGCCGCTGCCTCCTTGGGATTTGCATTTCCTCACTTGGGTGTTTGTGACATTCCACGGGCTGTTACAGGAGGGTTTCGCTTTTCATTTCCTGACTGCTGCAGGACCCGTCTGTTGGGGGTGGGGCTGGGTTGAGGAGGGAGCCAGCCTGTGACAAAGCACCCACCGAGCACAGGCACGATCTCCCCACAAAGCAGGGAGGAAACTAGCCAGGCACAGCACCCAGGCACAGCACCTCCCTGCCAGCCCGTGACCAGAGCACGGAAGGACAAGGACGCTGGGCATCCCGGTGTGGTGTGTGTGTGGGTGCCCAGAGCCCCCTCCTCACCGTGCCTGAGAACCTTGGGGTGAGTGAAATGCTGGGGGCATTGAGGCCAGGGCTGGCCACCTTCCCATTGTCACCTGCATTTGGATGTGGATTAGAACTCCAGGCTTCACATGCCTGCATGCCCCTCCCCCAGTGGCCCTCCTCCAGCCAATGCCTGGGAACAGTCCCCAATTTCCTTTCGCTTCTACTTCACAGTAGAAAAACAAAGAAGAGGCCCCACATGAGACAGTCCTGGGTAAATTCTGACCATCTCTTTTCTAAGATGGGGCAATTTTATTAAAACCTTGCAGTGGAGTGATGTTTTCATTAACTGATCTGTTAAAACAAATGAAAAAGGGGATCTGTGCTGACCGGAGAGAGAGAAAGGGAGGCAAATTTAATGCAACTCTAGGGAAATAGAAACACCAGCTGAGTGAAGCAGCTGCAAGTTAGGAACTGTCCGTGTTGGTCCACCTTATTCCAAGAAAAACGGAAAACACACTCATGGGTAGCTTTGCTAGGTGGCAGGTCAATTTGGTGACTGCACTTTCTAGAAACTTGGGAGTTGGAGAGGCAGGTTCAAGAAAGAGAGGTGTTCAGGAGAGCAGCTGAACCTTGAGGGTGGCGGCAGCTTTGCCCCACTGCAATTCCTTGCACCTCCATCTCTCCCAGGCTGGGGACAGAGCCTATTGTTTTAGGGATCAGTGGGGAAAAGGGGGAGGAGTCGTTGGAGGGTGTGTTGTTGCTGGGAGTGACCTGCAGCTCAGAATGAAGACGTTGACTGGGAAGGCAAGGCTGCTGCTTCAGGTTGGTGGGTGCTTCAACCAGGATATGAGTTTTACAGGGAGACAAAGCGGTTCTGGACATAAAACTAGCTGACAGAAAAAGCCCACCACCTGCCGGCTGGGGATGAAAGGCCTGACTTCTGGGGGCATCCTCTGGGCTGCTCCAAAGCTACTTAAAGAAATAGCAACTCGAAATTCTTATGCAAAAACACCCCCTGTAATTCGTTATCAATTTTAGAGAATAAAATCCAATTTACCTGTTAAGGAGAAAGGCCCCAGACTATTGTTGGGGGGCTTAGCTTGTAGGCTCCTTCTCTCCCCCCCACCCGTTTCTCCTCCCACCCCTTTATTTGCAAAGACTGAAAAAAACATATGAAAGTTGGAAAAACCTCTAAAGACACAAAGTGTTCTGCGCACAATCAGGCCACTAATTGCAGTTAAGCTGGAGCCCCTTTTTGTGTTCAGAGGAGGCCGTCAGTGTGCAGGACCGCTGGGGGCTTCCAGGCATCCGGGTAACTCCTGAATAGCAGAACCCCCCCTTCTTCCAGCATTTCTTTCAGCATTTCTTTGCTGCCGCTTTTCTTTTCCTTCATCTTCATCTTCTCCTTTTCTCCCCATTTTCCCCTTTTCTTCCTTTTTGGGTGCTTTTTTCCCTCTCTTCTTTCTTTCTTTCTTTTTTCTCTGCTTTTTGGGTAGCAGTTTTCTTCTGGAGCTGTGTTTTAAGTCTCTAAATGAAACTTGACTGCCCCCACGGGTGGCTGGAGAAGCACAAAGGCCTCCCATTCCACTGGCTACAGTAACGCCATTGTGTGTGCTAACAATGCACTAATTGGCGGTGACAATTGCGGAGTGGGGGAGGGAGGGGGGTCCCTCTTTTCCAATCAGTGGGTCTTGGAAATAAAAGAGGAGGAGGAGGTGGAGGACGGGAGGCCCAGGTTCCTGATGGAGTGGGGGGGGGGCAGGTCCAGAGAAGGGGTGCAGTCCCGGGCTTCTAAATAAATAAAGGGAAGGGGAGACAATTATTTTGGAAAAAATATATAGCCTTTGTTGCAGACAGCCCCAGCAGTGGGGGTGGTAGGGAGCAAAGGGGAGACCTGTGGGTGAAGGTCCCTCCAGGATGACCTCATGGAAAGGGAAACTCATGCAACTGGCACATCCTATAATGCAAATTGATAAAAAGTAGGAAAAGGAAAGGGTCTGAGGAAAACTCTCAACAGAATGGTTGAAAAGTGGGGTGCTGTAGATAAAAATATGGAGTTGGCGGAAAGCCAGAAAAGGAGAAGGCTTAGCATGTGTTGTGTGGTGTATTTCAGAAAGCTCTGGAACTGTAGAAGGTCATGCTGAGCTTTAAATAGTCCTGAAGGGGAGCTGGGCAGGATATACAAGGACAAGATGGTAGCCAAGTAGTTTTGTCGGGGTGTCAGGGGGCTACTGGAGGATAACTGAGAACCTGGAGAATGGCTCCTGGAAGCCTCTGGAGCCTCAGAGCCACCTCGCTCCAGCCTTTAAATAGAATGTCTCGCCTTCCCAGACCAACCTCAAAAGTGCCCTCTCCCAGGAGCTTTTCCTGGCCAGGCAGGATTGACCCCCCCCCCCCACCTTAGTCCACACCCAGAAATAATATCTATTCTTTCCTTCCTGGGCGCCAGGGCTGGCGCTAAGTGTCTTGTACTCTTCAGTTCACTGAATCTCACAAGCGTCCCACCATTCGATGACTTCTTATCCCCACAGAGAAGGCCATGGGGAGACTGAGGCCTCTTAGCGCCTCTGAGAGGTAAAGGACTATGCCCAAGGTCACCCAGTGCAAAGGTGAGGAGTGAGGAAGCTCAGGGGTGCCACAGCAGGGGTGGCTGACTCAGCCCTGTTTGTTCACCCGGTGTATCTGAGGGTGGGGTTGTTGCAGGGCAACCCCAATGTGAAATGGGGTAGCCTGAGTGTGGGTCCTCACTTGAACACTCAGAAAGGACTTATAATGAGACTCAATTGCAGACACACACTAAAAAGTTGCTGAAGGGCTTATTTATGAAAAGAGGAAAAGGAAGAAATGAATAACTCAGGGAGAAAGAGGAAGAGATAAATTGGTGAATGTGTCCTACCAGTTCCACTGAGCTGGGACCCCAAAAGCAAGCTGAAAACCGGTGAAAAAACAAGCGGTCCCCCATTGCCCACATGTCTGGTTTATAGGTGGAGCCTGGCTGCTTAACTCCACCCTCAGTTTCCAGCATCCTCCCTTCCATGGTGATGACAGTATGGGATTTGTAGTCCTTGGTGTCTTGGATCGCTTTGGTCTGGGGTGGGGGTGGAGGCCCTAAAACCTGTGTGTGTGGAGGTGGTTCAGGATATCCTTCCCCCCAACAGAGGGACTCTGTTCTGTTGTCTTTGCATCCCCAGCATGTAGCAGAGTCTGAGGCCTACAGGTAGCCTCCAAAAATGTTTGCTGACAGGGGGAGGCAGGGAGGGCTGAGTTGTTAACACGTAGCTTCTCTGTCTCCATGGCTCTCAGACTCCAGCCTGCCTCAGAATTCCTTGCGTTGTGGAGGCGGGAGTTGTTCAAACACAAACCCCTGGATACAACCCCCAGAATGTCTGATTTGGAGGTCTGGTGGGGGTGCCTTTCTCACACATCCCCCACAGATGCTGCTGAGGGTCTGGGGACCACAGTTTGAGAACCACTAATTCAGTGTTTATATTGCAGTGGGGATTCTATTCCTTCCACAGACTTTTTCATCTTTTTTTTGTGCCCTAAGATCAGAGGTTCTATTAAGGAGAAATTCAAGTTGTAAAGTTTAGACCTTAATGATAGGTAATCTTGGGCTCCTGCCTACTTTAAATAATCTCAATCGGACAGTCATTTATATCTGATTAAAAAAGAATGAAAACCCAGTGATGTGCCCAACGCTGCAAACAGTAACATTTTCAGGAGGATACCTGGGCAAAGTCTTTCATTTGGGACAACTCTCCCGAAAAGCTTTGACTTTTGTGCTTTTTAATCTCTTCCCATGACCGTCTAATATTTAAAGTGAAAGGCTCTTCCAGGGGAGGAAATGAAAGTGCACTTGAATTCTGAAGTCTTGTGACCGCTTCAGGGGGGCAGGTGAGGACCAGGCTGCTGGCTCAGGAGCCAGTGCTGTGGGTCTTGCCACATGTTGGAAAGAAATTGGCATGTCTCCCAGCAAACAGCCTTCTCTCTGCTCAGTTCTGTGGGGACCCACCTGTTTGCTGAGCAAGTTGTATTCAGAACCCCTTGGAAGTCACTGTCATTCCTTTGGGGCTGCAGCAAGTTCCTGAAGAAGACCTACTCAGAGCGGAGTTGTCTCCGAGCCTCGGTGCAGCTATGTGAACAGGGACACGCCCTGCCCAGCTCCATGCAGAGGCCGCTGGCAGCAGAGCCTGCCATGACTGCAAAGGTAGAGACACAGGAGAGGAGCTGATGTCAGAAGCTGCGTGGGAAAGGCATTGTGTCAGAAAGAAGCTCTGGTTAACTTAGAAGCCTTTTTTTGGTATCATTGATTAGAGTTTAAGGAATAAAAAGAATCAGGTTCCCAAGAGCAGCCTTTAGGGCTGTCAGGAGGGAGTGGCCCCCTGTGAGCGCTCAGCATCCCCCAAGATTCCCATTCCTTCTGCTCTGGGTCTCACCTTGAGGGAAGAGGGTTTGATTGACAGACCCCAGGATTCCCTGGGATGGGGGTCCTGTCCTCTGAAGGCACAGTGGGACGCCTGTACTCACAGGCAAAGGAGAGCTGGGGAGACACCATGGCCTTTTCCTGGGTATCATACCTTCAGAAGGGGCACTCCTGTCCTCGGTTTTGTTTTGTAAAAGCCTTGCTATTGGAACAAACAAAACAGCAACAACAAGAAGATATTTTGGAGACAGTGAGATAGATTCCACTTAGAACTGAGCATCACACTATAACAGGGAGTTATTATGAATTTGTTTTGGATCTAATGGCATTGTGGCTATGTAGGAAAAAAATACATCTTTTTTTTAGAGGCATATCAAATCACAAGGGATAAAATGCTAGTATGTCTGAGATTTGCTTTGTGATAGTCCCTCCAAAAATGCAAGCAATGAAAATCAAAAGTAGATGGAAAAAGGAAGTCAAATCTAATTATTTTTCTTTAAAAAATGTTGATTTTTCAACTCAAAATGGATAAAAGATATGAACATAAAACTGAAACCATAAAATATATAGAAGAAAATATAGGCAAAACACTGCATGACATACATCTCAGTAACATCTTTAAAGACTCATCCCCCAAAGCAAAGAAAGTGAAGGAAAAGATAAACAGGTAGGCCTACATCAATCTCAAAAGCTTCAGTCCAGCGAAAGAGACATTAACGAAAACAAAGAGACACCCTACTGATTGGAAGAAAATTTTTGTACTCCATACAACTGATAAGGGACTGATCACAAAGATTTACAAAGAACTTACATGACTCAACAAAAACAAAGTGAACAACCCAGTCAAAAAAATGGCAGGAGAACTTAAAAGACATTTCTCCTGAGAGGACATGAAAATGGCCAACCGGCATATGAGAAGATGTTCAACATCCCTCATCATCAGGGATGTGCAAAACCACAGTGACACACCACCTTACAACAGTGAGAATGGCATATATTTAAAAAACCAAAAAACTAGCAACAACAAATGTTGGCAAGGATGTGGTGAAAAAGGAACTTTCCTATACTGTTGGTGGGAATGCAAGCTTGACAAGTACTACGGAAAGCTGTGTGGAGATTCCTCAGTCTACTGAAAGTGGAGCTACTGTATGGCCCAGCAATTCCACTCCTAGCAATTTACCCAAAGAACAAAAAAAATCAATTCAAAAGAATATCTGTACCCCTATGTTTACTACAGCACTATTTATAATAAGTGAGATTTGGAAACAACCCAAATGCTCAAAAATAGATGACGGGATCAAGAAGATGTGGTACATATACACAATGGAATACTATTCAGCAATCAAAAAAGATAAACTAATGCCATATGCAGCAACATGGATGGAGCTAGATGGGATTATGCGCAGTGAAATAAGTCAGAAAAGGAAAAATAGCAGATGGTTTCGGTTTTAGGAGGAATATAGGGAGAACCAAATAAGGGACCAGGGAAAAAAATAATAATAAAAAACAAAACAAAAATAAGCAGACAACTATAAATCAGAAACATTCTGCAGGGGAGAGGGTGAGAGAGGGGTCAAAAAAGGGTGGGAAGAGCACAAAGGACCTTGGTGACGGAGCACGGGCGAATTGGCGGTGGGAATTCTATGGGGACTACGCTTGAGAAAAGATAGCAAATATTGTACAGAATGAACAATGATGTAAAAAAAATATATATTTATATATAAATATATAAACTGTAGATTTTTGCCTTTGGAAATCTTCACTAGAACCCCCTGCAGGGGGGGCATATGAGCTAGCTGACCAGGTGCTGGGAGGGGGAGTCTGGTTTGGGGCCGCTGGGCGGCGCTGGGCTCCCAGGGCTCCCTCTCGTTGGCGCGCAGGTTGACACACATTCCCGCTACTAACACGGGTCGGCACTCGTTCCCGCTACTAGCGTTGGCCCGCGACAAGTCAGCAATGGGTGACCTCCGCTTCTGCCCCTTTTACCTGGTGTGGAAGTGAATGTGCGAGAGCTGGAGCTACCTCTTGAGACACCTGTCACCAGGCGCGTGCTCTGGGTTGCTCCTCTGGGCAACGGTGGGGAGGCCATTTTGGGGAGGACGTTGATTTAGAAATCAACTGTTCGCGGTCTATGCAATTGAATTTATTTCCTCTGCAGAAGGCTTGCATCCGAGAGCAAAACACCACTGGCTGGACTTGGGCGGGCGCGCGGGCAGTGACCCCGGCGGAGAAGGATTCTGGTCTATTTCCATATCTGCACGCACCTTGTGGTATCCTCGGCACCCGACATTATCAAGAGTGTGTCCTCGCAATACAGTGCGGAAGCGGAGGCAATTTGAAAGTCCTTGGGCCCGAAATTAATATGCGCTTTGTATAGTCTTGTAATTTGGGAGGCAATTTTCCATAACACAGTGAGAGATGTTCCTTTATACATTTGAGGTAATTTAGCTCAATGTTCATTTGAAAAAAAAAAAATGACTGTGTTAATAGCAGCTCTTCAGCTCTAACAACACACCCCACTGGGAGAACATGGAAGCGTCTGAAAGCGATTCTGGTGTTGGTCTGTCTGGGAGCGTCTGAACAAAGGCTGGAGGAGCGTCCTCCAGCCGGACAGCTGCCTGAGGTGGTAGGGCAGGATCCGGTACTGCCTGACCTCATGAATGCGAGCGGATTGGCTGAAAACCAGTGGCCCTTGATGGAGAAATATGAAATAAAAGTGAGAAATAATGAAATTTCCTATTATCCAGGTAAATTGGAAGTCAGTGCAAATCAGTTGGGATTTCTGTATGCTCAGCTATGGAACAGTGTTTTTCCTGCTGACATTTTCTGCCCAAGCTATGAAGAAAGGCAAACGGAAGAATAAACTCTATTTCTGCTAGGGGTGTTGTGCTTTGGCCTTCCTGGGTGTGATGTCCCAGGGTGCTTTTTTGGGGGGGGTTGTGAGGGGGCAGAAGGATTCTTTACAACAGTCGGAATCCAATATAGTAATAAAAATAAATTTAAACACCCCACCCCCCCATCAGGAAGGTAGTTTCTAATGATATGACTTTAGAACAGGTCCCAGGCAATAGGCCCAAGTTCATTTCTAGTTGAATTCCTGCTCCTTGGCTTTGCCAGCTTCCTATGGTGATTTTGAATAACATCTTCACTGCTGCGAGTGTTTCCTGCTTGGTGAGCAGGCAGCACACCTTTTGTGAGATCCTCAGCCCTTGGGAAAAGTGCTTCATCCGAGAGGGATAAAGGGTCATCCACTTGGCATCTGTCTTCCCGAAGGGAGAAAAGGGTAAAGACTAAGCGCCCATTCACCCGTAGCTGGTGGTTGAGCATGAAAACCATCAGTTCAGCAGGTGCCTGGATTTGGAAAGACTCATTCATCTGCTACGCCGAGGCAATTCTGGATGCATCTCAAGGTTTCCTGAGTTTCCAGGCGTCTCTGGGCAAGAAGTGCCTAGTGATTTTCCATTTTAAACACCACTGTGAGCGATGAGGGTTGTGTTTGTTGGGTGAACCTGAGCTGGGACCACACTCTCACAAGCATACATCTGAGAACAATCCCAGCTCCCAGGAGGAATGAAAAAATGAGGGAGAATACAAGGCCCCCTTTGTAGGCCGGTTTAGTCATCTATGGCCGTGAACTAGTCATTCTACTCACCAGGGCCTCTGACGATGGCATGGTCTAGATAAATAGAGCTAACCACACCCTGGAAGAGAGTACTATAAAAGGGAAAGTGTTGTGAAGATGCTTGAGGTCTGTGAGCAGCAAGGTGCTGTGTCTCCTGGGAAGGGAGGCACAGTTGTTAGCAGGAGGGCAGCTACAGCCCTCTGTTCTGTGACATGCATTCCACCAGGGACCCCCACTGCACCAAGCAGTTGTTAACTTCAGGGCAACTGGCTTCATTTACTCTAGTGATTCTGAACTTTCAGAAGCAACAGAAATCACTCAGGGAGTTTTTTTTTTTTTTAAATTAAAGATTTGTTTATTTATGAATATAAGAACTAGGGTATAGGCCAGAGGTGTGGAGGAGTGAGAGGATTCACCAGAGACAGAGTGGGGAGCAGAACAGGCAGAAGGACTGAAACACTGTTGAGGGGAGCAGCAGGCGAGGCAGGAGAGGTCTGCTACGCCATGTGGGTCCCCTCCCTGACCAGGGATCAAACTGTGCTGCAGTGGCTGCAGATACTTCATAGTGCAGTTCTCAACCCCTTGGGCCACCAGGGAGGCCCCACTCAGGGGACTTTTAAGAAACATAAGTATTCAGGCCCAACAAGAGAGATATTGATTCATTTAGTGGCAATGAGGTCCTGACATTCTGCTTTGCTTTTGTGTTTCTAATGTGGCACCCGGGATCAAAAGCCATCGTTTTGAGCCATTATCAAAGGACAGGACAGGGGAAACTACTAAGCATGATTCAAGTCACCATCTCCAGTTGTCAGAAAGACTTGAACAAAACAGTGTCTTCTTCCAGTGTCTGGAAACATCTTTGCACAGCTTCTCTTTGGTAATGCCTAAACTTACTGGGTTTATCCAGCCCCTGCAATTTCCTACAACTGGGGAGGGGGCCGGTCGCTAACCTGTCCTGTGAATCACATGACTTGGAACACATGTGTGTCTAGTTTGGTTCTGTGAAACATTAACTCGTGTCTTTTCATCAAGGACTGTGGCAGGTTTCTTGTGAGGATGAAGTCCAGTTGTTCCTCGGCCAGGTGGGTGTGAGCCCGAGTTGACTTCCTGAGGGTGGAGGAGGCGAGGCTGGCCCTGAACTTGTTTAGGTGTGTCTTAGGGAGTGCGGCTCAGGGTTCACCTTTGGTAAATGGTTAACCAGAAACACCTTTTCTAGCCTCATCAGTGTCTGAGAATGTGTGTTGAAATGCTTTTGAAACGTTTGTTCTAAGAGGACAGTTGTCCCCAATGGCTTTTTTGGTAGAAGGAAAGGGATACCCAGGCATGGGAGTGCAGCTACTTCCAGCCACCTCTCAACTCTTGGGGGCTGCTAGGTCTCGCCTACATGCCTGCTTTTGAATTTCCACCCTGTGCTCCCAAACTCTAGCCTGTAGGGATGACTTAGTGCCCTTGCCTTGGGACTACTGCCTGATACTTGTCCATGTAATTTGGAGAGCACAGTGGTGAGGTGAAATGAGGGCAGGAAATGAGGTTTTTTCCCCCAAGGTTCAGATATTTATTAATCTGTGTAAACCCCAACAGAGTACACCAACATGATTTTGTGCATTTATTTATTTTTAAAGATTTACTTATGCATACAAGAGTTGGGGTATAGGCCAGAGGTGTGAGGGAGGGGGTGAGAGGATTCACCAGAGACAGAGTGAGGAGCAGAACAGACAAAATGACTGAAGTACACTGCTGAGGGGAGCAGCAGGCGAGACAGGAGAGGTCTGCTGCGCCATGTGGGTCAGCTCCCTGGCCAGTATCGAACTTGTGCTGCAGTGGCTGCCAGTAGCTTCATGATGCTGAGACTTGACCCTTTGCGCCACCAGGGAGGCCGAATTTTGTGCAGTTAGGGGTGAAGTACTTCCAGGTTAAGTGGAAAATTGTGAGGATGCTTCTGGAAGATCTTCATTTTAAGCAGCTTGATAGTGAAATTTTTCGTTTAGAAGTCTGGACTTGCTTCAGCTTTCTGAAGTTATACTCAGAGATCAGAACTTGTATTAATCATTTGGACCCAGGTTGTTCCAGGGTTTTGGGGTACTCTTTCTGTCCCAACTGACATCTGGATTGAACAAAGCCATACACGTGGCATGCAGTGCTACTCCAGTACCTCTGGCTCCAAGAAACACAAAGGGGATCAAGTGAGGATGCTTCTTGGCCTGACTGAGGATCTGGCGGAGCATGGTTGTAGGAGAGGCCTTGGGCAGGGAAGGAAAGGACAAGAAATCTGCAAGGCCTGGACTGAGTCTTTTCGGAAAATGAGTTTTGGCAGGTTTGTCTCAGAATTGAAAGAAATCATGCCCTGATTTGGCAAAAAAGGCACAGAATGCTACATCTGCATCTTTGTAGAAGTCACAGTGTGCTTTTCATAAGCACAGGAAGGGCTGATGTGTGAATATTGCAGGTTTATAAATCTAGGGGGAAAAACAATCTATCTGTAAGATTAATATTGAAAGATATTTTAAAATCCTAGTGGATCGTTTTCAATGAAACTCAAATCCTTTTTTTAAAGGGCGAAGTGTTTTTTACTCACACTTAAATACCTTGACAAACACTTTTCCTTATTTCTTTTTGTTCTTCTCATGTCAGCAAACCAATGGTTTGCCAGCCTTTAGATAGAAGACCAATGGCCAAGGTAACGCCAGACACCTTTTGACTTCTGGACTTGATTGGATCATTTGCAAATATTACATTGAATACAGGAAGCTCTTGATGTAGAATTAATACTCAGTGCTTATCTTAGGCTTTACCACCCTTGTAAAAGTCATATTTTAACAAAGTTGTTATGAGAAGAGAAAATTGTTTCTGCATTGTTTATTGAGAGATAACTTTATACATCAGGAATGGCTGCGCTTAAATTATATGACAGATGACCATATCTACAATGCAACTGTAATTTACTATTATAATTACTGGTATTTGTTTAAAAAATGATATAAACAAAAACATGGATGTTTTGCCAAAACAAAAGGCAATGAAATCCAGAAAAAAGAAACACATCTAACGTTAGCACGTTAACTATTACAAATAGCTCATTGGAGTGATATAATACCCCAACCCAAATTTATGTCAATTCTGTACCAGATGAGCAAAATGAGAGAAAATGACATTGACTTGACCCAGGAGTAGAAGAACACATTGAACAGAAGTTTTCTGCATTGCCAAGGTCACTACTTTTCATTTACACCCTAAGCATTTCCCCTCTTTTTGTCATTGCTTAAAGACAGATTTTTCCTTAATATGTCTCTGGAAGGTTGGCTACCAGCTATTCACAATAAGATTCTGCTAGGGGACCCCAATCAGAGCCTGGGCTCCAGAGTGAGCACCTAATATAATGGCTCAGTGGATACCCGCGTCACACAGAAAGCTTTTAATCACAGTTTATCTATGAGAGTTCTCACCTCCCTTTTGGAAAATAGATGGTAAGATTAAAAACAAACAAACTTTTATACAGTAAAGGAAAAGAAAAATCCTTGTGTTGATGTAATTTTTTTTTTAACCTGAAAAGGGCTAAGTACACTGTTGACAGATTTAAATCTGGAAAACTGGTCAATTTCTACTCACTGGCCTCGGTGACATCATGACATTCCCCTGAGTTTGCTTAATGAAAGCAAGCAAACCAAAAGAGTGATTAAGAAAACAGCATAAAATAAAGTTAAAACATTATGTGGTTTTATCTTTTGTATTTCCTGGTAAAAGTGTCCAAGGAGCTGAGAGGTCAGTGCTTCTACCACCGTTTCCCACAGGAACCCTTCTACTCGTGAGGTTAAGGCACCAGGTTAGACAGAGGTGAAAGGGTGACATGCATCTGGAACATGCAAGCTCCAAGTGCTCTGTAGAAAGAACAGCCAGCAGGAAAGAAGCAAAATGATCCAGATTTAGGCTTCAAGTGGGTCAGAGACTAGACGAGAAGCACTAGACAGTACTATAAGGCACTCCTACAGGGACAAAGGACAGGTGGGAGGCCAGCATGGAGGAGACCTAGGCCCCAGTTGTCCGCCAGCTGGTTTACTAGCCATGAGAGATCTGGGCCAGGGCTCAGGATGAGCACGGGAAGCGGGGAGAGGCTAGTCTGCAGCTCCCTGGCCACAGGAAGGTCTTTGCTGTGCTCAGAGGGCTGGGGGCGCCTAGCTCTCTCAGTTGGGCAGCAGTGGCTTCACTGCAACCCTAACAAGATGGCTTCTTTCTACACAGGTGGAAACTGAAGCAAAACAGCAGTTGTCTGTTCGCTTGTCAATGCCTCCGTCCCACCCCAGGGCCCCTTTCATGAGGAAAGTGCCACATAATGTGATCACTCAGAACCCTTTTCAATAAAACTCCTGACAAGCACCAGTGTGAGGGGAGGGCCGTCCACACTCTGACCTTCACAAGACTTGGTGATTTCACCTTGCCACACGCTCACTAGACACACCAAAGAAAACCCTCCAGCCAGAGACTTTGGAACAGGCAAAATCAAAATCGGATGTGTCTACAAAGAAGGCAGCTGCTGGGTGTGGGGCCTAAGTGTGGTCACGCTGTTCCACGGGGTAGAAACCAACATTTGTTAAGATGAACTGACCGGCTCATTCGCCTGTCCTTGAGTGCAACCTGGAGCTGCTAGTCCTGCCAGACTCAGGGATTGAGGAATGTACCAGGCACACAACACAGAAGCTCTTACTGTCCACTGTCAACGAGAACCCAGGAAAGGAAAACAGAAAATGCTCCTAAGATTCAATTCATGCCAAGGTGGGTGGGGAGGTGGGGAGTGGCCATTTCTTTCAGTCTTACTCCAAGTCTCTAATTTTTTCACATTATCTTACAGTAAGAAAAATGGTGAGACAGAAAATCCAGAAATAAAAATGGGGAAAACCGCATGCAACTCACTTTACTGGGAGAGGTTAAAACAAAACACATTTGTGTTGACTCCAGGCAGAAGTAGAATCAGGACATGAAGCCTTATGTCATCATCGCTAGTTATTTCAATTAAGTGCAGCAGATCAGAGGAGATGAATAATTCTACACGAACATGAACAGCAGCATCAGTTTTACCCTAAATTAGCGGTGGAATGTACGTCTGCTTCTCCAGATAACGCCTCTCTTTGCAGAAGGTGCTGAGTGTGGCGTCACGCTCGTCGCGTCCTAGTATTATCTGCAGATGACCTTTTCTGGTCCAGGGATGGGTAAGAGACCAAACCCAGTGGTTTTGAAGACAAGTCTTTTCAAGGAGGCCGAGGAAGAAATGGTCCAGTGTTAATGTTCAGTGTCCACACTCAAGAGACAAAAATGCAAAAAGAAGGGTCTGTTCAAAAGGCCCCATCAAGCTGCAGCCCAACGAAGGTCCCTAGAATGAGAGTCACACGCCCCCGCAGCTGGAGCCTGGAGGACATCCCCTTGAAGGTTGGAAACCATAGCCGTGAATCCATGTCAAGTGTTAGAGATATTCCTGTTTAGGTGGAAGCCTATTCTAGAAGAATCAAAAAGCGATTACCCTAATCAAATATTCAAGCTCCTAAAAAAGATTACCCTTCAGCTCGACAGACATGAAAATGACTAATCCAGTCCCTTAAAAAGGCAGTGAAACAAAGACGGGAGACAGGAGTTTGTATGGTTTTCAGATAAAGAGGCTTTCAACGTTAGGATAAAGCAGCTCTGGAAAGGACACAGCTCCCCGTGCATTGGGCTGTTTGTTAAGTACGTTGTGGCCTTCCTGCCGTGGTGCAAACTGAGGTTTATTTTAGGAACTGGCTTCGTTACTGCAGGGTTAGATGCCAACATTTCACCAGGGTTGGACTGTCTCACACATGAGTTTCTGGCACTTTTAGGAGGGATTTCCTCAAGTGATACACCAGGGAATGGGCCTTCCAAGTGAAAAGAGGTTCCCCTGAGTCGGCTGCCAACTCTAGGAGATTAATTGGCCATTTTCTCATGTGCTTTATGTTCAAGATATTTAATATGGGATGAAAAATGGAACACGAGGGAAAGCAGGTATTAGCTTGGTCTTAAGGAGGTGGTAATCCACAGATTTGCTTTTGTTTCGACAGTTTCTGAGCAGAGAAACAATTACCTAACAGTGCACCAAGTAATTGGTGAGGGTTGAAAACAGTGAGGGCGTTCATGTGCTCTGAGGCATTCTGGGCTGAAAAAGGCCATTTTGAATTTCCATGGCAGACCCGCTCTTAGGCTGGCTCCGCCGTGTCCTACTGGATTTTGGTGGTGGTGGCTGAGTGTTGGTGCAGGCCTGCAGCCGGCCACAACCCAGCTGTCAGGGACTCACAAGAGGGAGAGAAAACAGAAGCAGCTGGGATGCAGTGCCAATTCTGGGTAGCTGATGTTGATAGCATACTATTCCCCCCGCCCGCTTTGAAAAGAAGCAGAAAATGATGTGAGTGGAAAGTTCTGCTTAGCAGTTCAGAGGTACTGCTAATCTTTAGCACGGCACTGGTGAAAACACAGGCCTTTTGAACAGAAATCCAGAATTTCACCCTGACTCTTGGCAGGTCCAGCCTGGGTGTCTGTGAGTTGGGACAGGAAATTCTGTACATGGAGCTAATGTGATCGAAGGGGAGGAGAAGGCCCTGCATACAGGTCTCCAAGTGCAGTGTTCTGTGGACGGCCTCGCTAACAGTCAGAATCACAGATACATTAATTATAGTGAACGCAGAAGTAAGCTACAGTGACAGGGATCTGGGGGTGGAGGAAAAGGCACTTTGCCATCGAAGCACATCTGTTTTATAATAAGCAGGTCTATAATTCTCTTGTGAAAGATCATGTTCTGCTATCTTCTCTGAGGCTGGAAAATATAAATACTGTATTTCATGAAGGGGAGGAGGAAAGAAGAGATGATCAAATTTGTTTGCCTGTTTGCCAAGAGCTTGTTTGAGATTTTCCACTTTTGTGTACAATATTATAACTGTATAACCTGTATTTCCAAGCACAAAAGGCATCGTAAGGCATCTCACGAACAGGGCACTGGCCTTTTAACAGGTTTTTATGCCTTGGTTACAGCTACTGTATAATCAGAAAATAAATGCAAGCATGGTGCTGCGCTATTAAGTTTTTTGATGTAGCTCCATTTGTTGGTTTTTGCTTTTGTTGTTGGTGTGCTGAGCTATCAAGCTGAAATGTGTGGTCAGGGGCCAAAGGAACTGGCAGGGGTTGAGAGGTGAAATGCTTACATCTAACAGACTGCACAGAAGTCATGCTGTAATGTCATGTCTCTACATGAATGGAAGTCCCATCAATTTTGGGATGTGGGGAGAGCGGGAGGCAGGATAGGCGCAATGGTGGTGGATGCAGCCTACACGCTAAGGGCCAAGGGTTGGTTCCCCAGACCCGAGGAGCAGTAACTCTACAGAACCATGATTGTATTGAAGGTGTCTGCTCAGTGGAAACATCATCTTCTTGTCTAGTCTATTGAGAATCACCTCAATGGAAGCATTTTTTTTCTGTCTGGAAAGAGTTAAAGTAGAAGGAACAGGGAGATATGAGTTCCAGTACCAGAATAGCTCCCATTTCAGTGGCTACTACCCTGGCTCTTCTAAGGGTGATGTTGTGGAGAGACACTCCCCTGACAGGTGGCTAAGCAATTCCTTATATTTCTTATTCCTATGCTATTACTTTTAGCACATTTTTTTAACCTTAAAGTGGCAATTATATATGCATATATATTTATTTCAACAATATAGATTTAATTCATTAATTATATTGTAAGTTGGGTCTTTTCTGAATAGTCTAAAGTTGGTATTTTGAAATTCCATGTTACTCTGATTTTTTTAAACAATTATAAAATGTGAAAGTAGACGTGATTACATGGACCAAGTAAACAAAGGGAAAGTGCAATGAAGAACAATGAGAAATAAAGCATTTCAAATGACCGGGCAGGTAATCCCTGCACAAGATTCTGTGAAAGGAAACTGAAGACCATATCTTGGAATTATACACTGTGTACCTTATTGACCAGTCTACCGACTGGTGTATTAAACAAGCATCCTAGGAAATTTCCACAAACCAGCACCATTAAAAAAAATCATAAATATTATTACCCATGAAAACCCTGGAAAATGCTTCTCAAGAGAGTCACATGGACAACCTGGCAAAATGGCGAACCATCTCCGCATCAGGCGGGCGTTGAGATTCGTACCAGCAGATTCGTACAGACCGACCTCTTGTGTTGTTGGTGGCAGAGCTCCTTTTCTCAGGAAAAAGTCTTTCTGAGATTAACTTCCAGTCCAGAACTAGCTCTCCTCATAAATAGGGGCGCATACTTGCTGTCAAAGGGAGCCCGTACTCCAGCGTTCTAAGCCATTTGGGCGCGTCAGGGACTCCACCTCTGCAGCAAACACTGAGAGCCAGCCAGGGAGGTGGGCCTGGAAGGTCGTGGGAGTCCCTCCTGTGTTGTGGAGATTTTCTTACGAGACGGATGATGATAGGTGCTAGCCTCAGTTACCTCATCCTCTATAAAGGCTAAAAATAAATAACACAAAAATAACCCAAAGTGGTGGTGTTCCGTAGGAAACGCTTCCTCCTGTGCTCTGTATAATAAAATGACCCGAGAGCCAAAAAACAAAGAAAAAAACCTGACCTATAAAGCATTGTGTGTAAACCACGTTTTGCTTGGGAGCAAGCAGCTGAAATTCATGGCTAAGTGTAATTCAGCTATTGGTAATACTTCGAGCCACACAGTCTCTATGAACCTCTTAGACAACAATTTGTACACAACATTCATACAGGGTGTACAGGTATGTGTGTATATATATAAATAAATACTATATCTAGCTGAAGAGGAGTCACACTCTCTTCCAAAGGGGTCTAACTGGCTAGTTAGGAAGCTGCCTGGGCTGATGGAGCACTGAGGTCGATCCCTGGCGTGGGGCCCTGCGGAGTCAGGTGTTCTGGTAGGACAGCTCGAACATGCTGCAGGCCTCCTCCAGGCTCTCGTCCATGTTCAGCCTCCGCCAGAAAGATTTCTGCTTCATCTGCAGCTCCCGGCGCACACACCTCGGGCAGGGGACAGACTTTTCTTTGCATTCAGAATGGAAAACAGCTCCACAGCATTCACACCTGCAAAGCCAACCACAGATAGGATGAGCAGCATTGAAATGAGCAAGACAGAAACCTGCAGCGAGAGGCCCAACACTTGATTCTGCCACTGGGAAAGGAGGTGACTCATAGAATCCTAGTTCCCTCATCCAAATTGCTCCAGATTGATTTCACTTGAAAACTTTTTCTCCCTCCACTCAAAAACGAGCTGTGGAGGGGCACATGGCTTATGGGTGGATGGAAATCAACCGTCAACTAACAATGGGGATCACCTGTAGCAGAGCTCTGGAAGCTCCGTGTGCTCGCTTCCACGACACTGAGAAAGGAGTGTGGGTGGTTGCTGTGGCACGAACTGACAGAAGACAAGAGTAAAATACTTGGCCAACGGAAAACACTTAGAACACCGTGGCCACCTCAGGCCACTCAGAGTGCACGAGCTTCCCACCAGCTGACCTGCCTTTACTCCACATCATGGAAAAGGGCAACAAAAGCTTTTTCAATTTCTGAGTGATATCCTGTGACCTATTGTTTTTCTGAGGTTTTTCAGAATTGAGTCTCCCTCGCCTTTGTATGTTTATCTTTATTAAAACAAGTAGGAACAGTAAAGCAGAGGAGATCGTGGAAGGAAAGATGTTTTTTAAAAGCAACACAGAGATATTGTAATTTATAGAGGAGACATTCCAGGTGCATGACGAGTTTGTTGTTTGGCTTGGTGGGAAACTTGTACAGGAGTCTAAATGTCTTGTTTTTACTGCAAAGTCTTTAATAATGAGTAACCGACACACACAGCCTCAGCTAGCTGCTCCCGTGGGTGGCTTGCCAGTGTGCGTTAAGTTCTCATTCTTCCACACATGAGCGACAAGCAACCTTACCTCGTCCTGAAGCCCAGGAATTGGACCCAATACTTTGTTCAGCCAGCAATATGGAGGTTCAGTCCTGGACCCGAGCTGGCTGTGGAGGAGCAGTCCTCAGGGCTCTGCCTTATGGTCTTTATACCTTTCCTGTTATAACAGGAGTTTTAGTTCTGGGTGTGGCATGGTCTTTGGGGCACCATTTCCAAGTCTGACATGGACACAGCACCAGCACTATTCAGTCCTTAGAAAATTTGGGGTGCTGTGTCATCCTCAATTTCCTATATTGAAACCCTATTCCTTAATGTCACTGTATTTGGCAGTAATTAAGGTTAAGGAAAGGCATTTGGTGGGCCCTGATCTGACAGGATTAGTGTCTTTGGAAGGAGAGACCACGAAAGCTCTCTCTATCCTGACTGCCGCTGAGGGTGGCAGCCTATAAACCAGGAGAGAGCTGTTGCCAGAAACCAAGCCCTGGTGGGCCCTGACTCCAGAACTGGGAGAAATGAGTTCCTGTTCTGTAAGCCACCAGTCTGTGGTATTTTCCACCACAGCTGAGCAGACCAAGCCAGTAACCTTGAGCGAGTCACTTCACCTTGCTGAGCTTTGTTCCTAATCTCCTCAGCGGAGTTTCCATGAACACACCTTGGCGAGATGCCTTGCGGTTTCAGTGAACCCAGGGATGCAGCGTTTAGCACAGTTCCTAAAGGGTGGGAAGTGCGTAGAAGGCCGCTCAGGAATCAGGGATCCCCTTGCAGCGAGTCTTCATCTCAACCTGATGTCACCAAGGTGACCAGAGAATGTCTTGATCAAGCCCCTCCGTCATGGAGAACCCTGAGATTCCAAGAGGCCTGATGACTGTGTCATGAGGACACAGCGAGTTGGAGACAGGGCTGTGACTAGAACCCCGGACTCTGGGCTGCCCGGCCAGGGCTGTTCCTAGCACCCAGCCACTGGCCTGGGGATCAGCCGCGTACACGGTGGAAGGAAATAGGACTTGGGGTCAGAGGCCTTGTGTTCACATCCCAAATCTCTCTTGCAGCTCAGTGATCTTGGACAAGTTATTTACTTTCTTGGTGCTCTGGTTTACTTATTTATAAAATGTGGCTGTGACCTGCTTTCTGCTCCCAGGGTGCTAAGAGGCTAACACAGGGAATGCGTGTGTCAGGACCGTGCAAACAGCACGCACTCAGCCCTTCTCGCGGTGACTGCGGTGCCTGCCTCCTTGACATTGGTGCCGCCCTCCTCAAAGCAGAGGACACGGAGTCCTTTCCAGTCACCCCCTGCTTCCGGTGGGACGAAGGGCAGCGCTACGCCTCTCAGTGCCTCTGGTCTGGGCTGGCCCCTCCCCAGTGGCAGTGGCTTTGTCCCCACGGGGTCACACCTCTGTAACCCCCATTACCGAAGTGACACTAATGGCAGCTTTATCAAATACATTTCCTCCTTCCTGCCCCTTTTGCCCCCTGAGTTAGTCAGTGATTTATACACCTAGGGGTGTTGCCCTAAGGCAGTGATTGATAAGGAGAAAACTGCTGGGTTCCTTCAGTGCCACTCCCTTATCTCTGTCGATACCAGCCCCCAGGAATGAAGAGGTTGAGTCTTATCGGATATTTCTGGTGCAACAAACACCCATGAGGTGATGGAGGGACCGAGTACACCTGCTCTTTCTAGCCAAAGGTCAATAACTGAAGAAAAAAAGTCCGAGATAAAAAAATTAATGATTTCAAAATAGAACCAAGTCCTCCTTTCTAACAATTTGTAACCCAGCAGGCATCTTTTGAACTGTATAATGAAACAGATTGATCAATGACCTTCCCAAATTCAGAGAATCTATTGTTAATTCCCCTTCCTCCTCTGATTTTCTCTTTAAAGGGAAAGAATAAAGACAGGAAAAGGAAGGAGGAAAAGAAATTGTTCTCCTGCATGAAGTTGATGGAGCTCTATAATAACAGTGTCATGTGCAGGAAAAATAAAGTATTTATATTTAAAAATGTAATATACAGGTGTGCCCCTCTTTGAGTAGAGCATTTTACTAAAAAAGCCTTTCAGTATGAAAAAACCACACTGGCTTCTTAGTGTAAACTGACTTTCCCGACTGTAGCAAAAATATGATTTAACAAACACATTTTTCTAGGAACAGGTCTTTTATATAAGGCAAATCTACCAATGTAATCATCTGTGCAGAAAATTACAACAGATAATAAAAGACAATGTCCCTTCGGGGCTCCTGGTGATAAAGCAAATGAAAAGCAGCATCTTCAGAGCCACCCATGCCAGCACTCAACAGTCTTGTCATTGCACACACCCCAGAACACCACAACCACAGTGTCCCAGAGAAGGCTACTACTGGCCTGAGGTATTCGGTGGGTTTCTCAGGCTCCTCCTGAAAACATCCGTTGCTTCACTTAATCCAGGGATGTCAACCTCACCTCTGTGGACTTTTGGAGCTGGACAGCTCTTTGTTGTAGGGTGTTTAGCAGCGTCCCTGTCTCCTACCCACCGGGTGCCAGCAAGAACCCCCTGCCCCCTAAATGTGACAGCAGACAATGTCCCCCGAGACTCAAATGTCCAAATGTTCCCTGGCGTTGAAGGAGATCATCCCAGTTGAGAGCCACTGGCCTAGTCCACCAGCCTCCCAGGGGTCCTTAAAATAGTGCCACAACTGAAATTGTGTCACCTGCTGGCTTATACTATTACGAAGTTCGTAAAGTCTACCAGAGTATTTTTATTGAAATCCCTTTCACAAATACATGTTTTTAATATATCACTTGATAATAACTGAAACTTGCTAGCATAACCTCCTTTCAGAGGTCAATACCCATTACATAAGTCTGTGCATTGCTGAGTAACCTGCAGCTTTTTATCAACTCACTCTGAGTTTTCACTGCTACCCAAAAACCATCTTGGTGGTTGGCTCTCGGTTGTATTTATTTGATCTTTAGCCACAAACCTCTGGGCTGTTTCTTTGTGGCATTCTTTGCTTCTTTATGTATGAAGGGAGGTCATCTAGCAAATCAAAACAAAGCACTTCTGTATTTGCTTCATAAAGTATATCACTTTTATGGAACTGTGAAGGAGTGAGGTTGCAGGAACTGCTACACTGACCCGCAGGGCTACTAATTCCAGAGGAGAGAGCTTCTCAGGAAAGCTCAGTTCTTGACTTGCCAGCCTAGCATCCCTGGATCTTGGCAAGGCCTTCATCGCTGCACCCTGCTCTCCAGACAAGTGAAACAAGGCTGGACTAGAGGGCATCAGAAGTGCCTTCCAACTTACAGCTTTTGTGCCGCACAGGGGGAGGGCACTTTGGGTTTTGCCTTCCTCTCTCCAGACTTTCTTGCAATGGGTCTGCGGGTGAGCGAGTGCGGGTGTGCCCGTGCTGAGCTGACCCCCTCCTTGCAAAGTCTCACAACGCCACGCTCACGCTCGGACCGAACGAGACAAGCCTTGGAGTGAAAAGCATTACTGTCCATCTTACTTTTTCACAAGGATTAATCAAGCAATGAAGTAGCTCGTCTGAACTAGTCCTGGCCATCAGGATTTTGACCACAAGGAGCTGACTCTGCCCCATCTCATCAAATTTTAATTACGCATTAAGGATTGCTTTCTAGGCTTTCTCCGACCCTCACTGGCAGCCCCTGCCCCTAAGAGAAAATGCAGGATCGTTAAATGTTTTCTTTTGGGGGGCGGGGGCTGCTCGAGGCAGCAGTCACTTACTACCATATGTGGAAGTGTGTTTGTGTTGTAACCGCCGGGACAGCCGCACTGGGGTGAGCCAGGCGCACATCAGCACGGGGTACCCACAGGGTATGGATGAGGAAGAAGGGCTTCGTCCTGCTCCCCTGGAAGCTCTCAGGAGCAATGCCTCTCATTAGCCTTGTGCCCTGGGACAGGGGCAGGGGAACATCGCTACCATTTGGGGAGCAACACAAATCTCACTTTATGTCTCAGTAAAGGCACCCTGGGGTGAAACTCTGTGAACAGTCTTTTCATAAAAATCAGCCTTCCTGACCTATGCAAGTGGGGCAGAATTTCATCATCTAGAAATCTAATGGTCAATTGCCAAGAGATGGGGGCAGACACCATGTTCATGTTCTATTACTGCTGTGAAAGGGAACCTGCTACAAACTAATAGCTAAATATGTGCAGTGGGGAGGTGGGGTGGGGAGAAGGATTGTTTCTGAAATATGGCAAAGAAGCAAGAATTCCTGGCTGCAGACAGTTTCCTGTTCTGGAATGCTGATGATGTGAGACCAATTAGAGACAGGCTCGATGGCTTTGTCCACGGCCCTCCAGTTCCAGCTGCATGCAAGGAGGTCACAGGAAACTGCTAAAGGCCCCTGCCCCAAGTTGGGGGTCACTGAAATGCTTCTGCTCTGTTCATGTTGGGTTCTTCTGCTGCATTTTTACTTTTGGCTCAGGCAATGACCTCAGATATTTCACTGGGATTGAAATTCAGGCTAGAGTTTGGTTGGCTCTCCAACAAGCGAAAGCACAGGCCCACGGAGCAGGGCAGAACTCTGGCTGATTTCCACTCTGCAGAGCCCACAACGAAGAGGGCGGGGTGCAGAAATAAGTGCACGCTATCAGGCATGCAAGTGTGGTTTTGTGCACGGTTACTATGTAAGGCGCACCATAGGGCCACTAGCTATTATTGGTTTTTCCAAGAAACCAAGATGATTATTTAAATCTCTTAGCTAAGGGAGGTAGTTATTGGGGTTTGGTTATTTTAATGTTTTGGGTTGGTGTTTTCTTCTGTGATTGTGTAAGTAAACAAATATAAGCAAACAACTTATAATTTACTTAACTAGGAAATCAGCCAACCTCATGTACGGTGCACGCCTGCGTATGTGCTCACGTGCTGTGTAGGAGCTCGCTTATGGATGTCTGCTGTTTGGAAGAACACACAGCTTGTATGGGCCTCCCTGGTGGCACAGTGGGTTAAGCAACGCATTATGAAGCAAACCGTAGTCACTGCAGCATGAGTTCGATCCCTGTTGCTGGCCAGGGTGGGGGACCCACATGGCGTGGCAGACCTCTCCTGCTGTGCCCACTGCTCCCCTCAGCAGTGTACTTCTGTTGATCTGCCTGTTCTGCTCCCTGCTCCGTCTGTGATGAATCCTCTCAGACACCCGCCCCCCCCACACATACCTCTGGCCTGTACCCCAGTGCTTATATGCATAAATAGATAAATCTTTAAAAAAAAAAAAGAACACACAGCTTGTACCGCTAAACATTTTAAGGTAAATTGAATTAAATATGACTTAAACAAATGGTATAGCCTAATACAGCCGTTCTTTGGTGGGAGATGGTGGGGGAGGGGGTTACAATAAAGAAAGATGAGCACACGATTTCAGTGAGAAACTGGTTATGGTTGGTGCTGATGCTGGGGCCAGCCCAAGTTTCACAGTCAAGACGTGTGCCAGGATTACTAGAAATCCGCACTCTCTCCACAGTCTCCAGATGCCCCTGAGTTCTGCCCCAGGAGAAGCAGGTGGGCTGGGTGGAAGAGAGAAAGGGTTTGGAGACAACGGATTTCAAAACCTTCGTGGCTTCTTGCAGAGCTGGAAATGGACCATACCTCTGGGCCTGTTCATTGTGATTTTTTTTTTTTTTTTGGTTGAGGGTAGGGAAGGAGGCGGGGCTAAAAAGATCCTTATGGTTTGACTGGAATAGTATGAGACTGGAACAGATTCAGCTCTTTTGGCCAAATGTCTGGCAGATTTAGGCACGCATGTGCTAGCTTGTGAAGCAATTTCAATAGTTCTGAATGGTAAATGTGGATACAGTAAGATCAAAATTAGACGTTTAAAATTAGACATTTAAATGAGACAACATCTGTCTGGTTGGCTTTTTGTCCCTATTTTTACACTATCTCTATGAGCTATCTGTCTTTCCATTTTTAATAAGTCAGTCAGTCAAGAGATTAAAATTATCAATAAACTGAAACAACAGAATAAAATAGCTGGTGGGTAAATGGTCCAACACTGGTAAGAAGTAGCAACGCTGGACTTACGTCAGTGTTCTGGCTTGAAATTGGCAACCACGTGGTCCTTTAAGTTATCAGCACGTCCCCAGATACCTGCCAGGACTCAGAGCTGGGAAGGACAACGCATCTGTCCTGCCATCATCTTTTTATTTACCTTTTAATCCTCAGAGTTAATTAAGGAAGGATTTTTCCCTGAGGACAGCCCACAAAGCATTTGGCTTTTACAGGTCTTGCACTTTTAGTTTGTAAACCGAGCTCAGTTAATACCTTTCACAAAAGCTTTACTTAAAATGTTGGCTTTGAAATCGAATGTAAACAAGGGTTAATTGACTCATTTGTTAATTGCACTGCCCTACTGGGGACAGTAAATTACTATTATCTTTAATACAAATGCTTCATCAGTGCTTCTTGCTAGTTTGTGGATGGTGCTGGAAAGTCTCAGTAATATTCCAGGTGAATAAAATCATGATAGATTTGGCCTAAACGAGACAGTTTTTTGGGATAGGGAAAATGGGTATTTCTGACACTTCAAGCTTTTTTTAATGGATCATCTGGCAGTTAATATAATTATCAGCAAACAGTTGTTATCTCTTCTTGGGAACATCTTTAGGAAAATACCATTTTATAGTAAAGAAACCGAAGGAGCTATAGGAAGACACAAATATTTTTTACAGTTTTTGAAAAATGCTAGAATATATTATAATTGTAGTCATAGAGAGCTGTAAATAAGAGCAGTGATTTTCTGTCAGAATTTCTAAAGGAGTTCACCTAAGTGCCTAAGAGATGTTTAGGAATGTTTTGCTACATGTCCAACAAAGGCAGTGAATGAGAATAATAAAATAATGCAGCTTTTTAAAAAGCTTGGTTTCTATCTGGACTTCCACAGATTCACCATTCTACTTTTCATATGTAAAACTGAAAATTGTAACTGTCAAGATTTTGTAAGCAAGTAAGCCTTTTAAAAAGAAATGCAGTTTATAAGGATGGTATGTACCTAAGACTGAATGGGATTTACTTCTATTTAACGTATTACATTTCAGTTTGTCAAAATACTAGACATTTAAGGGAGCCACAATAAAAGAAATTTTCAAGCATGGGTAGACTAGAAAAATACAACAGAGTTCAGCAGAAAAACCAGATCTAATTTTATGAGTAGAATGGTTAGTTGCTTAGGAATATATTATTAATGGAAATTTAAAATGAGAAAGGCATTCAAATATAAGACCCAAAGTGTCTGTTTACTTTGGACTACCCCCTCCTCATGTATCTCCTCTCACTAATACAATTTTCTTAGCAAGAGGTGTTGCATAATTTTCTAATGTTCAATCTGGTCAAGGCCAGCGGTTCTCAAAGTATGGTCCCTGCACCAGCCAAATCAGCATCACCAGTGGATTTGTTAGAAATGCACATTATAGGTTCCCACTTCAGAATTACTGAATTATAAACTCTAGGGGAAAGCCTAGAAATCTGTGTTTTAACAAGCCCTCCAGAGAATTGTGATGAACATAAAAGTTTGAGAAACACTATTCTAGGACCTGTCACTTCCAAAGATAGCAGGGCTGTTTGATACATCAGATAGGGCTGTTATAAATATTTAGAACAAAAATAATGGACCTTGCAAAGTGAAAACAGGAAGTGATTTTCATTAATGGTCTTATATAGGCCTTACATATATATTACTTATAATATATATTACAAATAACTAGCCACATGGTTCTTTAAATTATTTAGCACACCTGCCAGGACTCAGAGCTGGGAAGGAGAACCTCATTTCTTCCTTTCATTACAAGGAATAGGGGCTGTATATGTATATATTGGACATTTACATATCTTTTCAGTAAATAGATCCATGCCTTTGTCTCTTTGCTATTGGCTTACTGACTTTTAGATACAATAAATACTTTAAAAAAATGTTTTTATGCATATGAGACTGGGGTACAGGACAGATGTGTGGGGGGTGAGAGGATCCACCAGAGTCAGAGTTGGGAATAGAACAGGCAGATCTACTGAAACACACTGCTGAGGGGAGCAGTGGGCAAGAGAGGAAAGGTCTGCTATGCTATGTGGGTCACCTCCCTGGCTGTGGAGGCTTCATAGTGTGGTGCTTAACCACTTGTGCCCCCAGGGAGGCCCCAAGAAATGAATACTTAATCACATGGGTTGAAACTATTCCTTTAAGTTTCCTATTTACCTTTACCTTTATGGAATTTTAAGCACTTAGCGTTTTTTATGTATTTAAAAAGCAAGTTGCATATGGGTTTCTACCAAGTTTAGAAAGATTTTTCCCATTTTTGGATTATAAAAGTATTCACCCATTTTTTTTCTTCTAGTACTTTATGGGCTTAATTTTTTTACACTGTAATATTTGATTCATTTGGAATATATGCTGATGTAAAGACTATGGTAAAATCCAGCATTATTTTTGTTTCTCCAAATAGCGATCTGGCTCCCAGTTTCTTCTATGAGATGACCCATTTTTTGTTTCACTAATTTGCTACGCTGCCTTTATGATGTATTAAATTCTCACATCAGTTGGGTCTATTTATGTACTTTTTGAGATTCTTTTCCATTGATCTGCGTATGCAGCACTAATACTGTTATACAGTATATTTTTATATTTGGCAAAAAGAGTCTCACTTCACATAAATAACGTTATAGGTCAAATTTTATACTAACTATATTAGGGAAGTTAACTACTGCACATCTTTATCTTAAATAAAAAAATAGGTATGTATGCCATCAACTTGTTTTAAAAATTCATGTTATGGTTTTATTTATAAGATTTATTTAAAATGAGATGCATCTTTGGGGGTCAAGGAATAATCCTTGCTTTAGATATTTGGTGAACACCACAGATTCTTGTTCATCTTTATATAGTTATAAAGATATTGTACAAATTTGGTGGGTTAAACTAATAAAGACAGTTTACATGTTGATAAAATTAAGAAATGGGATTCGATTATTTAATAATGCATACATGCTTAATAATTAAAATACCCTGCTTTGCATGAACCATGCATGTATTAGCTTGGAAAAACATTGCAATAACGCTTAATACCTGGTGAATATATAGCATTAAATGAGGGAAGAAGACAAACAATGCATATTTAGCAGTCTTTTCACTCAGTGAGCGCATTATTTGGAAATTTTATTTCCATTCTGCTTATTAGTAAAACTTTGACAGAACTGATAATCACAGTAATAAAAATAGTTTTGTTTTGTACTCAAGCAAAAAGTAGACATGTAAGATATCTGGAATTCACTAAACACTTATGTATGTTCGTAATAGGGTGGCGAAGTTTACGTGCCAGTATGTCAGCAAAGAAAACTCTCAAAGGGAAAATTCAAAACATAGTCACTCTGTGGGACCTCCCTGGTGGTGCAAGGGGTTAAACACTGCACTATGAAGCATCCCCTGCCACTACAGCATGAGTTCGATCCCCAGTCAGGGAGGTGACTCATATGGCGCAGCAGACCTCTCCTGTCTCACCCGCACTTCCCTCAGCAGTGTATTTCAGTAGATCTGCCTGTTCTGTTCCCCACTCTGACTCTGGTGAATCCCCTCACCCCCCACACCTCTGGCCTGTATCCCAGCTCTTGTATGCATAAACAAATAAATCTTTAAAACAAACAAAAAACATAGTCTCTCCCTAGGGGGGCCAGGAGAAGCCTTCAACTTAGTCACCATGCTCTGCTAACTCAAAACTAAGTCATTTTCTAGTGATGACGTAGGCAAGCTCTGTAGATCCCCGAATGAGGAAAAACTAAGCTAAGAAACTTCTGGGAGGAAGAAGGGTTCAGTACTGCTCTCAGTTACTATGTAAGTACTGCCTCTGTGTACCTGAAGTAAGATCGCGTGGAAGCCGAGGAAGGGAAAAGTCATCTTTCTTGCTTTAACACTCATATCATTTCTGTCCCTGAGTTTCTAGGCTGGTAATTATTTCATGGTTTTCTGGAAAAATCATGTTCCTCCTCAGGAAAGCACCACCTGCCCCGACCCCTTCCCACCTCTCCCTGCTCACTCACATCCCCTCCCGTCTTCCCCACTTGCCAAGGAAAATTTGTCTTTTTTCATTCTCAATTTTGAAATTTTCCTTTTCAATCATTGATGGAGGCTGCTTTCCACTTAAGTCTTTTATGTTTTCTTTCCACCGTCCTCCCAACATTCAAGGTCAGATTAGATCTTTTAGTTAAATTAGTTCAAGTTAGTGGCTTTCAAAGTTTCCAGTGTAGTCTTTGAAACAGCAATGGGTTCACTACTTGCAAGGCAGTCCACTATGTTATTGGCTTTATGAAAGACAGGTCACAGTTCTGTTTTTCGTATGAGTTACTACTAAAATATCTTCTTTCATAAGTTTATAAAATTTGTCCATTAATTTTGGTAAGAAGCCACCCCCCATCAAAGTAGCTGTCATCACGTAAGGATGGGCATAGGCTTCTTGTGGCCCCGTTCTCTTCAGGCAACTGCTCTGACAATGGGGAGCAGCAAAGAGGGAATCACACTGTGAGTGTGGTGTTGGGTGCAGTGCCGACGTCTACAGGGGATGTTAAGAGGTGGATGATGGCTGAGGTAGGCTATATCTTGCAGAGGTGGGATAGGCTGGTGGCTGCTAAGTTCTCCTCACACTCCGACTCTACAAAGGTTTCAAACTCTGAAGTCATTCAGTACAAATATTAATACAACTTTTGCGTAGAGTGCGCACACCTATGGATGAAGTCTTGAACTCTATTTCAAGTATTTTGAAAACATCAACTTTACAGTTGATTTTTTAAAAAAATATTTATTTATTTATGCATACAAGAGCTGGGGTACAGGCCAGAGTCGCGGGAGGTGAGAGGACTCACCAGACAGAGTGGGGAGCAGAACAGGCAGACTGACTGAAACACACTGCTGAGGGCAGAAGCAGGCAAGGCAAGAGAGGTTCACTGTGCCATGTGGGTCCCCTCCCTGGCTGGGGGCAGGGATTGAACTAGTGCTGCAGTGGCTGCGGCTTGCTTCTTAGTGTGTTGCTTAACCCACTGTGCCACTAGGGAGGCCTGCACAGTTGATTATTAATGGCGACTATAGATAGCATATGCAGATGTTTCCTGATGCAGCATGAAGTGATTTAATATTCAGAATATGGAAGGGGTGTAATAAAGATAGGATAATGTATATTAGGTATTGAAATAAAAGCAACAAAAAACTTTAAAGACAACTTTAACAAGACATTACTATCTGTCCTCCCATAATTGAGAAAATCTCGGAATATCATAAATACACGGACAAAAGCACACTCTATTGCACCTTTTGTAATTCTAAGGAATAAAACAGTTCATTTCAGAACATACTGCTCAGTCTGAAAAGTCAACATTTTTTTTTTTTTTTTTTGTATAGAAAGGTAAATACTCTTTCTCTTCTCCATTGTGTATTCAGGTTACTTATTTACAGTCCCGGGGGAAGGAAAAAACTACACACTAAAAAATGACCTAAAAGATGTTTTGAAAATTAAATTATTGGAACAGCTTAGCAAAGCTCATATTCTTGACATTAAAGTCTCCATTGGGCCAGTAAAACACATCTGTCCCTAACATATGTAGGAGGCTAGCTATCACCCAATAAAGTTCCACATTTTGGTAATACCTAGATTTAAATAGACATTTTCTCTGAAATTAGTTTAAAATCTATTGAAAGTAAAATATGCTAACAAGTTTAGGTTTGAAAGAACAAAAATAGACCAGACTCTTTAGTCATTCATGAATTACATATTGAACATTTACTATGTACTGTTTAAGATGCAGAGGACGAAGCAGTAAGCAAAACAAAAATCCATTTTCTCATGGAGCTTACAGTCGTTCATAATGGTGGACTAAATCACAATTTGAACTTACATTTCAAGCCTTTTGGGTAAACTGTATCAAAATCAGTCCTCACTGAAAACATCGGGAGAGACTAGTAAACAGACTAACACAAAATGCTAAACCATGAGGTTGAAGTAGATTTCCTCTCACATCAGGAGCTTCAAACAGTACACTGTGTTTTGTAGGTAGGGGTGAATTAATGAAGGTCAAACAGTGAATTAGTGGCAGAATCAGGAATTGCACTTAGGCTTCTGTATTCCTCGTTGAGGAATCTTTCTGTGGACTAACTTGCCTCTGTTAATTAAATAGATCTTAATGATTTTAAAGCCAATTAAATTTATAGATTAAAAGTTTATAGATTAAATGTGACTATTTTCCTGGTTGTGTATGTGAAAAAAAGCTGGATATAAAATTATGTATTCAATATGATCTCGATTTTATTAAAAAACAAATACATACATAGACCTTGGAATTTTTTTCTTTGTATTTTTGTGTATTTTTAATATTTTCTACAATGATGATGAGTTAATTTTATAGTTACAAAGTTAAACTATGTGTTAAACAATGATGATTTTTTTTCTCCTTTCAACCAACAAAAAAATTAGGTTGTCTGAAATGCTTACAGATAAGCTGGTTACCACAATATTAATCAGACACCTGATTAGAAGCTTGGTAAGAAGTTTGTCTAGAGATGACAAGTCCCCTATTCATGTGACCAAATGGCTTCAAAAAACAATCTCGCACTCAAGCTGCTAGGGTTGTGTTTATAAATGCACTATATCTATCAAGGGGCTTACTGGCATAAGTGGTCAGGTCAGCCCTGAGGATTTCATGAAAGTCTGAAACATTTGAAACATTTGGACATGTGCACACAGGAGCCACAGGCCAAGGTGAACTGTTATTTACCCAGTTACTCTTTGACCAAAGTTTAAAAGCCAAAAAACTAGCATTGTGCTGGAGTTTTTTCTTTATCAAGGAGAACCTTCGTGGACACAATAGATGGATTTAAGAACGGGCATAGAGAAGAGCAGAATTTCATTTTGTTGAAGTCACCACCCTGCTTCTGTCACTCACAAAATGTGGGAGCAATCTGGGCTTTGGCTTTTCCACACCCTAAAATGCCTATATGGTCTCTCCATCGTCCCTTCCATTTCTGTTAGGTTATGATTCTAGAACCATTGGCAGGAGTCTTGTCCTTGATCATCACTGTGAAGGGATTGTAGAGAAAGTCTCTCACTATGTTCCTCTTCTGTACCAGAAAGAGAAAAGAACAAAAAGCAGAGAGGAACAAATGGTTGCTTAGCAGAGGTACCTAGGAAGAGGAGTCCCAGTTTCCTCTAGCTATTTCAAGGATCCCACACCTCATTACAACACTCACTGAGTGGCTGCTTCCCAAGAAAAGCCACAGAAAGGAAATATCATCAGAAAAGCGTATATACACTGGGGAAGCGGCTCCCCTCCCCTCAGCCGGACCAAGCCACGGCTGTTGTTCCCCATTGTTGAACAGGATGTAACAGGACTGCCAAGCGCAGCCCACAAACCTGCTAATTAGGTGCACTGACAGTGTTTGTTTTGGAACCATTTACCAACAAAGGAATGTGTCAGGCTGATTAGTGAGAAAAGGGTATGTAATGTATGTGTATTTGAGTCCAGATGAGGGCATAATCCAGGTATTCAGTCTGTTTGTGCAAGGACTCACAAAAAACAAAGGCTGAGCAAATAGGAAGCCACAGGGAAAGACCAGCTTCTGGGCAGTTCTAGTTCTCTTCAGGAGTTTTATTTGACTCCCCCCACCTCCACCGAAAGCATTCCTGCCTAAACATGAAACTCTCTTTCAAAAAAAAACAAACTCTAACTGGCTCCCCAGAAAAATGGAAGGATCTTTGAAAGGTTGCTGGCAAATCCTGAGCCTGATGATTTTCCAGGCACATAAGGAAGTGACAACTTTAGGCAAGGCTCTAGACACAAGTATCCTCCATGGAGCCTTCTTTGTGCTCCATGCTAACATGGACAAATCAAAGAGAACTAGGGCAACAGAAAACACAGCTCTTAATGGGCCAGCTGCATAAGCTGTGCTGAGAAAAGTTGTGCATCTCACCAGCTTTCATGTGAAGAAGGAATTCTATTCTTTGTAATAAAGCACTTTCTTTCTCTTACACAAACCATCAGATTAGACGGCCATTGGCTATTTGAAGTTTCAAGCCTACATGAAGCTCAACGAAGAGCAGAAAGCGCCAAGACGAAGACTGAAGTCCATGTCCCAACAAGTCTAGGTCCTCAGGGGCAGGGTGGAAGGGATTGCAACAAGATGCAGAATGACAAAGACCAATTCAAAAGGTCAGATGTGTTGGGAGGTGTCTCCATGTTCTTCAGCAAAAATCGGACATTTCTGGAGCTTGGCCAGGTGGATGAAGCAATGGGACTTGAACTAAGTTCTTTGGGAGGCCCCTTTTGTGGTGAACTAGCCTGACAACATAGATTTTTAAAAAAATTTATTTATTTATTTATGCATACAAGAGCTGGGGTACAGGCCAGAGTCCAGGGAGGTGAGAGGATTCACCAGAGACTGAGCGGGGAACAGAACAGGCAGACTGACTGAAACACATTGCTGAGGGGAGCAGCGGGCGAGGCAGGAGAGGTCAGCTGCGCCATGTGGGTCCCCTCCCTGGCTGGCGGCAGGGATCGAACTCGTGCTGCAGCAGCTGCGGTCTGCTTCACATTGCGTTGATTAACCCACTGCACCACCAGGGAGGCCCACAAAATAGATTTTTAAAATGTAAAAAGAAGATAAGTCTTGTTAGAAACTCCACTTGCCTGGACTTTTGGATGAGGCTAGCGTTCTTTCTCAATAGGCAGATGTAAAAAGTGCTCTTTAAGTGGATGCAGATTGGACATGGTGGCCGAGTATGTTGACTCCACCAGGAAGAGTTTGGTGTTGGTAAGTTTAGATCTTGAGTACAATTGTTATTTCTTGGTAGAGAGGAGGGAATGGTGAACTACTACGTGTGAAGGAAAACTGGAAAGTAATGCTCAATCTGCTTTTCTGAACCCCTTCCCACCCCCCCTTTTAAAAAGACAAGTAACTCTTGCAAAAGAGTGATTGCCGAGCTGCAGATGCCCCCGGAATGTGGGAAGAACACCTCCTTCCTGCTGGCAAGTTAACATGATTGACTCACGGCAGAGAAATACTTCAACCAGTAGGTCAGTTTTTAACTGTCCACATAACACTGTAGTGTTAGTTCTGACTGGTAATAAGCACCTTTATCTTCCTAAGGACTATTTTCCCCTTTGCAATCTTTATATATAATGTAACTGACATGCACAATTGAAGAGATATAACTGATGCGTTTAAGGAACACAGTTTAAGGAAGACAACACAATGATTTTATACATGTACCTATTGTGAAATGATTACCTGGTAAGCTGAGTTACAGGCATCATCTTACATAGTTAAAATTTTTTTCTTGCAATGAGGACTTTGAAGATCTGATCTCTTAGTAACTTGCAAGCATGTAATACAGCATTGTTATCTTTAGTCACCATGCTGTAATTATAGTCTCAAAACTTAGTTATCTGATAACTGGAAGTTGGTACCTTTTGAAAACCTTCACCCATTTTGCTCAACACTGCAGCCCTACTCCCTGCCCCTACCCCCCAAGCCTCTGGCAGTCACCAATCTGTTCTTTATATCTGAGTTCAGTTTTTTATATTCCATTTATAAGCAAGATCATATAGGATTTGTCTTTCTATCACTACTTTACTTCACTTAGTGCAAATATTTTAAATTCTCTTAACTAATCAGTTTCTTTAAAAAGCATTGTCAGTGTTCTGAATAAATGCAGATCTACTAGGAGACCGAACAATCAGTGCTTATGGAATACCTTCTGTATGGAAGATACCAATTCAATAGTCAGGATAATTTCTTATAGTATGCCCTATATCTAAATCCAGCCCCAGTGGGATAGGCGTTATAAAGTCTTCAAGAACAATGCTTTCCATATTGGAAAGCCTGTGGGGAAGATTTGTATGTCACATGAAAAAAATCAACAGAGCCAGTGGATCAGACAGAAAGGATGGAGCTGATTCATGGTAGATGGTGTATTTTGTAAGTCCAGTGTTAAAATGCATGTTGAGTGTTTTTAGGATGAAGTGTTTATGTACTTGTGATCTGGAAGCATTTCAAGATTCAGGAATGGCATCTTCACAGCAATGTGTGAGGTGGGACGGTCTTTTCAGCAGCATTATGTTCTTAATAAGGAGAGAAGATTAGGGATATGCAGCGATGTCAGAAAGCAAGCTGCATAAGAGGTAATTTAAGGATTTAAAATCTAAGTCTGGGGTTATTTTGTAGATTCGTGCTTTTATAAAAGTCATGTTTTTCCATAAGTCAGAACATTATCAGTCTAGTCTTCCTATTTGTAATTCTGAAAACTTAGAGTCTTTATTTCTTATTCTCAATCAAAGAAGGCACGCTTTGTCATTTTTATTTCTTTAGGATGTGGAATTTTATCATTGTTTTAACAGACTGTTTCTCTCTCCCAAAGCTGTGTGTTTTCGTTTTAGTCCTCTAGGAGGGTAAATGTTGGATTAGGCTTAAGTAAAGCAGTTTTACAGTCTTGGATCTTCCTATTGTATTTAAAATCTTGCAGTTTGGATTTTGGTGCTTTCCCATGTAGGTTAGAGTGAAGTAATCTATGAGGTTAGAGAAAGAGGTAGAACTACATTGATTTGTGTTTGGGAAGAAAGACTATTTCACAGTAAAATTGTCAGCATTATCTTCTGTAGTGTACCCCAATGCAACAACCTGGGGTGTACCAGGCACATCTTCAGCTCTCGCACGCACTGCTTGGCCAGCCCGTCCTGCGAGGCATGTACAGCGATGCAAGCTCCACTGTGACTCCTTCCTCTTCCCTTTCCCAGCAGCCCTTTGGCCATGTTACAAAAGAAAGACATATCCTTCCCTACCACAGCACAGCTTGAAGTATAAAACCTTCCAGGGTGGCAAATAAAGGGAGAATTCAAAATCAAAATTAGAGTTATTGTTTTGGAGGGATGGGCTTCTTTAATAATGAGGTCCATAAATTTTTCAAATTTCTTTTTTGGGGGGTATGCTGCAAAAAGATTTGATGACCACAGGTACCGAAGAAATAGTGATGTCTAATGAAGAAAGTGTGGATTTTAGAGTCAGATATATTTGGGTTCATGTTTTGGCCTTATCTCTTGGGCCAACTTAATTGCCTTCTCTGAAACTAGGTCTCCGCATAATTAAATTGGAGGTCACAATATTTTCTTAGAGGACTGGCATAAGAATTAAATGATGAGATATGTAAATTACTGGTACTAATACTGGTAAATATCAGTGCCATTCCCCTACGATCCCAGCACACTCTCCATGGTTGCCAGATGGTATTCTAAAAATGAATGCTCAGGCTATATTTTTATTTACACATTCATGAATTTTCCTTCTGTGTAACAATTATTAAGGAAAGGAAAGCCAAAATGAGCTGACCACTGGCCCACCGATAGCCGTTATCAGACAGACAAATTGAAGCCTAGCACATTCCAATACAAGAAAAGTAACTTCACAGTGGAGAATCTAACACAAACACTGCAGTGGAAAGCCTGTTGGTAGGATATCCTGTGATAGGTTGTGTTGAAAATGGCACCTTACCTCCATGGTCTTCCTTCACTAACCCATAAAACCCAGTCTAATTATGAGAGGTTTAATTAAGAAAACAACAAGAGGTATATCCCAACAGGGGGTTTCTACAAACTGTTGACCAGTACTCTTCAAAATTGTCAAGGTCAAAAAAACAAAGTTTAAGCAATTGTTACAACCAAGAGGAATGGACACAGTGTCAGGAGAGGAGACAGCCAGTGCAAGGTGGTAGACTGGAACGAAAACAACCACGTTTACCGTCTACTGTTTTTCTGTAAATCTAAAATTATTCTAATAAAGTTAATTCCCACTGTCCAGCTTTGATCTGAGAGTAAACTGCTGAGTTGGATGAATTGTTCTACTTTAACAGAATTTATTTTTTAGAAAGGTTTCAGACTTACAAAAAAAAATGAACAGGTCCTACAAAGTTCCCATTTACTTTCTTCTCATTGTTTCCTATGACCCACATGCAAGGCATTGGTATGGTACATTTGTTACAATTAATGAACCAACATTGACATGTTATTATTAACTAAAATCCACAGTTTAAATTAAGGTTCACGCTATGTTGTACACAGAGCTGTGAGTTTTGACAAATCCACACTGTTATGGTATCATCCAGAACAATTTCACTGTGCTAACAGTCTCCTGTGCGTCAACCACCCAGCCCAGCTAACCCTTCACAAACCTCTGGTGATCACTTATTTTACTGTCACTACAGTTTTCCCTTTGTCAGAATGTCATATAGTTGTAGTTATAAAATATGTAGCCCTTTTGGATTGGTTTCTGATTCCCTTTTGGGGCTTTATAATGTGTTTCTTTTTGAAGATTTATTTATTTATGCATACAGGCACTGGGGTACAGGCCATAGGTGTGGGGGGGAGAGGGTGGGGGTAAGGTGGGGTGGGGGGTTAGTGAGAGAATCCATCAGACCAAGCGGTAAATAGCACAGGCAGATCAACCGAAACACACTGCTGAGGAGAGCAGTGGGCAAGGCAGGAGAGGTCTGCTGCGCCATGTGGGTCACCTCCCCAGCTGGGGCAGGGATCGAACTCGTGCTGCAGTGGCTGTGGCTTGCTTCATAGTGCGTTGCTTAACCCACTGCGTCACCAGGGAGGGCCCGATAATGCGTTTCTTTTGTTGCTGAATGCTACTCGCTGCGTGGATACACCACTTGTGGAAGGGTATCTGGTGGTTTCCAGTTTTTGGTGATTATGAATAGAGCTGCTTGTAGACTTCCCCGTGAAGGTTTCTGTGCAGATATGACTTATTTAGAAGTATAATTTTAATCACCAAACATTTTGGAATTTTCCAGGTGTGTCTCTGCTATTGATTTCCAGTTTAAGTTCACTGTGGCCCCAGAGCATACTTTGCATTTCTGTTCTACTAAATTTGTTCAGATGCATTTTATGGTCTAGAATGTGGTAGCTGTTGGTAAATGTTCACTGTGAGCTTGAGAAAAATGTCTATTCGATTGTTGGATGAAAAACATGAATTGACATAGACGTCAACTAGAGCCAATTAACTGAAAGTGCTTTTCAGTTTAACTATATATGCTTACTGACTTTTTTGCCTAAGGGATGTGTCAGTGACTTGATAAGGTATTGAAGTTTCTAATTGTATTAATGTATATATATATATAATAATATATTATGTGATGTGTATATGTGGTTATATGTAGAGAATGGGTATATATAAGATAGTGAATTTATTTTTTCTTACGGTTCTCGTAGTTTCTCCCTTAGTCTCTTTGGAAACTTCACTCTTTATTATTTAGTAATACCCTTTTATGAATGATTGGTGTTTTTAAGAGATTCAATAAAATTCACTGGTGTAGTCATCTGACTTGTTTATGGGAAGATTTAAAAAATACTAATTCATTTTCTTTGAATTAGTAAATAGGCCTATTCATATTTCTGTTTATTCTTTTTTTTTTTAAAGATTTATTTATATATACATACAAGCACTGGGGTACAGGCCAGAGTCCAGGGCAGTGAGAGGATTCACCAGAGACAGAGCGGGGAGCAGAACAGGCAGACTGACTGAAACACACTGCCAAGGGCAGCAGCTGGTGAGGCAGGAGAGGTCTGCTGCGCCATGTGGGTCCCCTCCCTGGCCAGCAGCAGGGATTGAACTCATGCTGCAGTAGCTGTGGTTTACTTCATAGTGCGCTGCTTAACCCACTGTGCCAACAGGGAGGCCCTCTGTTTATTCTTGAGGTAGTTTTTTGGTGATTTGTCTTTCCGTAAATGTGTCCATTATGTCTAAATTGTCTAACTTGTTGACATGGAGTTGTTTACAGTCCCTCTATATAATTTCTTCAACTGTTATACCATTTTCACTCCTTGTTTTGATAACTTGTGTCTTCCTTCTTAATTTCTTGGTCAGGCTAGCTAAAGATTTGTGGATTTTGTTGATCTTGACAAAGATTACCAATTTGTGGTCTCATTGATTGACTGTTTTCCTGTTTGCTATTTCATCAATATCTGCTCCAATCTTTATTTCCTTCCATCTGTTTGCTTTTCATTATCTAGTTTAAGGGAGGAAATTTATGTTATTGATTTGAGGCCTTTTTCTTTCTGATATTGGTATTTATAGCTATCTATACTTTAAGCATTACTTTAGCTGTGTTTTGTACATTTTCACATTTTGTATTGTTTTCAAATATTTAAAAATTTCTTGTTATTTTTTTTTCTTTGACCCATGAATTTTAGAGTATATTGTTTAATTTCCAAATATTTTGGGGTTTCTCCTGTTTTTTTTTCTACTGGGGAATCTTAATTCCATGTACCAAGGAACATATATAGTATGGGTTCAGCCTTTAAAAATTTTTTTTTTTTAAAGATTTATTTATTTATGCATACAAGCACTGGGATACAGGCCAGAGGTTTGGGGGGTGAGAGGATTCACCACAGAGAGCGGGGAGC
>JAGFMF010011501.1:7553815-7580890 GCA_019455555.1 Galemys pyrenaicus
GGCAGATCAATGGAAGTACACTGCTGAGGGGAGCAGCGGGCACAACAGGAGAGGTCTGCCGCGCCATGTGGGGCCCCTCCCTGGCCAGCAGCAGGGATCAAACTCATGCTGCAGTGGCTGCGGTTTGCTTCATAGTGCGTTTCTTAACCCACTGCGCCACCAGGGAGGCCCTAGCCTTTAAAAATTTATTGAAACTTAGGGCCCTCCCTGGTGGCGCAGTGGGTTAAGCAACGCACTATGAAGCAAGCCACAGCCACTGCAGCACGAGTTCGATCCCTGCTGCCGGCCAGGGAGGGGACCCACAGGGTGCAGCAGACCTCTCCTGCTGTGCCCGCTGCTCCCCTCAGCAGTGTGTTTCGGTTAGTCTGCCTGTTCTGCTCTCTACTCTGTCTGGTGAATCCTCTCACCTCCCTGGACTCTGGCCTGTACCCCAGCTCTTGTATGCATAAATAAATAAATCTTTAAAAAAAATTTATTGAAACTTGTTTTGTGGCTTAGTATATGATTTGTTATTCAGCTGGAAGCATTAAAAACTATAATTTCAATAAACATTTTTTATAGTAATATCATTCACATACCATAAAATTCACCCTGCAAAGTATACAATTCAAAGAAAAATTCACACTATTTTTTAGTATGCTCATTAGAGTCTGTAAAAAACACCATAATTGAATTTCAGAACATTTCATTACCCTTCAGAAGAATCTATACCCATCAGTAGTTAATCTATTTTCCCCTTCTCCAGGCACCAGGCAACCACTAGTAGACGATTTGTCTCTATGGATTTACCTATTTAGGATATTTCATATGACAAGAACATTAAATATAAGTTGTTTGTGTCTGGCTTCTTCACTCAGCGTAATGTTTTCAAGGTCCATCTACACTGCAGTATGTTCACACCTTTAAAGACTGAAAAATATTCCATTGTGTGGATGTACCACATTTGTCTGACCATTCATCAGCTGATAGTCTTTTACATTATTTTCACTTTTGGGGTATTAAAAATATTGTTGTTATGAAACTTGTACAAGTTTTATCTGGTGTACATTTTTAAGAAGTATATAGTATCTAGGCTATGAGTTAAGTACCTGTTACTCCAGAACTTGGAGAGAGAGAGAAAGAGAGAAAAAGCGAAAGAGAGAGAGATAAAGAGAGAGAGAGAGAAAAAACAGACTGGAGAGAGACAGAGAGAGGCAGAGACTGACACTATGTGTCTATTGTATCTATGTATCTGTCTTTCTCTGTGTGTGGTCAACCCAAGTTCCTGAATATTTACAAATATTCTCTGGGTATAAGAAGAGGCCCCAAGGGCTGAGTCAACTCTTAATAGCTCAGCTCTACCCTACATGCTTCAACTTTCCCTGGCTACATGCCTCACCTTCTGTTCTGAACCACATGTAAGTGAGCCCTGCAGGGTGGGAAATGAGCCATGACATTCATGCCCAAAGAAGCCAGTACACACACACAGTGTATATCCCCATTATGCTTTGGGAATGAAAGGAAAAGTGATATGTATCATTTAGTGATTCAAGAAGGGCTATAGTGAAAATCCTGCTCTTAAGTTGGGGGAACAAAACTCATCCATCAATCAATGGATGTGATGATACTCAAATACTACTTTGGTTAGAAAAATCATCCCACACAAACTCCCACTTTTCTTTCCTTTGGGCCCTAAAACTTTCATCACTATCTGCAGTGCATCTGTGGAGAAAAACGTGTGGTTAGCCAGATAGTTATTCACTAGCGTCCTGTACTTTTATTCCTAGCTGTCGGTTCCGCTTTGGCCTTTCTCTGAGACTGCAACTTCCCATTGCCTATCACTTGACTCTGAAATGGTTGTGAGGAGTCTTCCTCCCCAACCTTCCTTCAAACAAGAATCTGAACACACTGTCACCTAAAAAGGGAGAACGAGGTCATGTCTTTTCGCAACACTGTGACCTCACTCTGGATACAGGTTGTGGAGAGCAGGAAACAAATGAAGGAAACCAAGGGGTAAGTGTTCTCCACGTATAAATAAAATCAGATCCAGGACAGAGTCAGTAATTGACTAAAACTTGGCCTGATCTGGCCAAATATAACTGCATATGACATACTCAGGCATACTTTGAAAAGACAAGATATTCTGTACCTGCTTGTTGAAATATCCTCAAAAGGGTAGAGAATCTCTCCATTGTTACAGATTTCACAGATGAACCCCTTCTGGCTACAAAGGCTGCAGCTGTACACGTGTGAGGTGGCAAATTTAATGACCTTGCCCAAGAATGGAGCCAGCTTCCCCTCTATCACCTGCAGAAAGAGAAATGGGGCAGGGAAGTCAATTCGTTGAGAACAGAAGTCTTGCCGATGCAGTGCCGACGCAGGAGGACTGGAATTCCTTTCCTTCACACAACAGGAAAACCTCTAATTATAATTTCTCAGCAACACTGGGAAAGAAAAGACATGGTATTTTGGTTCCAAAAGAACCCTCTGGCTTAAACCACTTGGAGGTTGGAAAATGAAGATGTCGAAACTCCTTTTTTATTCCTTTTTCTTTGCGTGGTATAAGGGGCTGGAGGAGCAGCAAATGGAGAACTCTACTCTCATAGACCAACTCAGAGTTTTGCTGTGGTATATAGGAGTGTGGTGGATTGTGGATTACCCAAAGTAGATTGGAAACATAGTGGGCAAATGTAATGTAAAATTTTATATCGTACATTCAGTAACACATTTTCTCTGGACAGTGAATGGGGTAGTTTTTTTTTTTTTTTTACCATCTCCTCCAAGAACATAAAAGATACAGGGAAAAGTAGGTTCTTTTGCTTCTGGCTAAGTATAACAGCATAAAGAGATTACAATTTGGCAACCCAAAGGCCATATCCAGTCTGAATCTTTATTTTTTTTTTTAAATCTCTTAGCGTTTAAACAAATCAGCCACTTTAATAATTGGTAAGTTTCAGATAAAAATCCATATGTTTACCTTTTCGAAAATCATTATAGCCGGCACAACGAGGCCTGATTTCATGACTGTGAGCCTGGCTCCGAGGCAGGCTCACTTCCCTGAAGGCACATGTCTCCGGTGACGGGGCCCCATGGCCCTACTGAAAGCATCTGCGTGCCCCGCCAAGGCTCCTGCCGGCCTGCACACAGGCCTGCTGTTGGTCCGACCCTCTTCATTTAACCACCATTGCATGAGCCTCAAAGACATCAGTTTATATACTGACAAGATAAAATCTGCCTTTCCCTCTCATTAACACATTCCCAAACATGCTGATTTTGACACAATACAAAAAATTATATTTGAAAATAGCTGGATACTTTCAAATGAATAAACGGTGGAAATGTCAGTTTTACATACAAATGATATCAAAGGGTAATGGAGTATGTCATGCCCAGAGAGAATGCCAGTGTGAGCTGAGTAATGCCGGTACCAACATGAGTAAATACTAGAGAGACTGAGCAAACAAAAATAAAAGACTACAAGGAACATAATGACATATTTTGCTAAAAAATAAGCTAAATGTAACAGCAGAGGTAAAAGCTGAGGCAATCTCATGAGCGTTTTAAAAGTGAAACTAGACCACTTTCTCACATCATATGCAAAAATTAACTCAACGTGGTTTAAATACTTGGACACAAGACCAGAAACCATAACATTCATAGAAGAAAACACAGACAGAACACTCCATACCATTAACTGCAGTGCCGTCTTTTGGGATTTATCTCAAATGGCAAGGAAAACAAGCAAAAAATAAACAAGTGGGACTATATCAAACTAAAAGGCTTTTGCACAGTGAAAGAAATTACCATTAAAACAAAAAGATATCCTACCAAATAGGAGGAAATATTTACACATCACACATCTGACAAAGGGTTAATATCCAAGAACTACACAGAACTCACAGAACTAAAAAACAACCCAAGCAAGAAATGGGCAGAAGCGTTACACAATTCTCCAAAGAAGACATACAGATGGCCAACGGGCACATGAAAAAATGTTCATCATGACTTATCATCAGGGAAATGCAAATCAAAGCCACAATGAGACACCACCTTGCACCTGTGAGAATGGCCCATATCCAAAAAGACAGAAACAATAAATGATGGCAAAAGGGTGGAGAAAAAGGAAGCTGTGTAGACTCTTGATGGGAATGTAGACTGGTCCAGCTCCTATGGAAAACAATATAGAGTCTCCTCAAAAATATTAAAAATAGTTCTACCATATGATCCAAAATTTCCACTCCTTGGTATTTATCCAAAGATTGCAAAAACACTAATTGTAAGGGATGCATGAACTCTGTGTTCACTGCAGCACTATTTACAATAGCTAAGTTATGGAAACAACCCAAGTACTCAAAAACAGATGAGTGGAATACTCAGCTGTAAAAAGAAATGACATCCTGTCATTTCTGAAAACACGGATGGGATTGTAGAGAATCATGCTAAGTGAAATAAGCTAGGAGGAGAAAGACAAACCCTGCATGGCTTCACTTATATGTGGAATATAGAGAAAACAAAGGAACAGACAAAACTAAACCAAAATAGACCCTACAGATATTAATTGCAGAGTTGAAGTTACTGGAGGGGGAGAGTGGGAGTGGGGACAAAGAGATGGGGGACAATGGTCTTGGTGGAGGACTCTGGGTATCTGGTGGTGGGTGTGGTGTGGTAACACAGATCTGCAGTGATGTGAACTTATTTCCCCTAAATCATAGTTTTGTAAATTGATGTTATTAAAAACAAAACCAAAAAACTCTAGGGAAGAAAACCAGTTGGAAAAGCAAGACTCTTACTTTGTATATAGTTTGTTTTTGCATTAAAAAGATGCACTATCGTTGCTAAGATGTAGTCAGCGAACAGAAAAATTGGGCTTTCTGTTTTATAAGTATGAAATTTTCTTAAATTATGCAGGGTAACTTTATTTTGAGTCAAACAAGCACATTTTCCACCATTCTTTAACTTACTCTTCTTCATTACTTTCAGAAAGTCATAAATAGACCTTCCTTAATTTATGTTTTCCCAAGGGCCATTAAGTCCAATAACCCTTAATAATGTGTACTCCTAATACCAACACATGCCACACACTTTCTAAGAAATAACCAAATCATGCACTCACTGACCAGTAAACACTTCCCAGTGTGTCACAGGGTTATTGTGGTGACAATACTTCAGCTGAATTTGGTTTTACTTATTTTACTCTTTTCTGAGCAACCAAGATTAATGGTACATTTAAAAAGAGGCATTAACAAACTGTAGTCCATTAGGGCAAAACATTAGGACGGTCTGGAAAATAGGCAAGTAAAGTTTGTTTGAAGATGCTCATGATGGGAGTAAGAGATAATCAGAAGGACATGAGTGTTACCATCTAGAATCTAAGGAGGAGGGGGCCTCCCTGGTGCTCAGTGGGTTAAGCACCACATTATGAAGCAAACCGCAGCTGCTGCAGCAAGAGTTCAATCCTTGCCTCTGGCCAGGGAGGTGACCCACATGGCATAGCAGACCTCTCCTGCCTTGCCCGCTGCTCCCCTCAGCAATGTGCTTCAGTCAGTCTGCCTGTTCTGCTCCCCGCTATGTCTCTGGTGAATCCTCTTGTCCCCCACACCTCTGGCCTGTACCCCAGTTCTTGTATGCATAAATAAATAAATCTTAAAAAAAATAGAATCTAAGTTGGAGACTGGATGTCATACATGTAAAGCTTTTTCTCTATCTAGAAGATTCCTTGGGACAAAGGACATGAATGTTCTGAAGGTGTTTGAAATATTTCACCCAATTTACACTGCAGCAATGGATATTAATTCCTATCTAAAGACTTTAATAAGTTTTTCAAAAATTTAAAAACATTACCAGATAACCTGATCTACAGCTTCTTTTTATTAAATCTGTACTTATTATTGTTTAAAGTTTTCCCTTTGTATAACCTACTCACATTTTTTATTTAGTTTACTTCAAGATTCAACTTTTACATATTTTTTTCTTTTTAACTATTGCTGAAATACTAGAAGACAATGACACATCTGTACATCTGAATTTTTGTGAATGCCAATATTTTTTAGGTGATTTGTTTGGGTTTTCTGAAAGTAATAACTTGGCCCACCCCTTTCTAATGTTATACCTCTTGTTCATGTTTCATGTCCTATTGCATTGTCCAACACAAAACAATATTAAATAATAATTATGTTACTGGAAATTTTGTTCTTTCAATGAGAAACAAACTGGAAATTATGGAGTCTCTCATGAGTGGCTTATTTTACCTATTTAAGCGCATACATCTTATCACTCACCATATTAATTTATTATCTCTTTTTTAATAACCGTTTTATTGAGATAGAATTCACACACCTACTTAAAGTCTACACTTGAAAAGTTATTAGTTTAAGGAAAAAAAAATTGCAACATGGATGGAACTGGAAGGCATCATGCTAACTGAAATTAAGTCAGGAGAAAGACAAATACCAGATGATATCACTCTATTTAGAACACAGAGGGGAAGAAAGAATGAGTTGACAAAACCAACATTGAAATATGACTTCAAAATAGAGGCTGCTAGAGGGGGAGGGAGAGTAGGAGTGGGAACAAAGGGAGGGAAGGATCCCAGTGGCCTAGGGTAAAGGATTATGGGTGCTTGGGTGGTGGGGGTGGAGTGGTGACGTACACGTGAGGAGGTTTGCACCGTCTCTGTAAGTCATATATAATGTTGTAAACCTATGTTCTCAATAAAGAAAAAAAATGATTAAAAAAAGAAAAACTATAGTTTATTCAGAGTTGTATACTGTTACCACAAATAACTTGAGAACATTTCATCAACTCTCCCCCAGAACCCTGTGGTACTCTCCCAGCCCCCAGCCCCCACCTCCGCTGTCCTCTAAGCCCCAGGTAAAAGAATGATCTACTTCATGTCTTTGCAGATCTACCTACCCTGTACATTTTATGTAAATGAAATCATACAGCATGGGACTTTTTGTGGCTGGCTTCCTCATTTAGCAAATTTTTTCAAGGCTCCAGTTGATTTTCTTTTTTGTAAGTCTCTTTTTTCGCATTCTATCCCAGGCTTTTACCACCCTTCTCTAGGTTAGTGAAATAATCTTCTGGTTTTATTTCTGGATGCCAGTCTTTTTCCTTTGACCCATTTAGCGTATGCTAGTCATCACTTTCATCACGTCATCCTCTCTTCCCTTAAACCTTTGGGGAATTCTTATTTTATCATTAACACAATCTTTTTATTCACTCATTTCATAAAGTTACATTGAGCTATTATGTCCTAGATACTTACTACAAGGGTGAACTATACAAAGCTGGAGCATACTTTTTCCTGGGTATGCAAGTGTAAGCTGATCAATGCCGTCTACTCAAACTTTGTTCTGTTCTTTACTCTTTATCTTCTGTTGCGAGCAAGTGTTTCCCTGTGCTGAGTGAGCTTGTTCTTATTCCCGTATCTGTGCCATGTCATTCGCTCTCTCTGGAGTTTCACTTGTTTTCTTAACACATATTTAAAAATCACCTTGTTTCATGACTCATCTATTCTGGCTCGATCTGGAAAGCCATCTTTGGCTCTTTCAGCCATCACAGATCTCTTGTGCTTCATATAATTTACTTCTATGTCATGTAATTCAGTACAGAGATTGATGCTGTTTTATACTGTTACTGTTTAATATGCAATTGCTTATCTCTCTGTGGACTGACTATATAAAAGCGGTGATACTTCCTATAAAATGGTGACTTTACTGATAAAAATGACAATTTTATGGAACAACCCAAGAGAATGTAAATTGCTAAAAGAAAGCCTGAGTCTCAATCTTGTCTTAAATCCCCTCCTCTGCCCTGCACCTAACTTCTTGCTGACTGACCCGAGACAGGAAGGAGGCTTTCCTGTCTCCTTCCTTGGCTGCAACAGTCATATCTAGGGCTGTCTTTGTGTCATAAACATTTTCAATCATTCTGCTGTGTGAGCTGGGGAAGGGCATCAAGAGTGCATGGATCTGGTGGCAGCTCAGCTATTCAGGGACTCTTTCTGCTTCTGTGTACTTTGATGGATTGCTCTTCCTATTTGTCAGCTCGGGTTCATGGCCACGTTTCAAAGAGTTGAAGTTGCTGGACGTTTTTCCTTTGGAAAAGTGAGGTAGTACGCGAGTAGTTTATTAGAATTTATAAACTTTAGTGTGAAAGAAAGGCAAAATTTATGCTTTTAATTCTCCAGGGATACAGATATATTCAGAAGGTTGAAATCTTGTCTCTGAATATATGGTGAGCAGCACTGAGGACATAGCGCCCAGTTATTCTGGCTTCTGGTCTAGAGGTTTCATCGCGACAAAGAAGCAGGTGTGACATCTCTGAAGGGTTCTTTTAAAAAATGAGATCTATGTGTATTTTGGATACTGGCTTAAAAAGAACATTTTCTTCCTCCCACCATTGTCCCCAGCCCCTAGAGTCTTGCAGCCTTCAGTCCCACTCCCTTAGGCACATGTCACAAGACCAGGAAGATGGTGGCCTCAGAGAAGAACAAAGTTCAAAGACCCCACAGGCACAGCTAGGGCTGAGGGATGGAAAAGAGCAGTCAGGACACAGGTCACACTGGAAAATGGCCATGGGCAAGGAAGAATCAGATGACTAGCCAGCCAAGTACACAACCTGAGGGAATGCAGGCAGGAGAACCCGCATGTCAGCTTTAAACTGGAGTACCCTCCGGTGACAACAGTCTTCTAAGGGGCCCAGCCAGGGGGAAATTCTACAAACTGTGTATCCAGGTTAGAGCTGACACCGAGGATTCCCATATCAGGACAGAAGTAAACGACAAAAGGACTTCCTTAATAAAACGGGCCAAAACTGTTTTAAAAAAATCTAACCACAGTACATTTTTTGCTTCTTGACAACTTGGGTGTATTTTTCCGGTATGCATCATTTGATTCATTAGGGAGTCTCCCAGAGAGGCTGACATTACAGGGCTCTCTCTACTCCCTTGGAACTCAGTTCTCTCTGGGTGCTTTTGGGAACAAGGCTGTTCTGAGAGCAGATCTAGTTCTTCTGCTTTCCAGCTGCAAGACTTTGGCAAGTTACTTAACTATTTGAGTCTCAGTTTCCTCAGCTGAAGACTTAGGACAACAGCTGCCTTGCACAGTTGAGGGCATGATCAGATTTAATGAAGGACAAAGTAGTGTCTGACTTACAGCAAGTGATTGAGAAATAATAGCTTATTATTAGCTTATCTTAATCCAAATAGAAGCTTTCTATGATTTAAACTCGCTGCTTCTTTCAAACACTTGAGATTTACAGCAGGGGGAAGAAAAAAAATGGTATGAAATTCATTTGTCATTTTGTTTTCATATGTCATTTTAATAGCCCTCAGACTATCCTGTGTGGATGGAACCAGCAAAAATTAATGGAAAGCAGTCAAATCCATGTCCCTTTTTATTATTGTAAATACAACAACAGAATTTTCATGGGGATATTTACCTTTGCCAGCCAAAATGTTGGGGAGGAGACATTTATCAAACTTTAAGCTTGGTTTGAATCACTCCTATAAGGTAATACCACAGCAACATTGGAAAATTCCTTTCTTAGTCTTTTTCTACTTGCAGTTAAATTGATCACAGGTTAATATAACTTTATAGCAATTCATCAAAACTCAGAAGGCCACTTCATCTTTGGTATTAGAAAGTTGGTCGTATGAGTCAACCAGGTGGTTATTTGGCATCAAGTCGAACGTGATGGTAAAATAGATTCTGGGATGAGGTTTCGCTATCCCTCCATTTGTTTCCCACAAAGTGCCTGTCTACGTGAACAAATTCATGACAAAGTAATTAGCAGAGAACATATGTAGCTTTCCCTCCAGCTCCTCACTCCCCTGCACTCAACCTCCTTCACCTTTTCCATATACCAAATATCTCCTTGAGAAAAGGCAGATGTCCAAAATAGGGTGAAAGAGTTTGTTTCTGTTTTCCATTAAACTTAATTTCTTGTACTCACAAAGGTACTAGTTTGATTTATTTACCTGGGGAGTGTGCACCTATGACCATTTCAGAGGTGCTATACTGACACGGTGTTGAAAGGATATGCACTTCCCTTTGCAACTTAAAATGATGTGTCCTTTTATGGCACCGCAGGAGGACAAATGCAGCCGTGTGCTCAAGTCTTCTTCCAGATTTTGCTGCTTTGCACTCTCTCAATTCTTTCATTCAATCGCTTCAGGTACTGCAAGACCTTAAGGAGCCATTAGACATCCCTTTCCATGAGCCAGCGAGCTGACAAATATACCAGACGTGTTTTTCCTTTTTTGATAAAGGCAACCCACGAAAGCTGCCCGGTTGAACTCCAGCTCCGGGATACACACATTCCCTCTCTACTATTCTGGTCAAGATGGTCAGCTGGAATTTGAGGCCAATGGCTTTCTTGCAGACTAAGACAACAGACTTTATTTGATTTACTTTCTTGCAGACCAATCAAAAATTACAATTAAGTTAAAAAATAACCTAGGGCTGCCTTTTCCAAACCACAGTTTCAGAAACAGCTGCTTATTACTCATGTGTGGCACCAGGAAATTGCAGTGTCATGTTCAAGGTCTGCAGCCAATAGGGATCTGTGGGATTGGGGAAAAGGCACAAATGATTCTTTTATGTTCGTTACCTTCACTCCCTAGGCACTACCACAAAATTCAAGCTCTGCAGGCAGAGAGGGACAGAGCACTAGTAACTTGGATAAGAAAAAGAAAGACAAAGCTCTTTCTCATTGAATTTCTTTCTGCATCGGCTAATTCCTTCCCCCTGATTTGTCAAGTTACCTTCCATTTCAATACCAGCATTCCTCAGTCATTGTGCAGCATCTAGATTCTGGACAACTGTTGGGAATACTTTGATGAAGAGGGCTGCTGCACTTGACAGATGGCCCCACCTCTAAAAGTCTAACCAAAAGACCCCATTCATGTGAAACAAAGCCACTGCCACTCACTAGTAACAAGCTCGCTTGCTGAAATGGAAGAATCAAAACTGTCACACTTTGCAAAATGATTTCAAATATAATTTAGTTTGCATTGGTGTGGCCAGGGGACCATGAAAGGCCACGCTTGCTGTTTTGCCCCCAGTTTCTCAGCACAGCACTGGGGACGGGGGCCGATGACCCAGGCAGGTGAGCACATAGAAAAGTGGGTGAGTTCTGCTCCAGGTTGAAAATCTTAACACGCAACGAGAGTCTTCCAATTCTTTGTTCAGTTCTAATTTTTACTCCTCTTCATCATACACCTTTGAACATAAAACTAAAGTATACTACCGTATTATTTTTCTTAAAAATAGAAAAGAAGCAGCAGATAGGAAATAAAAAGTATAGGAAATTTTCCTGTTTCAAAAAGTCGGTGAAAACTCTGTTTTCCCATAATTGACCTTATCGTGGCTCAAAGCTGGGATGTTTGTTTATAAACAGAAAACTGTGTCCTCTAATGAGTTGCTCCTGCCCCTCGTTAGCCACCCTCCCCCCACCTCAAGCAGGACCAAGATTTTGGCTAATCCAGCACTTCACTGAGGGTGGATTATAATGTCACCAATTAGCCTTATCTGATCTCCTTCCAAAGGTGACAGATTCTACTTAGACTTTGGAAACTGTGTGATAATTTAGTCTGGGTTGATGTAATTGTGCAGATTTGTGAGTGGTTATCATCATTCTTACCCAATTACATTTAGCTTCCTGCTGGAAACTCAGTCTTAAGGAATGAAAGATAATGGCGTTTCAATTTCAATGTTCTTCAATGGTTGAATGGCACAGATGAACCCAAGAAGGCAATTTTTTTTTATTTTGAAAAATAAATATGGAGGGGCCAGCTTCAGTCAGTTCTTCTACATAACATCGAGCACCTCAAGGTGTGCGGCTGAGTGAAGTCTCAGCCTCGTGGAAATTCTTTGGAATCTGTTTGCAGAGTAGCTGCAATTATGTGGTCCAAATAATATGAGACCCCAAACAGACCACATGTAGCTTGATATATGTATATTATTTTTTTGGAAAACAGATTAAAATGAGACAACTCCAGAAAATTCCCATGGTATGATCAACAGAATTTTTTCCCCCTCTACTGAGTTAGTTACATGGCTATTATTCATTTTGGGCCTAATTAAGATATTATGAGCACCCTGAATAGTAAATGAGAAAAGACCCTCATTTGTCCTTTCTTAACCTGACTTACTTGATGAGAAAACTTAGGTGTAGAGAGGTGAAGAGAGCTGCCTAAGATCACCCCACTAGTTAGTGATAGACCAGCTTCCCCTCTTAAGTCCCCCCTCAGCCTTCAGGAAGGGCCCATCTGAGGGTGTCTTCGGTCAGAGTGCAGCCCCAGAATTTGGTTCAGTCTGAGAATTCTGATGTCATTGAGTGTCCACTGTTCCATCCTGTGGAAATGGAGGTTTCAAAAAATGGCTCAGCCCCCACACGGAAGTAAGATGCATAATCTAGACTGGTTTGGGTTTACATTCCACAGTTTTGATCTGAAATGGATCTGCCTTTGGCTTACAGAAAGATTTACTGTCAAACATAATAAGTCCTTGTATGAAAAGAACTTTTAACTGGCTACATCTTGTATAATTTTTTGAACATGGAATATGACTTTGAATAGTCTCTTATTGGCAGAATTTGTGAATTAAAGTAACAAAATTCTGTGACAAGACTGGACTTAACATCAACTTAAAATCCTAGGCTATTTATCAAAACTAGAGAAGTAACTTCATTGACGAGAGAAGCAACTGCAACTGGGAAAAAAAGAGAAACTCCTTATATATATGCAGGTACATGGGAGAAACACGGCTTCTCAGAGAGGACTTGAAAAGACAGTGTAAGACACTTAAACAGAAAAACAACAAAAGACGCCATGCTCAGAGAATAGAGAATTGAAGGAGAGAGAAAAGCAACATTACCGCCTCATATCAGGGAGTGACTCACTGAGAGTTAGGAGTGACATAAAGACAGAGAGCAAAGAAGGGAAGGAGAAGTGGGGAAAGGAGGAAAACAAGAAAAAAAGAAGCTAAAAAAAGAAAAACAGAGAAAGCCAATTCAGATGCTCACGAAGAGAAAAAAAAGGGTGAAGCTGATTGAGAATTCAAATGGGAGTCAGAAATCTTAATTACTGTTCTCAGTTATGAGCATAGTAAGCTTTTTGGTCAGTCACTCAACCTCTCCATGCCTCAGTTTCCTTATCTACAAAATAAAGTGAATGCACTAAGTCACTCAAAACTAGATGATCAATAAGGATCCCTCACAGTTAGAAGATTCTACAATTTTGTGATTAACTTACAGGGAAAACTTCAAAAGAAGCTTGTTGAATACCCCCAGGAATGTAGAAAGAGAGTATCTGCGGAGATAGATAAAAGGTGAGTTTAACCAGACTAATTAGAAGATACCCTGGGAAATTTTCAAAAGAAAGTGAAATAATGTCACCAGCTTTTTATTCCCCTGCTTGCTAAGTGCCATTCAAAGAAGGAGTTAATGCTTTTTAGGAATCATCCCCGCACAGGTGTGCAGCCAGATATGTTTTTCTGAAGATGTCTGCAAATCCCTTCCTTTCATCAATGCATTTAATTAGTTAATGTTTAGATAGCACTTAGGGATGAAAAGTACAATATAAGTGCTCCATATTATTATTACTTAACAGCTTTTATAGGACTAGCAGTGGCTAAGATTAAATGAGAAACCAAAATGAGTTGTTGGCTAGTAGGTTGTGATCTAATAAATTGCTAGGTCACTAGTGTGAGGAAAAACAGTTCCTGAATATAAATTAAAATAGGTGCTCTTAATTAACTTGATGTGATTGTCTTGAGAGTATTGGTAACTTTTATTCTTTGCCTCAAGGTATCAACAAGTAGGAAACCGCCACTCATTACATAGTGCTGATTATAATTTCACACATCTTGTCTTTCAAGAATATTATCTGTGGTGTTTGTGTTATCCATAATCTGACATCTATATACCCAGACTGTGGATTCAAAATTGTATGGAAATGTTGTATACAGTAAAGGTGGAGAAAAAGAATTTATTTAATAAATGATGTTGGAGCAACTGGTTGACCATTGGGAGGGGAAAAAAATAAAGATGAATCTCAAATTCATTCACAAAAATTGTTATTCCAGACAAATCAAAGATTATAAAAAGACAAGCAAGAAAAGTATATCTAAAACTGTAAAAATGTGGTAGAGAAATCTGTTAGAAAAACATTTACCTGGGGTAAATGTTTGCCATTGTAGAAGGCATAAGGAATGTAAATCTGAGAACATAAATTTTAAAAATTAGTACAAAATGCCAATTAGGAAGTCACATGGCAACATTTGGAAAACATATTTCCTATATATATGAAAAAAATGCCATTTTCTTTTTTAACACATTTTAATTTTCTTTTTTTTGCCATTTTCTTAAAATAGATATTTCAAATAAGTAAGAAAATGATCAAATTTGTAATTTAAATATAGGTTAATAACTAGGTAATTCATAAAAACTACAAATAGCCAAACAACAGCATATTAAAAGGGTCTCTATCTGACTTACAATGGAAAAAAATATAACTTTAAATAATAGTACTAATTTGATTTTACTTATCAGATTGGTTAGGATTAAAAATATCATTAATACAGGAAATTAACTATGTAGGAAAAATGGTATTCTCAAGACACTAAGTGGAAATATACATTGGTTCCACCTTTTCAGAAGACAAATGGAGGGTACTGCAAAGCATGCTTACCCTTTGACCTGGCAGTCTCATGTTAATGAACTTACACTATAGATATATTCAATTCACATAAGGATACATAAGGGTGTTAAATGCAGTGTTGGTTGTAAGAAAGAAAAATTGCATAGGTTAAAAATTAAGATAACTATGCTATGTAGCCTGTTAAAGTAAATATATGTGTACTTGTTATGCATATATGCACAGATGTCCACAGTACCTTATTTAGTGGAACAGGCAAGATTAACAAAGGTAGTATGATTCCACATATGAAAAAAAGAAAAAATAACATTTCTAAATCTGTAGAAATGGCTTGCAAAAGACTGACTGTAGTCAACAAAATATGTCTGTATCGCTTGGAATGTGAGGAAAGGGCAGACTTGAAAAATACAGTTCTGTAACTATCAGAAGGAAAAGCTAAGAAAACAATCCCACTGATAATTGCATCAAAAAAGAATAAAATACCTAGAACTAAATTTAGAAGGTGAAAGACCTTTAATGCTAAAAGTTATAAGACACCGATGAAAGAAATTTAAGACAGAAATGGAAAGGTATTCTGTGTTCATGAACTGGAAGAACTAGTATTGTTAAAATGTTCATACTACCCAAAGCAATCTACAGATTCAATGCAATCCCTATCAAAATTCAAAATGCATTTTTCAAGGAACTAGAACAAATAATCCCGTGATTTGTATGGTTCCACAAAAGATCCCAAATAGCCAAAGTGATCCTGAGGAAGAAGAACAGAGTTGGATGCATCATGATTCCTGAACTCCAACTATATTACAGAGCTGTAGTAAGAAAAATTATATGCCATTAGCATAAAAGCAGACACATAGCTCAATGGAACATAACAGAGACCCTAGTAATAAACTCAATCATATAATGTTAATGAATTTATGACAAAGGAGCCAAGAACACACAGTGCGGAAGAGGACAGGCTCTTTGATAATTGGTCTTGGGAGAACTGGACAGCCACGTGCAGAAGAATGAAATTAGACCACTACTTACACCATACACAAAAATTAACTCAAAATATATCAAAGACTTGAACATAAAGCCCCAAATCATAAAACTTCTATAAGAAAACACAGGTTATAAACTCCTTGTCACTAGTCTTGGTTTCAACTGTATTCGACACTAAAGGAAATCAAAGCAAAAATAAACAAGTGAGAGTACATTAAACTAAAAAGCTACTGCACAGTGAAGGAAGGAAACTATCAACAAAATGAAAAAGTAACCTAAGGAAGGGGAGACAATTTTTGCAAATACATTCTATAGGGGGTCGATTAAATAGCAAAAGCCATACACAATTTGATTAAAAAATGGGCAGAGGATTTGATAGACCTTTTTAAAGTAAGTTATACAGAGGCCAACAGGTACATACAACAGGCCAATGTGCTCAGCATTATCATCAGGGAAATGCAAATCAAAACCACAATGAGAGATCACCTTACACCTGTTAAAATGGCTATTTCTAAAAGGGTGAGATAATTATTAATAAGGATATGGAGAAAAGAGAACCCTAAGCCTGAGCACTGTTAGTGAAAATGTAAATTGGTTGAGGCACTATGGAAAACAGAAGGGAGGTTCCTTAAGAAATTAAAAACAGGCCTCCCTGGTGGCGCAGCGGGTTAAGCAACACACTGTGAAGCAAACCGCAACCACTGCAGCAAGAGTTCGATCCCTGCCGCCGGTCAGGGAGGGGATCCACATGGCGCAGCTGACCTCTCCTGCCTCGCCCGCTGCTGCCCTCGGCCATGTGTTTCAGTCAGTCTGCCTGTTCTGCTCCCCGCTCTGTCTGGTGAATCCTCTCACCTCCCGCGACTCTGGCCTGCACCCCAGCTCTTGTGTGCATAAATAAATAAATCTTTTTTAAAAAAAGAAATTAAAAATAGAACTTTATATGGTTTAGCAATCCACTTCTAGGTATCTATCTGAAGGAAATAAGAACACTAGCTCAAAAAGATGTATCACTCTCCATGTTCACCGCAGTATAATTTACAATCATCAAGATATGAAACAACTGTGTCCACTGATGGGTGAATGAATAAAGACAACTTGGGGTGTGTGTGTATACACCATACATAGTGTATATATATGTCATTTCAGCCAGAATAAAGAAGGACATTAACTGGCTATTTGGAATGAGGTGGCTAGATCTCAAGGGCATTATGTTAAAAATGTAATGTAAAAATGTAAAATATAACAAAGTTAAATATAAATGCTCCCACTTTGAGGTGAAATCCCTCCCCCTCTCCCCCCTAAAAACCCACCAGAGTTTATAGATACAGAGAACAGATTGCGAGAGGCAGGGGTAGGTGGGTGAGGTAGGTGAAATGGGTGAAGGGTTTCAAAAGTACAAAATTCCAACCATAAAGTAAGTCTCTGGCACCATGATGTACAGCACAGTGACCATAGTTACTAGTGTGGCAGGGGCACAGGGCAGGTTCGGGATGGTTCTTAGCAGACGGGTCAAGGAAGGAGTCTTGGAGCCCTCGGTGGCTTTTCATGCTTTTATTGTCAGAGGTGGCCAGGTACATGGCAGGCAGGGGTGCCGGTGGGGATGGGAGGCTGGCAGGGCCCCCAGCCCCCGGCGCATCTCACCCTCTCAGCTGCTGCTTCTCTCCTCTCTCTCTCTCTCTGCTGCTGCTCACATTGGTCAGTACTGTCGGTCCTGGCGTCCTATGACGCCGCCCATTTATGCCCGTGTCCAACTCAGGTGCGCCCACTTGTGCACGCCCACCCTGGAATGCTCGCAGCACTGCAGGTGTCCACCATCACAGTGGTGGGAGAGTGGAAAGACCTGATTTCTCTAACCCTACAGTAGTGCATATACAAAAGTTGCTAAGAGTAGATCTTGAGTTCTCATTACAAGAAAGAAAGTTTTCACTGGGGACAGATGTTAATGAGACTTTCATGGCAATCATTTCTCAAGATATACATTGAATCAAGCCGGACCTGTGAAACGGATAGAATGGCATAGTCTTAGTTTCAGGTGTACAGTATAACTATACTTCAATTAAAAAATCTATCAGAGGTTCAGATGAGATGGTAACTTCTTAAAACTGAAAGAAGGGAAAGGGTAGTAAGAGTGGAGAAGCAAGAATCATTTTAAGAAATATTTGGGTGGTAAACAGTGAAAGAACATATTGGTGATTGTGTGGATGCTGTTTGTAATAAAGAGTTAAACAATTTCGGTATTTGACTGTAAACACCTGTTAAGCCTCATGCCTGCTTCATCTTGTGCTCCACACCCAGGCAAGCTGCTAAGGAAGCCCAGGGTTTCCCCGCTAGCACCTGCAGGAGATTGAAACCACTTGATCTCCTGCCTCCTCCGGAGAATCCTCGCCCAGGCCCACCTGCTAATCACAGTAAAAGCCCCACGCCAGGCGCTCTCGTCCGCCATTTTGGACCCGTGAACAGCTACCCTGCTCATCCCAGAGACCTCAACGAAAAAGTAAGAAAGCTTTTTGCACTTTTAAAATATATACATAACTCTGTATTTTGGTGTTTAATAACTATATGAATTGCCACTTTCATTATACATGTTTAAATTATTTAAAAAAACAGCGACAGCATGATTTTACAAGGGTATACGTGCAATTTGCATCTGCGTCTACGTAAGCATTATAGAAATGTGTAAGACCTTGATTTTTTTTGGTTTTAGATGGTCTGTGTTTTCACTTGTCCCCAATAACCTGTTTATTTTCACAAATGTTCTTGAAAATTGCCTATCAGTGAGCTTGTCATGACTGTATCGGACTCAATGCTTGTATCCAAGGAGACCTGTCTGTTTAATCAGAATGTTCCCTGAATTATGGGTTTTTTAGGTTTGGGAAGGTAACACTGCCCCATTCAATTAGAATGACTTATAAGATACGCAGAAAGTCAACAGTCATATCTAATACCAGTCAATTTAAGGCCGGTTTTTGTTTACATAATTATCACTGAATTCTAGACATTTAATCTTATCTCTTTAAATACCTAACTGGGAGTTACTAAGTAAGCAATATTGTATTTTCTATGAATTGCATATAAATGCTTTAAATACCCTTTTCCATCTCTGCTCAGTCGTGGCTTTTTTGGTCCTTCCTATCAGAAAAAACCCACAGCTCCATTCTCAAAGGCCCATTCTTTGATTTCAAATACGCAGTCGGTCCCCAAATTCCACCAGTTTTAGAAGGTGCTTTTGTAATGGACAGGAAGAGACACAGGACTGGTATCATGTTTTTTATTCCTTTTCCAGATTATTCAGAGGTCACAATAATTTCACATCACCCTGAGCACCACACAAGGAGCTACTTCACCCACCTTGAACACTTCTACCCCTGCTCTGGTGTCACTCCAAGGACTAGTCAATGCACTGACTCACTTAGAAAGAGATGAAAACCATGGTGTGACAGCAGGAGGACACTCAAAGATAAGAGGAGGCTCACAGAGGGGGGAGCCAGAATAGCACGCTCACCTGTGACATATTCAGAGGTTTGGGAAAATCTAATTGGAAAAAAAAAAGGACGCCCTGCAAACAGCCAATTTCCCAGAGGGCTGAGGGCAGAGAGTGAAAGATCTGGTTCAGTGTGAACATCATTCCCCACACTACCCCCTGGTTGGCCTTTTTCTGTTCCAGAATCCTGCACCACCAGGCTGAAAGGAGAGAGACGAGGCTCATGTAGATTCATTAGCTCCAGCTGGTAGCTCCAGCAAAGGGAAAAACGTATCAGCCCAGTCAGAATCGGGCCAAGTTATGGAGGGTTCCGCTTTCCTTGGGCTCCCTGTCCTTCAGGAGCATGGTTCATGTAGAAAGGATTTTATTGAGTCTGACGGTCTTTTTTTTTTTTTTTTTAAGTGAAGTGAACTCAGCTCAGCCCCTAATCGCTGCTCCAAGCAATTGTAGCACAGCTATGTAAACTGGGAGGAGAGGCTTCATTGGTTAGCTTTCTTACATTTTAAAAAACTGAGGTGTGACATAAATCAGGTAAAGTGCAGAGCTCAGTGAATTTTCCAGCATATACATGAAACTACCTCTGTTGGTCTCCAGCTCCAAGCCATTTTCTATGTCATCACCAGAAGGTTTTATTAAAATATAGATTTGCCCAAACAAGAAAAATGACATCAACAATCACTCCCCAATAGCAGTGACTGTTTATAACTTTAATAAGTGCCATTAACTATCTGAGACGTAATTCATTATCTCATTTAAGACAATACAAGTCAAGCACTGGCAGGCACACAGTGAGCATTAGATAAACAAATAAAATAGTTATTCTTCACTGAATCCAAAGAGGTCAGTGTTTTTATCGTTACCAATGTATAGGTGACAATACCCAAGCTCAGAAAGCCTACATCATTTACCTGAAGGTGTCCAGCTTGGGAGTTTAGATTAGTGAACCAGACTCCCAGAGTCCAAGCAGTAACCACTGTGCTTCAGTGCCTTCGAGAGCTGGCGTTTCTTTGTGAAACCCTCAAAGCCTCCACAGCTCCTACAGAATAGGCCTCAGCTCTTAGCAAGCCTGACAAGGTCTTCCACAAGTGAGGTCCAGCCTGTCTCCCACACTTGCCACCATGTATCTGGCCCCAGTTCTCACCCTCTGGCCTGTGCATCAGCCCCTGAAACAGTTCATATTTTAAGAGCTGCTATTCATGGCTCTCCTCATGTATAAGCTCTGGGTGTTTTCTGCATTTTTAATTCTTACTACTTTTTTGGTGCATTTGCAGAATCTTATAAAATAGAATTATAGATAGATAAACTGAGACATAGATTAGGGAACTTGCTGCAATAGCAACAAAGCTGCACTGGAACTCAGGCCTGTCTGACTTCAGAGCTTGGTGCTTTCTACCCCAGCACAGTTAAGTCACGTGCTCTCATGCCTGGCTTAAATGTCATCTTGCTTCTAAGGCATTTCTTACTTTGTCCCATCTTGTTCTGCTGCCTTCATCTAAACCGAGTACTTGATAAGGAGGAATGTCTCTTGCTCTATTTCTATTCTGGGCCTTTCCCAACACATGTAACCTTTGCATTTAAAAAGCTGAAGCTAAGTATTTCTGAAATATTCCTACTGCAATCTTGGAACCAAACATTTAAATTGCGACCGTCCAACAAAACGGCAAGTCTTTGACCAGATAGGGAGAGAGTCCAATGGTACAAGCACAGAGGTCACACTGAGAAGTTGCTGCCAATTAAACACCACACGTACTTTAGGGGAACCTCTAGGGGGTGTGTGATTCATGGGCTCTTGGGATATGGATAATTCCTGAGGGATGAGCTAACCAGCTCTCCAAACATGAGGACAATGGAGGATGAATTCTCTGGGCAGCCAGCAAGGCCATAATGGGCAATTTTTGAACCTATCTTAAAAAGCATTTTATCATTGGAATTGCTAACATTCTTGGTGATTATGTAGAATAAGAAATACTGAAGCATTTGAACATTTGGTACATGTTCAGCTCCTTCTGTACTTCAAAAGTGAATATCAATGTGCAATCTGTGAAAGTCTCCCAACTTGACAGGAAGCGGTTGGCTCTGGAACAGTCTCCTGACAAGTTCTGGCAGCAAATGGTTGTGATCAATCATACTTGTATTTAAGATCATAAAATAAGTTACTGAATTCTTTCACTTCTGAGTTAACTTGTTATTCTTCCATATACTTAAACTCTATATGTATTTCAAGTCCCAAACTAAAAATATTCACGGTTAAAAGCAGAAATCTAATTCAGCATCAGCACAATTAAGATGATTTAAAATATAAATTGGGTTGACGAGGTGATTCCAAAGTTGGTCTAGAAGAATAAAAGGGCAGGCCTAAGTAAGACAATTTTGTAAAACAAGAATATGAGGATGTGTTTGTGCTACAAGACGTCAAAATAGATCGTAAAGTTCAAATAATTGGTCCTGGCATTGAAATTGCTATTGAGGAAATAGAATTGATTGCTCAGCAACAGACTTCAGGACATACATGTAATTAGATTATGATGAGTGTGGACTCAAAAGTCAGCCCTGAAAAGATGGACTGTTAAAAAACAGAGCTGAAGGGACTGCTTCACCAGTTAAGGGAAAAATCAAACTATGTTCACTCTACCACAAAGTAAAATCAATCCCAGACACTTACTAAAAACTACTAATGTATAAAGCTATTAAAGAAAATGCAAATGATTATATAATCTGAGCACAGGGGAAGGTTTTTTAGGCCTAAAAGTCAATGGGGAAAAAAAATCACACAAGGGGAAATAACAGATTTAAACACATAAGAACTGAAAACCTCAGGTTATCAAAAAACATAAAATCAGGCAAACAACAAAAATATATAGTATATAATAATATACAACTCATACATTAACTGAAAAAATAGTGTGTCCTCAAGGAGGTACTCAGGTAGGCAAAAGATGTGCTCAGACAATTCATGAAGAAATAGTAGTAAGCACATAAAAAGTTTAGCTTTACAAATAAAAGAGATCTGCAAAGTCAAACGATAATGAAAAGTCTTTTTTTGTTGTTGCCTTTAAAATTACCCAAGATCTAAATTTGGGCTTTTGATTTGTGGAACAGCTCTCAGAGAATAAAATTACCCCAAATTTGAGTGCTTTATATACAGTGGCTAGTGTCCTAGTGATAAGGAAGTGAGATCTTGCTCACACTATTAGTGAACTGATACAGCAGAGTGGATCTGGAACGTTCTAAAAGTCCAAAACCTTGACCATAATAGTTCCTCTTCTGAATCTATTTTAGAGAATCAGAAATCAAATGATTTTGCACAAGAATAGATCATTGTGTTTATAATACAAAATTGGAATTCCCCGACTGCCCAATAGAGATGGTATTTCCTCCTACTGATGGGAAAGATCCCATCATGCAGAAATCCAAAGGAGTTAGTGCTTCTGAAGAGTCTTTAATAAGTTAAAAATAAATGCAAGATAGAAGTTTCTATACTGCAAAGAACGAGCCATGTTTTATAACCCGTCACACATAAAAACGCGTTCACCAGTGTTCATCTACCTGCTAACTGTGGCGCTGGGCTAACAGTAATGAAGTATCAGCAGCCAACCTGGCCAGGTGTATGAGCTTCATCCCAGAAGCACCTTTGCCGGGATGTCACTCCCTGGTTTACTGCTGAAGCTCCACGGCTCAGTGTTCTTAAGTTCAGGGTTACCGAGGCTGGGATCAGAACCTCTTTGCCATGCTGCCAGGATGGTTATTTTCTCTCATGACTGTCTGTACTTCCCAAATTCTTTGTAGTGTATATACTTTCATAACCCAGGGCAAAAGACACAATTTTTAAAAAAGCAAATTTAGGCCAAGAGGCCCTTTGAAGTTTTGTGCTCCGTCCCGTGACGGCCTGCGGTCTGGGAGCCTGCACCACCGCCGAGTCCTCGTATTCTTCCCTGTGGTGCTGGCTTCCCAGTCTTCAATTTCCCTTCACTTGCTCCCACTCTTTTCAGTGAAAATAATGGGGTCACTGGGCCTGGTGAGGGAGGGAAGCCCTTGGTGCACGACGGCGCCCTCCCCAGCCCTGCCTACCTGTTTTCTTCTCTCTGTCTCCTCTTTCCTTCCCTCCTGCCTTAGGCTTTCTAGTACCTTTTGGGGATAACCCTGGCTCAAGGTTCTGGTTTAACAAAACAAAACAGGGCATCCTGGGGTTAACTCTGGTTGGCCTTTCACAGTTCTATGATTAAATTGCATTTTTCAGTGGTTCTGCTTTTAAACTCAAACCCTTTTAAAGAGAAATTTAAGGAGAGCAAAACATAGGAAGCAGTGCCAAATGCCAATAACATATTTTAGTCGTTTGGGGAATGGGCAGCTTTAGAGACCGCAAATTCCCACTTATGCGAGGGCTACTCGAGCTTTTTTTTTCTCTATTGCTTAGTGACAGGAGCCTGGCTTCAGACCATGGTCAAAACTGTGTTCTCGGTTTTCCTTCCCTTCTCTCTGAAAACAGTTATAAAGGGCCCGAGTTATCACAGTGAGAGTTGGCTAATCCTACAGTTTTAATCAAATAACAAAACTCATTTTCCGCTGATGCAGTTAGCTGAGATTAAAAGGCAGATCCAAGTCTGTCTTGGTACCGGTTATACCTGCTCGACCAGCTCAGTCATAGCAAACCATGAACTCTAAGCTTGGTCAGTTCTGCACATGTGATTTCACCACCAGCTGGCAAGCCTTTGGTACCATGTGCTCACGGAGGTGTTCTGTCTTTCTCCCGAAGTGAGTTACCGAAGTGACTGTGCTTTCCAAACTGAGACCTAGCATGACACAAAATGGAAAGAAGCCCAGAGAGCTCTCTTCTGACTATTAGGGACTATGGACCCAAACACCAGAGTTCAATGATAAGGTCGCTCTTCTCAGCAGCCCCCACCCCCACCATCAGAGCAGATAAGGTGTGGCCCAGCCAGTCACCGGGGCATGAACTGTTAATGGTTTTATATTGTCATCAAATGAATTGGAAATAAGATGCCAATGAGCTTTTTTTTTCTCTATTGCTTAGTGACAGGAGCCTGGCTTCAGACCATGGTCAAAATTGTGTTTCCACAGCTATTCCTTAAATTACTGGCAAATACGAACTAGTACTACCTGAGGCTAGGCAGACTGCAGTGACTTTTTTTTTAAACCTTTTTATTTTTGCATAGACGAACTGCAGTATAGGCCAGAGGTACAGGGGGTTGGGGAGAGGGATTAGAGGATTCTCCAGAGACAGAGTGGAGAGTGTAACAGGCAGATTTGCTGAAATACACTAAGCTGAGGGGAGCAGGGGGCGAGACAGGAGAGGTCTGCTGCATCGATATGGGTTAGCTCCCTGGCCAGGGATCAAACTCAGGCTGTAGTGGTGTTAGCTCTGAGACGCAGCCGTTAGGAGCCCAGGGAGGGTCCCAGCAGTGCCATAGTTAAAACTTCTTTAAATACTGAGAACTGAGCACGTTGGGGGTAAGCGTGGGTAAGGTGCACAGAGTAGCTACAAGCAGGAGTACTGTCCTAGAATGATGGCCTGGTGACCGCTGGCATCAGCAATAACTAACAAGAGGCGAAAGGTTAATTTTATTACACAAAAGTTAGAGTCAACAGATTTGGGGAAAATTGCAAACAAAAAACTCAGAGAATATAAGAACTACAGAAAAGTCGGGCAAAAATGCAGATGTCCTCAACAGAAAAGCAGCGAACTGAATCCAATAGCATACCAAAAAAATGACACACTATGACCAATCAGGGTTTATCCCAGGAATGCAAGGTTGGTTTCACATCTGGAAATCAAACAATGCAACAGACCACATTAATAAAGGACAAAACCCACTTGATCACCTCAATAGATGGACCATCTAACATGTTTCTGTAATGAAAACACTCAGCAACCTAGAAAAAGGGGGTAATATCCTCAGCTTGATACAAACCGTCTATGGAAAGACATCAACACCATTCTCAATGGTGAAAGACAATCTTACCCCTTCCCACCAGCAACAGACCACGTGTCTGATCTAACACATCTATTCAACATTGCATCTTAGGTTCTCATCTGAGCAATTAGGCAAGAAAAAAACAACTCTAGATTGGGAAGAAGATGTAAAACTCTAATTTCAGAAGACAAGATCTGATATATAGAAAAGACAAACATTTTACTGAAAGTCAGAAAACTGTTAACTATATTTTGAAGAAGACTTTCATATCCCCTATGTTGCTTGTATTCCTGGAGAATCCAACACTACTGTCCAGTTTGGAGCTATGGAAACACTTACTAGGAATCCCATTTGAAGTTAAAAGGACGGTATTACTGTCAGAGCATGGGGTAACGTCCTCTATTTTCAATATAAAGAGGTACATATATTTTCATTACTAAAAAATCGGTTGCTCTTTCCTTTCCCTGATCTGCTAAATATATTAAGTACTATTTGAGTACCTGCTGAAAATATGTTCGGTGTCAATGAGTAGGGCTGCCAAATTATTAGTCTGTTTGCATATCTACATATTTCAGTCTGGCCCTTCCTCCTGGAGGTACTTGGGTCATAGCTACTTCCAAGAGAATAAAGGGACATTGGCCTGGATAGTCGTCAATTCAGACTCTGTTGTGCCGGATCATGAAAAACTCCACGTGGATCCTGAGTTTAGAGTCAGCCCGGAAGTGAGCTGTTGCCATCTGCTGCAACTGAGGTCACTGAATGGATGTGGATGACAACCTGCATGTCTCTACAAAGATCCTTTATGACACAAGGAAAGTCACGTAAGGGATGTCTTGGAATTAGTACAATAAAAGCTCCCTGCAAGCCAGTAATATTCACTGAGTCTACAGAGTGATCCAGGGTTTTGGGAATGTCTCAGTCTGATTGCTGTCTGATTAGTTTCTGTGTTCCTCCTTAGAGCAGTGACTATGGCAGGGATCCTAGAGCTTTGGGTTTTCTGGCCAGTCCCAGCCTTGAACTTGCCAGATCTTCCCCAGCCAACTCAGACAACTATATATCCTGGAAAACCACCTTATATTCTGCTGGCGTCTTTCAGTTTTGTTCCTTGCTGGTGCTTTGACCCAACAGTTAACCCTTGCACCTCTAGTGTCCTTGGCATTGGGCACTGTGACCTTGAGCATTTTGGGTCTTCTGTTCTCCTTTTTATAGATCTTTCTGCATCTTCAAATGGCTTCTTTCTGGACTGACTTTGAAATCCCACATAAAATAATTTGTTGGTTAAAGCAATAAAGAAACACTAATGGAAAAAAGTCAACCTTTAAAAAACTTAAAAAATATTTCTAATACTTTTAGTCTTTTTGTTCTTCTGAGTCCCAGAAGCAGTAGCAGCAACATTACAGGGAAAAACCCCAAAAACCAGTGACTATTATTTCTCAATTGTGCTGTGAACTTTGCATTTTGGAAACGAAAAGTAAACATCTTAGTAAGTATTCCAATGGATTGATTATTCACAATAACTAGTTTATTTCAGCTGCCTCATCTTTCAAAAATTATTTAATTAGCATTGCAGTTCTGAGAGGAAAGCTATAAACCTAGAGAATAGACATGGGAGAATTTAACAAGCAGGAGCTCTTTAATAATTTCCCTGCAGAAAATGCCTGAATGCACTTAAAGAGTGGCACGATTCCACATCACCCTTCCCGCCATACTCAAGACGGCCGGCGACAGAGAAGAACCATCCTGTGAACAGAGGGCTGAGCAAAGGCACCCAAATGCCATGGTTTCTGGACCACGACATTTTTTTTTTTATTAGTTATATTTGACATCATTTGTAGTCCCCAGGGAGTACCCACCACCATTTCACCCGTGCACCATCACCTCAGTCCCTTGTGCACCCTCTGGCCTCTTCCCCTTCTTTGCCCTCCCCTCCTTCCCCTCCCCTCCCCCATGGTCCCTTTGGTTTATCCCGGCTTTTTGGTCTTATTAAGTTTTTTGTTGTTGTTGTTGTTTACTTTTGGTTATAATTGCCCAATTCC
>JAGFMF010011501.1:7581212-7679495 GCA_019455555.1 Galemys pyrenaicus
CCAGGGTTCCTTTTTCTCCACATCCTCGCCAGCATTTGACATTGTTGGTTTTTTCAATGTGTGCCATTCTTACCGGTGTGAGGTGGTACCTCATTGTGGACCACGACATTTTTTAAAAAAGTTTACAATTTCTAATGCTGCCAAGTAATGTGACATTAAAAACAAAACAGAACCTATTAGCCGCTATCACCAACCTTTCACCAAAAAAGGAAGGGGATCTTAATACAAAAAAGTGAAAACACAAGTATGACAAAAAAGAAAAAGTATGATTTCAAAAAAGTATATTTTAAACTGAATGTGTGTGGTGGTATTAATTCACCACATGATATTTTTTCTCCTCTGGTGAAAAGAGCATCCCAGATCAGCCCCCAACACAAAGGGCATTTGGGAATCTTTTTGGGATATGAGCACAGTGAATCTAAATGTTTGCCAAAGTCATTGCTTTGAATTGAATTTCAAAATAGAAATCTCAGAACAGTGTTTCCCAAACTTCAGTCATGTGGAAACACCTTCCCAGATGTTGTCACAGCTTCGTTCCACCTGCATTACTCACGTCATGCTTTATTTAAACGGAGTCACTTGTTTACTTAAATAAGCTTGTTTAAAAATGAAAGTCGTACATGAAAACCATAAATGAACCAGTAGCCTTTGCCATAAAATCAGGATAAAACAACTTCTAGAAGGCCCTGAACCTGCAGTGATGCTCTGTTGAAAAGGGAGATTAGTAGGTGTTAGCGGTTCAAGTCACACCCGCACCAGAAAGAAGAGAAAGGAATATACTCATGGGATTAGTTGTTGAATGCCACGACTATGTACCAACCAAAAGCGTCTCTTGTACCAAGTAACTAACGTCTTTTGGGAGACATTCCTTGGACACAGAGTTGACTTAATCAGCCTTCCTAAGGGTACATTTTGACTCTGCCATGTACTTAACTGGTGACCTTGAGCAAGTTATTTTTTCTGATTTTCATCTATGAAGTGGGGATAACAATAAAATACCCACTTCAGAGGTTTGTTGTGAAGATCAAGTGAGTAAGTAGATAGGTGAAGCTCTTAAAACTATAAATGACACCTTCAGAACTCAAAAATATCCCTTAGTACTCTTATCCCACACTTTGAGAACAAAGATAATGGTTTAGGGCCTTTGTTAGATTAGGCACAGAGTAAAACACACAGGAAAGAAGAATGACAATTCCTTTTCTAATTTGAATTAAAATGAGTAACTTAGTACATAGGCTTCTAGGGCAATTTATTCATTTGGCCCGAGTTTCCTGCCATGTCTCATTCTCTTGGTCAGGAGTGAGTCCGAACGGTACTTTTACTTTTAAGGCATAGTACACAATGTTTGACACAAAAGGGTCATGTAATAGAGAAAGGCTGTCAAAATCTTAACTGTAAGTCACAACGTGGAGTCAACAAGATCATCGAATTATATTTGTCCTCTAGTTATGAAATCAATGTTGTCTCTATTTAGAGTAAACAACAGAATTAACATAGGTGTTAACCCTCAGAGTGGCTACACTTGTTACGACTTAACTCATGATATGAAATACAGTAAAGGGAGGACTTACTCATCACTAAATCATCAAATAAATAAGCTACCATCAAAAAGAAGCAGTTCTAGGGGGCTCCTGAGATGGATTAGTTGATGCTGAACAAGAAAGACATATATTAGCATCTCCTAAGCAGTTGCCTTTCATGTATCTCATCCCTTTTGTCCCTGGATCTATATTTAGTACAGAGAGAACAACAGTGCTGCCTGGGCAGTGAAGCAGAAAGAGAGGGTATTAATTTAGTAGATCTTGGTCAAGGTTAGGGCAGGAGATAGTGGACAAGTACATATTTTGTTTATTAAACTAGAAGACAAGGTCACATTGGAAATTCATAGCCAACTGTAGATCCGGTATTGGGTCTACCTTGATGATATGTTCACCCAGGATTGGGATTTTTTTTTTAAGATTTATTTATTTATGCATAGAAGAGCTGGGGTACAGGCCAGAGTCCAGGGCGGTGAGAGGACTCACAGAGTGGGGAGCAGAACAGGCAGATCGACTGAAACATACTGCTGCGGGCAGCAGCGGGCGAGGCAGGAGAGGTCTGCTAGGCCATGTGGGTCCCCTCCCTGGCGGGCAGCAGGGATCAAACTCATGCTGCAGTGGCTGCAGTTTGCTTCATAGTGTGTTACTTAACCCACTGCGCCACCAGGGAGGCCCAGGATCGGGATTTTTAAAACAGGTCTTTAGCCATGACCTTTCACTGTAGGACAGCTTCTTCCAGCTTTACTACACCTTTATCGTTTTCCCTTTTCTGCGCAACTTGGGCTGTTTCTCCCTCCAGCGTTTTGAATTGAGCAGTCCAGCTTCCCCTTTCTGCTGCATTGCTCCCCCACTTGTAACTTGCCTCCCGTTTCTCTACCGACTCTTCATTGCTAGGCTTCTTCTCTTAAATTAGGCCATGTTCTCATCCTCATTTGCTTTGCTCTTTCAGGCAGGTTTCTCAACTTTTCTATTGAAATCGGCATTAAACATTAACTATTCTTGCCTAAAAATGTCTGTACTTCTAGCTTCTTCCACACTTTCAAGGACATTTTTTGAAAATTTCTTCACTCTTATTATGTCTATAAGTGATAGAATGTTCCAGATCCTGGAAGTGGAACTAGGCTACATCTTTTAATTTTCCTTTGCACCTTTTCCTGAGGACCTATTTATTTCAGAAGGCATAGTCTGAATACATTAGGAGACCAAACAGAGCAGAATAAACTTGGCAGCAATACATGAACTCCTTTCCCCACTTCTCACTGAGTCTGCAGCAGGTCTGAAAATCTAATCGAAGTGTGCTCAGACTTGGGCCTCAGTGCATCGTAACCACTGACAGTGGCTCTAGTTTCTAGAGAGTTCTGTAGTCTACCTATAAACGGCCTCTACATTCTGGGGTAAATTAACTTAAATGATTGTTCTACAATGACCAGAATGGGTCATTTATGAAAGTATAATAGTGCCCTAGAAATCTCGCTCACTGCCAAAATAAGGAGCAAAATCCCCATATGCACCGTGGGGAGGCAGCAGCAGGCAGGCACTGTGCTGGGGATCCGGGGAACACCCCAGATCAGGCCCGGCTCCCCAGAGCCATGACTTCTTGCAGTGTTTAAGGGCCCCACTGGTCAAGGGAACCACGTTAAAACCTTCCTAGTAAGGAGGAGCGGACCAGTTGGTTGGGTCGGCCACTATGTTAACAAAAGCTCCACCTCCCTGAACTAGGATACACATTTAAGAGTGGGCAGGAGGTTTTTTTTAAAAAAATTCCTAACCCAACCCAAAAGATAATGGGAATCATCTGTTCTGCTCTCATGTGCAAACCTATAATTTATGGAAAGATGGGAAAGAGAAAGTCCCTGAGGAGGCCTGGCTGAGTTCTGTGGTGAAAATTCAACTGTACTCAGAGCTCAGACTGGGAGAGGTGGGGGTGGAGAGGGGCAAGAAGCCACAGTAAAAATAACACTTCTCCAGGCAGCCGGCGCCCTCTCCTCTCCCTCTTTCCAGTGCCATTCCTGAGGCACCGCCCCCTCCCCATCACAGGTTACTCTGTCCTTTGTTTTTCATTCATTTTTTAAGAATCCCAAATGAACTACAGTACTCATAATTTCTTTCAAGAGGTAAATGTTAGGAGCATAAATTATTAGGGCAACCTCGGAAGCCCGTAGTTAAGATCAAGTGGGAACGTGTGTTAATGAAATGAGTTACCTGGAATTGAAAGGACTGTTTCCTTAAATTCTTGCCTGAGGACAATACATATTTGCAGAGATAAATTTTGTGCACATAGACCTTCTAAATAACATGCCCTAAGACATGATAATAGAAAGGGCACAGTAGGCCTCCCTGGTGGCTCAGAGGGCTAAATCTCACCACTAGGAAGCTGTCTGCAGCCACTGCAGCATGAGTTCGATCCCTGGCCAGGGAGTGGACCCACATGGCGCAGCAGACCTCTCCTGTCTCACCCGCTGCTCCCCTCAGCAGTGCATTTCAGTTGATCTGCCTGTGCTGCTCCCCACTCTGTCCCTGGTGAATCCTCTCACCTCCAACCCTCATACCTCTGGCCTGCACCCCAGCTCTTCTATGCATAAATAAATAAATCTTCAAAAAAGAGGGAGGCCTCCATTCCTAAATGCAAGGGTCTACTAGCCTGTCACCCATGAGTTTCAGCTCCATAGCACAATAGCTACATTTTGTCTTCTGCTACATCTATTGGGTTATCCTCACTCACTTTTGTAATCCTGCCTTTAAAGGGTTTGGTTGCCAACAAGTCTACTATTTTCAATGTATTTTAGTGCCAGTCTCAGTGATTTCTCCTGGGCTATTTGAAAAGGCATTTTTATTACACTTAATACTTTGCTAGTGTACATCAATAAAATTTCAGCATACATGTATTTTATTGGTTTCCTTATCAGTTATGTGATGTTAATTTTTATTCATGTCAGAGATGGTGAAATCGAGGTCATCTGAACTAGAAAAGATAGATAGTGGTGGAAATTGAATGTGAACTGAATGGTGAATTGTCTGGGTAGGGAAGTTCCTTTGTAACATTTCAGAGTTTCTAATGTCAGTTAAGATGTTCTTGCTATTCATGGGTTACTTTAACTGCTCGTCAGAATAAAAAATATCAGGCTGGAAAGCACCAGTGGTTCCGGGGTGCTTAATAGAAGCTCATTATTGCATAGTCATCAGCCAAACCTTGTCTGAGTTGTGGCGAGGGGCTAGCAACAGGAGGTAGGCCCATTTCCCAGTGTGCTGGGTATTTTTCCGAGCACTTCACATATTAGTGGCTCCCTTAACCTCACCGCCTTCTGAGGCAGGTACTTTATTCCCATTTTACAGATAAGGAAACTTATAGGCATAACAAGTTCATGTAACTTGCTCAAGGGTAACAGCTGGTAGGGGTGTAACTACGAGGCCAACACTGAGGCACTTTCTAGACCATCCTCAGTTATAATGAACCAAAGTTCTTAAGGATTTACCTGAAAGTTGTTTGAACTTGGAACCAAGTAGTCCTAATGAAAAACACCAAAGATAAATGTTGGTGAGGTCTTCCATTTACCAGTGCTTACTGATGCAGTCACACAGCTTGAATTAATGGATAGCCTGTTCTGAGTTCATTTCTATCCTTGTCTTCCTCTTCCTAGAGCAGACTCAGTCTGCCCTTATTTTTCGGGCACTTTCTTTTGCCCTGTTCTGTTCCTAGTAGTGGGGTTCAGGAAGGATAACAGACTTGCCCTCAAAGCCAGATCTTTCACTTGTGGATGATTTTGAAAGGCTCCTGCATGCAGGCCTACAAACTAAGTAACCAAGTGACATTTTATTTTGGTCACGTCAATCTGTCTTGGCAAGATTCATAAAATTGCACCCTCTGCGCCCAGCCTGGGAACTGAAACGCCCGACTGGGTGGGCCCCTCTAGATCTGGGTGTGAGGGACTGCTCATTTCCTCAGTGTAGTGCTCTGCTCTCAGCTCAGAGGGCACGTCAGCATCTAGAATGTCGGTTGTACACATATTTTGAATTCACCGCATCACAGAGCGTAGTACATAACACTTAAATACTTAAACACTGTAAAATATAGTCCATTCGTCAGGAAGTGTTGGTACTTTCTGCAGGAACTCTTAATCAAGGTTGTTAAAAAAGACACCATTCTTTTTTTTCCACTTGTGGCAAAGATACAGGACATAAAATTCATCATTTTAACCATTTTAGATACAGTCAACTCATAACCACTTTTGATTGGTTGCATGATCGTGCTTCGGCCTCTCTTCCATTCTTAAGTGTTTCACGGGTGATGAAAGCACAGTTCAGGCAACAAGATGGTTTCTGAGCTAGCCCAGCTGCCGTGTGGGTATCTTAAGCTTGATTCTTTCCGAGATCGAGTTGACTTCAGTCCACGTGCTGCCCTCCCCTCCGCTCCCCTCCCTCTGTGGATTCAGGCTGCTCGCTCTGAGATCTAAGTTGCTGTCTCCTTCATCCTAAGCAGCTGAATCAACTTCGCTCTCCACCCTCTTCATTATCCCATTCCATCCACCCCGTTGCCATCAATGGGGTGGAGACTTACAGCTTCTAAGTGTGCTGAAGAAAACCCCAGAAGCAAGAAACTAGAATAACTTGCTCCTGCTAACAAAACAAACCAGAAAACACAGTGGGGCCAAGACCTCACAGTCGCAGAGTTCCAAATCCTTCCTTATCCCAAGGAGACAGACTGCCTGCCTCTCCTCTCTAAGCCGAGGCGATGTGGCTTAAGCAAAGGCATAGAAGGAATTCAAGCCTCCAGATCCATTTTCAGCTTCCCCTGGGTCCCCATGTGCCTTTTTATCCTTACTCCATACTGCCCAGCCAAATGCAGAAAGGCCATTCCATGTCTCGCTTTGAAAGGACTCGCGTGCCCCCGTGAACTAAGTCCTGGCTGAAATCTTTGGTCCCATGGAGACAGAGAAAGCAGCAGCCAGTTGGAAAACAAAAAAAGGGTTGTTATCTCTCTGTTAAATTAAACTCAGATCTGCTTAATATCTTGGCCAACTTAGGCCACAGCTATTTGGCCCTTTCTGCCACCCCAAAGCCTTCTGTGGCCAAAATGTGCCATTGTGCTGCTGTTTGACACACAGTGGCAGCAGGCCAAGAACACCCTTCCTTCTTTGGGTTTTGGGGTAGCAGGGAGGATTGCTAATTCCTTGTGTGACCACTGACTCAAAGCTGAGTGGTCAACAATTTGGTAAATTATATACACACCTAAAATGTCAGCTGCATCAGAGATTTCCACTACCCTTCCAGTAATGAAGGGGAGCTAGGCTGAAGGCAATTCTAGAAGAGCTGGGTCTTCTAACCACATTCTGTGAGATTCAAGCAGAGCTCCACGCAGGCAGGGTCCCAAGCAGCAAAGCATCCTCTTTGATGAGAATAAATGCCAAGCAAAAGGGATGGGAATGAAAGTTAGTTATAGACACACACACACACACACACACACAGAGGGGTGGGGAAGAGGGAAGAAAAGCTCCATCAGAAATAGTCCTTTTTGGAGTTGGATTAACTATAAAAATACATAGACACACCTACACAGGTCAGACTTAGCTATGACTATGGAATTGGTCAACTCCAAATTTTTTTAAAAAATAAAGCAAAGCCTCTGTATCATAAATCCATATGTTCATTAGTCTGCTTTTCCTACTGGACTATATAGTAACACATGCTGTGGGTTATCCAGTTCTTTGTTTAGAACTTTGCTGTTTTGGACAACAACAGGTTATTGGCTTGGACAGAATGGAAGTATTCTGACCCCATGACAATGGTTAAAAATGACCTGTAAAAAACCAGGGGGCTGTGGTCTGTCTAAGCAGGACGCTGGGCCTGACCGCTGTCATTACCACCTCCAGACAGTCACTTGGGCACTGGCATTTTTGCCACACCTGGTGTTGGCACTTGTGCTCTAGTCCAGTTCTAGACCCTCTTTGCCCTACCAGGCCCGCCTCCCACCTAGTGGAAAAAACTTCCCCAATGGTGGGCTTGACCTTGCTGCAGGTGGCTCTTCCTCTCCAAAAGCAGAGCGTGTTAGTGCTGGGAGGACAGCAGGACACTGTAGTGCTTCAGAGTACGTGCCCTGGGAGAAGGGGACATGCAGAGCAGGGCAGCTGGTGGTCACTCCTTGTTTCTGTTGGCCGGAAGCATTTCACAGAGAACGGAAAAGATAAAAGCAGGCACGTACTAGGGCAGCTGGGGTTTGACTCCCGGCTCCTCCACACTGGCTAGAGGACTCTGGGTAAGTCATCTCATTTGTAAACAGCGGATATACAAGAGTCTATCTCAGAGGGCTGTGCTGAGGAGGAAATGATAATCTATAGATTTAGCACAGAGTTTGACCTAAAGGCGGCACACAATAAAAACACCTTTATGCATGTAATAAAAAGTCACTCATCTAATTATTTAGCACAACATTCTCATTTTACAGAGATTGTAAGTGTCAGAGCGGATGTGTGACTTGGTCCAGGAGTCACAGCTGTCACTTGGCTTGTGGGTCCTCTGAATTCTTGCTGCTTGATGAGGTTCTATAAATGAGTGAAATGAGCAGCCCCGGCTTCAGTGAGACCGTGTTTAACTTGAGGACGAAGTGAGCGGACCGAGAATCCTCGCCCTTCCTAACGCCTGCCTGCCTGTCAGATGATCAGTCCCTGCCCCCAGCAGGCAGTAGGCAGAGAAAGGGAAAAAAGTACAACTCAGATCAGTAGTTTTATTGCCTGCGATTGTCGAGATGACTTTCTTTCTGCACCCCTGACCTCTGCTCCAGCCAAGAATCCATTTGCAATATCCTTCTCCTGATTTCCTCTTTCCTTCAGGTCTAAGCCTTTCCTTACGACGCCTCTTCTCTTATTGTATCTCTGCGCGGCTGAGCTGCTGTGGGCACTCTCCTGTCAACCCAGCAGCACAAAATGCTGCCCCTTTAGAAGCAAACCGAGTGGATGGCATATTCTCTCCCACACATTTTTAATGGCTGACTTTTGCATGCTGGGCATTATGCTAATTATTAAGAAAACCGTTTCTCTGTCTCTAAGGGCTATGTTAAAGTCAGTATATTTGACCTTGCTTTGGTGAGCTGTCCTTGAGATCACATTTGTGAAAATGTTAGCATGCGTTTTAATGACAAATAGTAGAGACGTCAGTTGACCTTTGGAAAATGGAAGTCTTTGAAAGTCTTGCCATGTGCCACTTAGGACTAAAGAGGCTGAGCTCCAGTTTCCGTTCTAGAGCCTGGTTCTGGTTGTCTTGCATAGAGCCCGGCTGCTTGGTGCAAACCGTCTGGGAAGCCCCAGAAAAAGAATGTAGTGAATTGTGTCCCAAGAACCATAAAAATCATGGAACCGAGGTCCTAGACCTGAAAGGGGCTGTAAAAATTGTTTAATTCAACCTTCTCATCCCCAGAAATGAGGATGCTTACAATCCAAGAAATAAAGTAATGGAGGTGGTTTCTAGCCAAATCAGCCTAGGATTGTCCTCTTGGGAACAGACACAAACAAAGCCAAAGCCAGAGAGAAGAGCGGCCCACTGTGAGATGGAGCATATGAAACACTTGAAAGTGTCGTATATCTTTAACACACAATGCTTAAAAGGCTTGCGAATAATTCCTACAAGGAGGTTATGTTAAAATTCCATTAAAAAAAAAAACCCACGAAAAACCACCCAGCTTTTTTAAAGCCATGAGGAATGACAGGGACGGGAATATTTTCAGAGCTAAGCTGTGTTTCCACTCCTGCCTAAGACTTAATGGAACACATGCATTCAGGGAGATGCATGGAATTTAAACACAATTCAACATCAGTTAATTCTAAGAGCAAAGGCCCTTCAGTCTTGCTCCCGTCGTCGTCCACCTCCACGTTAAAGAAGCTAGAAAGCCAATTACACTCACAGCGGGGCCTCTCCCCTACTGCACGGGAAGAATGTAGTGCAAATTCTGTGTGTGCTTTACAAGCTAGTAAAACTATAATTGCAGGTGGGAAGGGACATCAGCTCTCTTTGTTTCTGCCAACATTTCAGTTGGGTAAGCTCCTCCCTTCTGTAGCTGCAGAAACTGGGCTCAATTCTCTTTTTACCATGCACCCTCCCCCCCCCCCCAAAAAAAAGTGTGTTTTGACTCTACAAAATTTATAGAATTTTTTTTTTTTTTTTTTGGCCAACATTTGGTGTACAACCCAACCCCAACGGGCATGCTTTCAGCAGAGACAGGTACTATCTTTTTTGGAAACCAAACCCCACCTTCTGGTTCAAGCTCTGAAGGCTTCTCAGTAACATTAAGAAAGGTGGTGAGGCTGCAAGGGCAGTCCCTGAGTCCTGGCTCTAGGAGACCCCATCGCAAGGGGATGGGGGGCAAGCCATGGCGGGAGCCTCGAGGTGCAGTGCGCCCACTGGAGCTACAGTGGAGGTCTGCTCTGGGACCACCCTGGAGGAGGGACCCCACCTAGGGGCTTCTGGTTCCCCTACCAAGGTGTTGCTCCACTTCGTGACTGTGGCTGCTATTCGTACCACGGGAGCTCATGGCCTAGAAACACTTGCAGAATCGGAGGGGCAAAACGGGACGTTGCAAACATTACTTCCATGGTCACGGCTACAGCTGTGGAGTCTTCATGATGTGAAGAAAGCTACAGGGGCCATTTGTACATGTCTCAGCAATGCTAACACTGGTGCTGAGGCCGCTGGGAAAGCTTAGATCTCCTAGCACCAAGCAGGGTTTTCTGTGCCTTACCCATATGAACGCCTCGAAGCTTCCCAACGACCTCTGAGGCAGTACTCTTATTATCCCCCTTGGGAGATGAAGTGTTTGTGGAGGTACCTTGAGAAGGGACTTGCCCAAGGTCACTGGTGAGTCTGGGGTGGACTGGCATTTGAATGTGGGACCTTACCATTCAGGCTCTCTCCAAAGCCCAAGGTCAGGTATCATCACCCCTTTGGAGACCTTTGTCCAGGCAGAGACTTCATCCCATTTTGCCCTCACACTGGCCTGCTGGTCTCCTAAACACTCCTGACAGCCATCTGAATTTTGATTACAATTTAATTTCCCACCTCACAAAGCTGTACCAGGAAGAGGGAATCTGGTGCTACCTTTTGAATATGATTTGCTAACCAGCAGCGTGAGGAAGTGCAGGCCTTCCCTGCTGCCACCTGACCTTTGTCTTCAGCCTTCCTGGTGTTTGCATTGCTGGCCTGACCTTGCAAAGTGACCTGGAATAGCTTGCCGCTTTCCCTGTGTGTCCACTTTCAGAGCCCAGCTGTCAGCCGATGCAAGTCTGTCAATTAGTATCTCAAGGGTTTTGGGATGGGGTCCGCTGCCTTTTGAGGAGCACAATCTTAACACTAACCTCCAAATTCCTTCTCGTAATTGAACATTCATTAGTTTGACGGAACAAAAGCGGGCATTCTCTATTATAAAGCAGAGGTCAAAACCAGTGGCTGTGTTTTGTTTGGCCTGCAGAGTGTTTAAATATTGAGAAATTTCACATAAAAATACGGATTTCCGGCTTCTTTGCAGAGAGGGAAGAGACAACAACTCTGGGGCTACTGAAAACAGCTGCCCCTCTGCAGGGGCAGAGGGGAACGTGCCCTGTGGTCCTCACCAGGGAGCTGAAGCCTCACCTTGGGTCTGCTTTGGCACAGCGCACCTGTCTGGTCTCTTCAGGAGGCTCCGTCAGCAACCCTGCCTACAGCCTGCTTCTTCCTCCACAACGTGGAGTGGGTGGCTGAGGCAGACCTCTGGTGTGCCTAACACCAGTGCAGAACCGGGAGGGGAGGAGGCTCAGTGCCTCTTCTCAGCCCCCAGCGCTTGGCACATAGTAAGTGCAGCTGCATAATTGACGTTTCTCTCTCTCCTATGTGGCTGGAGAGTGACTAGTTCTCAGGAAAGGAGTGAATTTCTGAGTGACCTGAAATGAAACTTGCTCAACAGCTAGAGAAGTTCAGACCTATTCATGTTTCCACAACTTTCTGAATGACTGACATTGCTCCCTCTACCTTTATGTAATTTGCTGTGCTATAAAGATCTTCCTTGCTGTCACAATGATTTTGAATCTTGTTTAAAACTCCAGGTGCATATGGGTTGATGGCTCACTAGGATTTAGCAAGAAGTTAAAATTAAAAACAATAATATGACATGTCGCCGCACTCAGCCTTCTAATTTTTCCTCAGGGGGTGATAGTGCTGAAAATAAGCAAGTTCCAGATGTAGATGAAATTACATGCCATTATTACATGCAGCCAATGGCTTTGGCTGAGACACGAGTTCTAATGTTGTCTTGTGAGGTCGCCACACCTGCTTCTCTCTCTGACACATTGAGGGGACTTTGTGAGAGTGCTGGCCGCCTCCTCAGCCCCCACACAAGAGTAGACAGAGCGTTTGTGGGATCCCTCTGCTCTGGGACTTTGATACACAATTGCAAATGTGCTAGAATAGAGGCATCAAGTAAAACCCCATGGACCATCACCAGGCTGAGCAGAATCCTGGGCAGCCTCGTATAGGTTCTTGGCTCACATGCAGAGTATAGGAATTTGACCATAACTGGAAAGAATCACCTGTCCTTTCTGAGTAAATGTGCCCTCTCTACTTCAGCGCCAACATGTGTCTAGGCATGCAGCGTGTGCTTAATTAGCATTTTATGAATGAGTAAATGGATAGAAAATACCCAGGCCCAAATCTCCTGTGAGGGTTGGGCTAATGTTTCACATGCGTAGGTAGGATGGAAACATCACACACTACATTCTCTGCAGTTCTAGGCTGGAGATTCTCAAAGACCCTTTATCACAGTCTTCATCACAGACTAATGTCTGGGGAAAGTGAAGTGGTCCCGTGATATTTACTCAGTGATTCTTTCTTGAGACAGTGCATCAAAATAATTTTGAAGCATGCAGACCGAATGTTCTTTGGAAATGTCAAAGTCAGCAATGAAAATTTTCTCCTGCTTGCTTTCAGGCCAAGCACTATGGGTTAGGTCATTGAGGGGGTTGAAGCTATCAAGGCCTAAAAATGATGCTCTTCCCGCACTGCAGCCCCATCTTCTCCCTCCTCCCCCCACCCCAGCCTGGTTCATGACTGTAGACACTCATGGCTCAGTTTGGAATTACAGCCTCTCAGAAGCACTTCGAATGTCCGCTGTTACTAGTGCTGCAAAAAAAATTACCCCAAAACCTGGTGGCGTCAAGCAATAGTTCGTAGACTCCGTAGGTCCGGAGAGTTCAGGCAGCACATAGGGGAGATGGTTTGTCTGTTCATGATACCTGTAACCTCATCTGTAGCCTCTATTCAGAAGCCTGGGAACTGGAATCATTTAGATGTATCTTACTCAAAGTCTGGTGTTTGGTGATGACTGTTAGCCAGGACTCAGCTGAACTAGCTGGAATGTTTACTGATGGCCCCTCCACACGGCATCTCTGCATGAGTTAGTTTGGGTTTCCCTACAACATGGCGTCTGGTTTCTAAGAGTGAGAGTCTGTGAAGCACCCTCAGAAACTGTATCACTTCCTATGCCCTACTCTTAGCAGTCATACAGCAGCATTTCTGCGGTCACAGACCCACCCAAATTTAACAAAAGGGAGCACAGATCCCTGTGTCTAAGTGGCAGGACTGTCAAGTGACAGCGTAAGGAGGACTTGTGGGGTTGGAGATACTGCTGTGGTCATCTCTGCAAAATCATCTGACTCACGTTGGGTCAGATGTTTCCCAAGTGGTCCATGTTCAACTACACTGACTTAGAAAAGGCTCGTCTGCTTCTCTCAGACTACAGCTCAGTGAGTGAAAGTCCTGTGACTTACCTTTGGCACCTCTGTTCCTAGCACAGTGCCTGGCACACACTCCCAAACAGGGTTCTGACCTGATTTCTCCAAAAGAGAAATCCCTTGGCCCTTAGCTTCCATGTCTCCCACCACAGCCCCTGGTGCCTCCCCATCCTTTACTGCCACTGGAGACTAGGTGTGTGGTGGAGTTGGATATGGTGTGCAAAGTTTTTTCTGGGCACAGACTAGCCAGTTGGCATTCAACACATATTGGTTGAACTGAACTGAATAGAAAGGAAGAAACTAAGGGACTCTTGGCTCCCCTTTCATGCTGGCTTTTGGTGGATAGGGGTATATTGACCAGGGCAGTAGATGGTGTGAAGGAAAAGTACCCAAATACCTTTTTGGGGCCCAGTGATTTCCCCTGTGAGTTTATTGTGTTTGACAGGGGAGCATTTGGTGGCCCCTATGTCTCAGGCTATGTCTATGTTGTGTGCACACAAGAATTATCACTAATTCCTTATCACTCTTGAGTTCTTTGAAAATATTTTCTTTCCTTTGTGCCAGAAACACAGCAAGTATGAGATTACCCAAGAGGGTCAGTATTTAGAGTCTTGCTGACCGCAAGTCCCTATTTCAACCATGCTTTCTCTGGACAAAGAGGTTCTCTATCCAACACTCCCAAACAGGGTTCTGACCTGATTTCTCCAAAAGAGAAATCCCTTGGCCCTTAGCTTCCATGTCTCCCACCACAGCCCCTGGTGCCTCCCCATCCTTTACTGTCATTGGAGACTAGGTGTGTGGTAGAGTTGGAAATGGTGTGCAAAGTTTTTTCCGGGCACAGACTAGCCAGTTGGCATAAAGAACAATCTGCATCACTACTTGGTTAATCAACTCCTGTAACCCACACACCCAAAACCAGAAGTTATGGTTACTAAGACTCCAAAAACTGAAGGCCTCTGTGAAGGGTCGAGAGACCCCAGCTCCTGTCTTGGCACTTAGCAGCGGTTGTCACTGTTCCCTTCCTCCCAAGAAGAGCCTCCCTGGGAGAGAGGACACTAGGCACGCACTGCTTAGCACGCACCTGCCGTCCCGAGAAACGGTGACTTCCTTTTGCTGTGTTGCCAGCCCGCCGGTCCTTCCACGATAAAATCCAACCCTTCCCTTCACCCAGGTAGCACACGTTCACTTTTAAAAAACACACTTACTTAAAAGGCACGATTTGTCCCCCCATAACTTACGCTCCTCCTCCTAACTCACTAATTGGCTGGACCAACCCTGGCTAAAGTAGGTCTAACAGATTGAAGTGATGTTTTAACGTCGGCCTCATTCCTGTCTTGCCCCAGACTGCACTCAGGGTTTCTGAAGGCAGCGACGGCCGCAGCAGACACAGGCCCGGCCTGGAACAACACAGGCAAGCTGTCATGCTTTGTTTTTCTGCTTGTTAAATCCGAATGCTCCTAATTAGTTGTCCTGCCTGCTAACGCCCGGGCCCGGGTGGACAATGGTGCGGGAACCTGGATGCAGCGAGGCTGTGAATACGGGTTCCTCGGGCTCCGCAGGCTCGGGGCTGGTGACTTGGTCCTGGGCACCGAGGAGCTCTGTTCCTGTAGGTTGTGGATTCAAAGGCGCCAGCCCCGTGTGAATAAAGGTCATCACCTGTTCCTGCTTTGGTGAAAGGGCAGCTGTGCTGGGTGCCCACTTAGGCCCGGCCTTTGTCTGCTGACTCTGTGAATAGCGCCCACAGAGAATAACATTCTGAGTCTGTGTTTGCTTGGTGGGGCAGGGCCATGCAAAATAACTCGCATAACTTCCCTCAAAGAACCCAGCAAAGTGTGCTTGTAAAAAGTAGACTCAAAATGCCTTAAACGTTGCCTTTTGGTGGTTGTACTCACTAGAAAACACCAGAAAAGCTTTAAGGTAAGAATACCATTTGCATTACCAGAGGCCAATTCCGGCAAATGTTTAGGTCACAGATGACAGTTCTTGAGCTCTATGGGTATGGGGGACTTGTGAAAAAGTTAACTGAAAAATTGGCTAGCTACTGAGGAACGTTTAGTGTTCGTAAAGTTTGTGTCATTGAACAACTCACCATTATTCTAACATATAAAAAGATTTTTATTTGGTTTTAGAATTCTGTACACTGTTATTTTGCAGATCAGCATTTCTAATTTTGTTTGGTTAGGGGCTGACATTAGATTAGCTTGCTTTACTTTTGGTGAGAAATAGCACCAGTGAGTTCAGGATACAGCATGTGTGTTTGTGTTCACCATCCATTGATTCACTGAACATTCATATGCCCCGTTGCTTAGAATAAATGTTTATTGCTTTAGCCTAGAGTAAACAGACCAGCCCACCCTAGGCAGCTCCAGAAAGGCAGTATGCATTTGATTTACTCCTCTCGCTTTCCGTGGCTCTCGAATGCTGTGAGTCCTCCCCTTTGGTATCCGCCCCCCTGGACATCTCTTTAGTGAGTACTCCAAATTCCAGACTTTTCCATCTTTTTTTCATCATTAAAACTGATCTGCTGAAATCTTTCTCAAATATCATGATGTGCTTTCAACCTATTAATAAGACAAATAAATTTATGGAAAAATAATTTATTCTTCCCAGATACCATGTTAACTACAATCTAAATACCTTAACCTGAAGGTGGGGAGGCATTTGGAAATTAGGGCCCAGGGAAACAGTCAAGAAATTAGTTCTGAGGCTGACCTAAAAGGAGGGCTGGGGGGGAGAGAGAGTGAGTGAGAGAGAGAGAGAGAGAGAGAGAGAGAGAGAGACTGACTGTGTTGGGGGCTAAAGGTGGTGGAGGAGTGGATGGGAGGGGATCCTCTCCCCAGCTGCCTCACCCATGGGACCATCCAGTCTCCTTTCTCATGAATCATTACAAATAGAATCATTCTGTGCTTAGTTTACATATGTCCCAAAGGTGAGTAACACCAGAAGAGTTAGTCATTAATAAACACTTCAGGTTTTTTTACAAGAGCATAGGTAGCCAAAATTTTAAGAGCTCTCGGATCATCAGCCAAGGAATGGCTGACTAGACCATGGTTCTGATTTGCTCCTTCAGAGCAACCATAAACTCTTGAGCATTATTTTACATACGTCCTCTTCTCATGGTGAAATGTGCAACTTCCGCATCTGTTAAAAGAGCCAAGGGAACTGGGAGTAAGGGGATGGTGTGTCACATGCTAATAGGAAAGGGGAGAAAGCAAGTGCGTGGAGAGCTAGCTCATCGGAGCAGTACTTTTATTGTATTCTGTCATAGAGCCTCCCCTTGATGATTTCATTGATGAAAATGCTTGATAAACTGAAAATAATAGTTTATTTCCCCTTCTTGAAGTATCAACTTAGAAAAAAGCTCTTAAAAAGCAATGCCTTAATTCCCCCATTGAAAACATGCACCAACACTTGTGCATTTGTTCAGATACACTTAGTCAAGGCCTGCCAAATCCTTTATAAGGAGCTGCTGTGTCCATTCTAAGAAACCGCTTGGCATTTACACCTCCTGAAAGTTCAGGATTTTATTTTTAAAAAACTTTCTGAAAAAAGAAAACCAGTATATTTTGTTAGCTCTACAAAGAGCATGACTTTCATGTTTTTCTAACAATGTCTACTTTGCAAAGAGAAATTTCACCCTTAAGAGCTAATTCAGGAGAGTACACCTCCCAGCTCCCAGGCCTTCGAAGGCCTCTGCCCCCTTCTTCTCCCTTGGCTCTGCTGCTAGGCCAGGAGCGTACTCGGCCCTCTTTTCCATGCCACAATGCTGTCAAACGATTACAGGTAATGACCAGTGGTGTTTACTGCCTTTATGATGTGCTAGTAAAACCTAGCGAGCTGCTTAATCACTGGTGAAACAGACAAGTAGGCACCAGCAACCTACAAGTTCTGTCAATCACTGGTTCCTGCTGGGCAGTGGGCAGGTGAGTGCAGCTCCCAGAATATTCAGAGGGTTTCCCTTGCTAAGCAGTGCCATGCCCTGCTGGGTACGTGTTCACCAGCAAGGGCACGATAGTGGGGGATCACACGTGTGCAGAGGCCAGTGAATGCAAACCAGGGGAGCAAACTGTCTTGAATGTGATGTCAGAAGCAGAAAGTAGCTTGAAATCATCAGCCAAATTGTTGACTAGAGTCTACTAAAATTTTAGGGACTGTCACTTATAAAAACTAGAGAGATATGGAAGTTGCAATTTTTTTTTTTTGTGCCAGAATTCTTTCAGTATAATTAAAGTATTGTTATATGTTCTGTGTACTGTATTATGTAAGATCAGATGTATGGCCATTGTAAATTCCTCTTCACCATATCATGCTTACTGACTTCTTACCTTTTTGGAGAGGAAGCTGTCTATATTGCTGTTTTTAAAATAGAAGATAATGGGAAAACCCAAATTCATTTAAGGAAATTTTTTGTAGAAAGGAATTTGTCTTTGGGAAAGCTGTTTTTATTATCTAAGCTCTGTAGCTCTTCAGTTATTTGCTTCAGTTTATCTTCCTCTCCCTTGCAAAATTTATAAGCTGAAGTTTTCTATAGTTTTTTTTATGTAACAGACTCGTTCTTCTAAGAGACCTTTATTTTAGGAGTGAGGAGGGCAGTCAAGTGGGGAGAATAATTTGCTCTAAAATTCCTGAAGGTGACATGACACAGGGTGAGGACACAAGCAGACAGCCGGGCACGGGGCAGCCAGGGTAGGCAGGTGGTCGGGATTCCTGTACCCATTGCTGGGGTCCTTCAGAAAGCAACAGCCTTTCTCTTTTTTATTCCAGGGGTTCCCTGCCCTTAGCAGATGTACAAGAACAGTTCAGATCCACAAAGCTTGCCTGAAATTTACTCAGAAACAAGGGAGGAGGTGCCCTTCGGCTCTGATAGCCTACATGCAGACAGATCAAAAGCTAAATCCAATTTAAACCACCTCAGGCAGAAAAAGTAATTGAATTAAACTTCCTCTAAATATGATAAGTTCGGGGATCTTAAAGTCAGGCACAAAGAACCAGGTTAGAGAGAGCTGCTGAGTAAATGGATGCAGGGAGCAGAGCCGCCCCCACCCACAGGAGTTTGATAAGCTGCTGATTGCCTCATCACTCTACTCCTGAGGCTAAAAACTGATTAAGCTGCTTATGGGGTTCCAGGGGCTAATGGCCTGGCCACCAAGAACAGCGCGCCACTGACGTAAGTAAGCTGCCTGGCGTGTATGGCTTGATTGTGACAAGCGGGGTAGAAAAGGAAAAAAAGACAGCAGGGTATAGGGCATTTTTAAAAGGCACGCTTTCTCATGCCAGGCGGATATGCTGCTGTCACCCTAAAAATGAACATGGAATTAGATTTTTTCTTCATCTGGTCTCCAAATTAATTTTTGAAACACTTCCTCAAAGAGTAGTCACTCTGGAGGCCCACCCAGTCTATTTGAAGTCACCTTTACAAGAATGTCAGCGCCTTTAAACACCCTTTCCTAGTGATTGGGGTTTTCTGATACCGCATTTAGGTAGCATCTGAGAAAATTTGGAATGGGTGTCTTACCTAACTCTTCCCTTTGAGGACCACAAGCAAATAGGCAGTGAAAATTACTCCTTTTTACCCAGCCAGCAGATCACCTGTGCTAGATTAGGTAGGAAAAGGGCAGCAGGATGACATGGGGGACAGCTGATACACATAAACAGGTTAAATGTACAAGTGGATGTACACGTGGAAATGAAAGCCTCAGTATTTCCTCAGAACTGACACACAGTTCTGAGCAACCATAAACTCTTGAGCATTATTTTACACACGTTGTCTTCTCATGGTGAAATGTGCAGCTTCTAAATATTCTAAAATCATTTCTATCACTTAAAATAATTTTTTCACTGGAGAGTAGGGGGAGGGGAGAGACAAAGTGAATGCACCCAAGAATCTTGTTTAAAGAAAAATAACCTGGAAGATAAATTCAGTCTTGAAAAATGACTTAAGAATCAGTTTTGAAGACAGGTTACAGGTTGACCCCATTCCTTTAGGATTAAAACAACCACAGAGGAAAGTAATAACAAACAAAAGGACAGAATCACAGCAGTCCGAGATGTTCTGAAAGTTGTCACTACTGCTTTTTTTTAAATTGATTTTTGAAGGGATTGGTAAATGCATGCAAAGGGAAGCAATGATTTCATTTAGTGTCTAAAAGTTTCTAAGGAGTGAGCTGTTGACTTAAATGATTAACCAAAGTGGGACACATTTAGAAACTAAGGTTAAACAGACAAAATTGTCAGTTTTCTTCCAGGCTGCTACCTTGGTCAATCATTAAAAGGACATATACTAATAAAAGTTTAAAAAGAAGATTTTTTACTCTTATAAGCTCGATTTTATTAAACTTTAAAGTCATCCAACTGTTTGGCTCAGGCACAAGTCAAAGAGCTTCAAAGGCTGAAATTCACTGTCTTTTACATCTTTTTCCTTGTACCGATTTGTTTTTATTGAGATATAATTCACATATCATAAAACGTACTCAAAGTGTACAAGTTAATGGGTTTCTGCGCATTCACAAACCTGTGTGACCATCACCATTCTCTAACTCCAGAACATTCTCATCTGCTCCCAGAGAAACCCTGACCACTGGCAGTCACCTCATTCCCGGCTCACTCCAGCCCCCAGACCCCCCCTCTCCCCATCTACTTTGTCTTACAGGTTCACCTGTTCTGTACATTTCATTTAAACAGAAACGTAAAACATGTTTCCCTCTGACTTCTTTTGGCACGAACTTTTCATGGACCCTCCTCCTTGCAGCACTACCGGTTTGTAATGGTTGAATAATGCTCCCTTGTGTGTGTGTGCAACCTGTTGCTTACCATTCCCCTGCGGATGACCATCTGGACTGTTTCTACACTGAGGTTATTATAAATAATGCTAATCTGAACAACTGTGTACAAATTTCCCAGGGAACATGTTTTTCATTTTCTTGGGTATATACCCAGGAGTGGAATTGTTAGGTTCTTTGGTCTATTCTACTTCTGATAGAAATTCATTAATTATCGTGGCTTGTGAACCTCAAATGATGGCAGAATTCAATGCCAAGATCATAATTAACAAAGAGACTTCCCTGGGGGAAAACAGAAATGAAAGGCCCCTCTGAGTGCTTACCTGTTGCAGATCGGCGAGGGAATATAGGTGGATTTGTTGAAGGAGGTATTCTCTGGGAAAAATTCTGGAAACAAGGACAAAAATACAAATGAACCATGGTGCTGCCAAGACAGTTTTTCTCACAAGTTTCAGTCTTGAGAATTCCCCTTCCCACCTACTTCTCCTCCCTGTACCCTGAAAACCTGTAGCATCTTTTTCCCACTACATCTTTTTCTTGACACAGACACTAACAGAGCAAACATTCAACCTTTGACATCCAATGTAACCCAAGGTGCGAGGTGTGCCACGGACTGACCCAGACCTGAGGCCCAGAGTGTCAGGTTTCTTGTCCAGCTGTGTCATCTCAGCAAGTCCCCAAACCTGCCTGGCTTCAACTTATTCACTGTTGAATGAAAGTGATTTTATTTTGTCTCTAAATACCTTCCGGCTCTGTTATTCTGTCTCTAAATGAATAGATCTCGGAGCTGAGAATCAATTGCAGTAGTGGCTTGTGTGCCTGTCTAGAGACTCCTGTGGCTCCTGTGAGTGAGGACGGCCACACTGAACCCGATATTAATGAACTCTCTTCCTATAGCATCACGATAAGTTTGAGAACCAAGTACAGACAGGAACAATGAGATGAAGTATTTAAATTGTGATTCCCTGAAAGTCTAATATTTTTGGCTGCTGTCATTTTACTGTACCTGAACACATGACAGTGAAAGAACAGAGAAAAAACCAGTATGTACAAGCAGACGAGTACAAGGTGTAGGCAGTTAGAAAACACACACATATGTGCAAAACACATGCTGCTGGCATTTCTTGTGTGATACTATGACACTGTCTTATGTCCTGAAGAAACCACCAATTAATTACATTAATAAGCCAAGCACTAGGTCAGGTAGCAGAAAGACAATTCTGAGTAACAGAGTCCCTGTATGTGAGTTATTAAAGTATAAAATCAAGCGAGGGAATGATACATAAACTGATAACTATACAACATGGAGACTGAAAATGATGAGATGAACATGGGGTACATGTTTTTGGAATGGTTTAACATGATGAACCCTAACCTTTAGGGTTAGAATCACTTAGAGGAGTTTCTAGAAAATACAGGGCATCAGCAGGGGTAGAACCCAGAAGTGACTGTTCAACTAAAACCCTCCTGGTGATTACAGCAGTAAAGGTTTAGAACCACGGGTCTGATATCTAGTTCACCTGTAAATGCATTTTTCAATCTTTCAATTAACTATGCATTACTTGACAAATCCGAGAGAATAATTCATCCTGAATCACGTTTCTATCCTTATTCACTACTGAGTAAGTACAACTGTGTGTCAGCCAATGAAGTAGGTCCCTGAAGGAGGGCGCTGAACCAGCTGGGTGACGTCCTTTTCCCGTGGAGGACCGGGACAGGTCTACTCTAGTGTGAGGGCTCCTGGAAAGTACCACCGGCACTGGTGACAAGTCCTGTTTCACCCATAGTGGGAATGAGAACAGCAAAAATGAGGGACAAATGGAGGATAATCTGAGAAAAAGAACAGTTCCCAAGCTGGGTTCCCTTCAACTCTAGTGCAGGAAGAACACGGCCCCATCCAGCTGGGCAGGGTATAAGAAAGTGCTCAGCTCCTCCCTGTGGGGTTAAACTTCCGTACAGGAGGTCTCATTATGGAAGGCGGAACAGAGCCCTGTGAAGAACCATGAGCTAGAACTAATGCCGTTTTAGTGACACACAAACATGACAAGTGAACTATCCCTCAGGTCACCCTTCAGGGTTCAGCACCAGCCTCCTTTGGGATTGGCACTTGGCAGACATTGTTACATTTAATTCTTACAACAGCCCTGCCTGGTAATTACAATCTCCATCTTATGTAAGAGGAAACTGAGGCTTAGAGGTAAAGAGGAATTGGTCCATGGTCACAAAGCTGGGATTCTCGGCCAGGTGTTTCTGACTTCAGAGGTGGGTATTCTCCTTTTCTGAAGGAGGCTGAGTTGGCCATCTAATGTAACTATATATAATACATGTCTCTTTCAGTTAGGTGTTTATTACTATTTTGGCCAGCAGCCATTGATACTTTAAAAATCACTGAAGTAACATTGGTTTATATCACAGACTTCAGGGGGATAGCATTCTAATACATACACATATACTACATATGATGGCCACCGCAAGCCCAGCCCCATCCTCCATCATACAACTAACCCCTTTTGTGTAATTTTCCTCCCCCCTTCCTTTTCGGTCACCGCCATATTGTCCTTATAGGTAGTCTAAGCACTTGTTTGCTTATTGTTTTATTTATCTTCTAGGTATAAGTGAAATCATAAGGTATTTATCTTTATTGATCTGATTTATTTCACTTAGCATAGTACCTTCAAGGTCTACCCATATTCTTGCAAATGGCAAGACTCATTTTTTTAATAGCTAAGCAGTATTTCATAACACACACACACACTATATCTACATTATCCATGGTCAGTGATCCATCTGTCAATTAGTATTTTAGATTGTTTCCAAGTCTTGACTATTGAAAATAACAGTGCAGCGAACTTAGGGGTGTACCTACCTTTTCAGATTAGTGTCTTGTGTTCTTCAAATAAGTACCCAGAAGTAGAAAAGCTGGATCCCACTGAATTTCTATTCTTACTTTTAAAGGAACCTCCATACTATTTTCCATCGTGGCTGTGCTTGCTTATAGACCACCAATTTACAAGAATTCGCTTACCTCCACATCCTCGCTAGCACTTGTTTCTTGTCCTTTTCTTATAGTTGTTTTTATAGGCAGGAGGTGATATCTCCTGGTTTTGTTTTCATTTCCCTAATAAGTGATGATAAACATCTTTTCATATGCCTGCTTGCCATCTTATTTAAAATGTCTATTCAAATCCTCTGCCCATCTTTTAATCAGTTTTTATACAAGTTCTTTATATATTTTGGATATTAACCATTTGTCAGATAGGATTTGTAAATATCTTCTTTGTAAGTTGCTTTCCCTTTTGATGGTTGCTTTCACTGTAGAAGCTTTTTAGTTTAATGGTAGTATCATTTACATATATATATTTTTTGTTTCCCTTGCCATTGAAGACAATCCACAAAGACAGTGCTATGGCCACTGAGGATTTTTTTAAGCAGGAAAGGGACGCTGTCATGTCCACTTTCTGAAGACAGTAGGGAAGGTGGAGATACTGTGGACAGCAATAGTTCTGACAAGGTATTGAAGGTCTATTTAAGGTAACTACACGGGGATAGTGAAAGGGGTGAGTTGGTAGATACAAAGCAAATTTTGGGAGACTCAACAATATTTAAAATGTGAGAAAGAGGAGAAAGGGATCAAAGGTTGTTCTGAAATATGTTGCTTGGGAGAAAGACAATGACGTCATTGGTCAACGCAGCACAGGCTACTAGGGAGCCTGGGGAGAGTCTCAGCTTTAGTGTGATTATAAAGGACTTGTGACAGCAGGATGGTCTTTGGAACATGGGACTGGAAGATGTGAGAGTCACAGACACTGTGACATCACTACAGTATGGTCTTGGGAATGGAAGGAGGGGAACTAGAAGGAAACTCAACAGGAAGTAGATTGTGCACAGGGATTGCTGTTTTTTCCTTTGCTACCTATGTCTAGAACTATCTAAAGTACACTGGTGGTCTGCAGTTTTTCTCACACTTGGAAAACTGTTTTGAAAACAACTAGGCTATTTGCATGTAGTTGAATTTCTAACATTTCCTTTATTTGTGAAATGTCTGTACCTTTACCTAGCTTCCCCCAGGTTAACAGCCTACATGACCAAGAGGCTTTGATTAAAACTAAGATGTGAACTACTATATACATTATAGACTTCACTTCCATTTCATTGTTTCACTCATGTCTTTTTTTTAAAAAAAAGACTTATTTATGCACACAAGAACTGTGGTACAGGCTAGAGGTACAGGGGGTGAGTGGAGTCACCAGAGACAGAGTGGGGAGCAGAACAGGCCGAGCCACAGAAATACACTGCTGAGAGGAGCAGCAGGCGAGGCAGTAGAGGTCTGCTGTGCCAAGTGGGTCAGTCTCCCTGGCTGGGGATCAAACTTGTGCTGCAGTGGCAAGTGAGTAGCTTCACAGTGCTGTGTCTTAACCCCTTGAGCCACCAGGGAGGCCCCTCACTCACATCCTTTTTTCTGTTAAAGGATCCAATCCAGAATACCAATGTATAGATTATAGATTTTAAAAAATAAATGTTTAAACATTTATAAGAAGACTTGTGACCCAAACATGCAATAAAGGAAACTTAGGACAAATTTTTCAGTGGGGTTTTGAGGGTAGCAATCTAATACTGGGACAGAGGATGGCTGAGTGTGGTTGAATGGGGGAGTGATCTTTTGCTTAATAATGAAAATCCATTAAATGAGATGAAAGTAGTGTGACAACAGGGTTGGGAAACAGACAGGGAATCAAATAAGTGGGCTGGAAATCATTTCAAGATAAGCTTTGCCTCTGCACAGGTTTCTGCAAACATAGGTCAGTGGGAGAAAGAAGCAGGTGACAACTATGAATTATAACAAAGACAAATGCAGGGTAGCACATCTATAATGTTTTGCTACTTAGTTTTTTTCTACTCAAAAATCCTAAAACTCATGCCTGAACACAAATGGAATATGTGAGTTATTTACAAACTTGTAAGCCAAATCATACTGGTGTACTCCTACTAGGGTACTGGAGCCAGTCAGCTCCAGTCAACAAACACTTATTCAATGCTGAAACTAAGCAATGTGTTGTGTGGAAGGCCAGAGATGGTTATGTTGGGCTGGGTCCTTCTAAACTCTGTTCATGGTCATCTCCAATTCTCCTTCAGCAGGATCGTACAGTGCGAGTTAGCAATGTATTTAATGTTTCTACATGCGTAAATATTTCACGTAGTCTCTCTTTGCCTGGTGAGAGATCCTAAGAGATCCTAAGCCCCTCCAGCAGTGCCTTATCTGCTGGCTCCTCTCTATCACTCCTCAGTGTCTAATGCGATAATTTATATGAGGTCAGTCATAGCAGACACAAAGAGCTGGAAAATGCAATGTATGCAGAAAAGATAAAGGTCCCACGCTTATTGTGTCTGGGGAAAATGTTGTGTCCAGAAGATTTAGTGATGGTCATAAAAAATACAGACTTTTAAGACAGATAACACCAATCCGTTTCTTTTCTCTTGGGAGGACAGAAATTCTAGCATGACACAGTGAAAGTCAGATAGGGAATAAACTTCCTGAGAGGGAAGACAGCTAGGTATTACAATGTGTCTGTTGTAGTGACACGTCAATGTAAATAAAAAAGAATTTTTTTGGGCAGTGATTTAGCTATAGGGACATACTTTTCAGCTTAGAGGAGGTTAGGGTTTTGAAGGGAGGGCCGGCTAACTTGCGGGTTACTTCTGCTGTCAATTTGTTCCTCTTTCCCACTGCCTATGTCTTCAAGGTAAACTGAATAGGCAAGACAGTCTCTGAATATAGTCTGTAGCGAGGCTGTACACAGATCGGGATGTGTAGGGTAAATAACATGAAAACCTAGCCCAGAAATGTGCTGGCAACTTCCCGACTGGATGACCCAAGGGTCTTCCCCGCTGTGGCTTACTAGGTCCTATGAGTTGGCCTGTCTGAAAGGGACATTTTTGGAAATGAGTGGAACAAGCAGGAAATCCCAGGGGCTAGTTCCCCTTAAACTCTGTAGCAGGAGGGGATGCGGAGAAACTGCAGGCCCAATGCATGCCCTAGGCATGTATGCAGCTGGCATGAAGCTGCCTTAGGCAGATCTGAATAGGAGGGGACAGGGGTCTTCTGGGGAAGCAGAGGACGGATTTGAAGTCACTTCAGCAGCTACTGGGGGGAGCCATTCATGTCTGGGAGGCAAAACTTGGTGTTCCCTTAAGATAGTCATGTCAACATTACTTCTCTCTGAATGGTATTTAGTACAGAATGATTATATTTTGGGGTCAGATAAGTGACTTTGTGATCACTGTATCTCCCATGAATTTAATGTAATAAAGTCCAATCTTATGAATCTGCGAGTCTGAACTGTCACTATGGTAAGAACCTAGTGTCAAAACCTAAAATCAGCATATAAATTGATACTGACAGGCCTTGTGGCTAGATCCTGGAGAAGAGTTTTTTAGTATCAGTGAACAGGCAGAGAGTGGGGTAACCAGACAAGCAAACAGTTCCAGTTCCCAGGGAGAGTGCTGAGACACGCAGGCAGGCATGAAGGACGCCTGAGGGCACCGGCCAGGAAGGCACCAGAGACCTGGGAGTCAGAGAAGCAGGTTGGGCAGAGGGGAGCAGTGTGGGCACAAGCAGGATGGTCAGAGCAGGTGGCGCGTGTTGGAGAACCAGCTCTGTGGGTTCCGTGTGCATGAGTCTATGTGAGGAGGGGGAAGCTGCAGAGCATATGAGCTCAGGAAGTTAGGATGTGGCTAGTCATGAGAGGTCTTGAACACCTTGCTGAAAGTCTACCCCAAAAGAAGGGTGCCGCAGAAATGCAAGAGGATGGTCTTAGGTTTGTGACTTTCAAAGATCATTGACGGCAGACTGGATGGGGAAAGAAACTGAAAAGATGGATACTTTTTGGTAAACTAGGTGAGAAATGCTGGGGGCCTGAACGGAATTTAGGATACCCTGGGGTTGGCCAACCACAAGATAAATTTCTGGAGCAGAAGCCACAGGCCATGATGACTAACAGGGAGTGCAGGTCAGGAAAAAGCCTTTAGTTATTCTGTTTTCCAGCAAGTCCAGGAGATAAATGGCATTACCATTTGCTGACACAGTAATAAGGAAGAGGCCTCTCTTGAGGAGAAAGTTGTTGGGGCAAAAGAACGGAACTCTGGATCGTCTGGGCAGAGTCCTCAGAGCAGCTAGACGACGTGTGTGTCCCCAGCCCACAGGTGTCAGGTGAAGCCATGAGAATGTGCAGCAGCTCAGGACAGCACGTACTAGGGAAATAGCGAAGTCAGGACTCTGGAAAGCAGTGCTATTTAGGGTGTGGATGTGGGAAGAGGGCTGGGAGGAAGCAGTCTGAGGACTAGCGAGGACAAAAAACAGAAGAGTGAGAGCCAGGAAGCCAAGGAAGGAGAGAATTTCAAGAGGAAACAGAAGAGGGCCAAAGCCTCAGACACAGAGGAGAGGCCAAATAGAACCAGGAAGACCCACAGGAGGCCAGAAAAGTTCCTGAGGATTTGGCAAGCCAGGATTCATTAGTGACCCCAGACAGAGTGGTGTCCGGGAAGGAAAAGGGAAGCCAGACTGTAGGGGGATGAAGGACCATAGAAAACTCTTCTAAGAAGCAATCTTTAAAGTAAAGGAGAGAAATTGGGCCGTTGCTAAAGAGGGATATAAGACTAAGAAAGGATTCTATTCTTAAAGATGGGAGAAACTTGAGCATATTTATATGCTAAAATGAAGAAGCTAGTGTAGAAGCTATAGACTAAAAAGTAGGGATAAATGACAGAACTTAGCCCTGGAAAGGCCTAGAAGAAATGGGATGTGGACCTGGCTGCAAGCCCTTTCAAATATACATGTTTGTGCCCATGCATACATGTACACCCTTTCTGTATTTTAACTGAAATGCTTCATGTTTCAGCTAAAATTTTATATAAAAAGTTAACTTCTCCAGTGTCCCTTCCAAACTTTCTATGAGGAACTGAATGCGACGAAGTCACTGAAGGTTATCTGACTTAGCAATCCTTTGGTAAACAAGATCGTTTCTGCAGAGGGGTGCTGCCTTTTGTTTTCTGAGGAGGCTGCTGTGTTTAGGACTTTCTGTATAGTCGGTGACCTCGCTGCCCAGCAGACCTATTAATCATCAGGTCAGACAGCATTTCTCCACAGGCCCACAGCAAGGACAGCCCCGCTTGTGCCAAGGCAAGTTCACCTGGTAGGTCCTGACACTGAAGCCCAAGGGCAGGCACGGTAAGGAGGGTCAACGCCACACACCATCCACCAGCAAAGGAAACCACAGACCTGGCAGGCAGCACCACCGAGTTCTCTGACACCAAAGAATAATGAAAAAACCTACTGAAGGGTCATGAGTAGCAAGAAGCAGAATGGTTTCAGTGGCAAATTTTTCCATTTTATTATTTTTTGAGTTTCCTGACATAATGAGAAGGTAACTTAGGCTTCATTTCTAGATTGCTCTAATGAGAAAGGTGAGAAAAGATGAAATCGAAAAAAGGTTATGATTCAGAGGTCTTACATTATGCAGCTGGTACTTGGGGTTAAAAATGCAGAGATAATTGCTTATGAAGTCAAGAGCAGTAGTCTTTTAACAAGAAAAAGTAGGGGGTTCTCATTCCATTTTGTACCAGGATACTAAGGTAAAGAAATCAAGACTCATTTAATATGACTAATTTCTGACACGTCAGCTCAGCTACCACCAAGGCCTGATGCTCATGGGAGAAAAGGGACAAAGTGGGCTCTGAAGTAGGCAGACCCGGTGCAGGATCTTGATAGATTTAATAACCTCACCATTCCCCTGAAGCTCAGTTCTTAGAATTGCATGACTGGCACTTAAAAACTCAATGATTAAAATGGAAAAAAAAGGTTTGTAATGGAAATACCTCAGCACATATAAAAGACTTTAAGGAGACACTCCCTTCCCCCACCAGAACACCAAAGGAAAGCCTCCAATTTTGATTCTAAATCATGAGTCTAAAGGAAGGACGGGGAACGAGGCACAGATGTAACAATTTGGAAACTACTTATTTATGCAGTATTACTGTGTTCTTCAGGAATACGGGCACTGGGCTAGGTAATTTGTGCTGAGTTGCGAGAGCAGCAGTCTTTCCTATGGAGGGCACACACCCACACGAAATCAACAAAATCACTGTGAACCAACCCCAAGGAAAGGAAATTTGGTTTTCTTGATATGAACTGCAAAATCTTCCTGAAATAGCTACATTACTGGATGTGGACAGGACCTGAATGTCCAGCCATGCCCCCTGCTAATGGAAAAACAATTTTAAATCAAAGGAAGATATTTCGAGAGCAACCCATGTGGAAGAAACAGTTTCAGTCATTTCTCTAGATAGCTCATTTTGCTAATCTCATTGGCTGAGAAAGTGGCAAGATTGTGCTGGATATTATATCTTGGTAGACATAAGGAAATAAGGAAATAAGGAAACCCTTGGAAATAAGGGTTTCATTTACCTGCTCATTTGGAAATCGTGCTTAAGTTTCTTAGCAACAAAGAGACTGGGGTAAAAATACCTGGGAAGTAATTTTGGTTGTGATTATTCTGGGGTCTGATTATAAAAGTGACAGATCATGTCAGTTATTATAGATCCTTGCTCAAATCCTTACAGCATTTTTTAAAACAGTTCAAAAATATAACATTTTTCTTGCAATGAGTTATTTTTTGTTGTCTCTTAGAAAATGATTTTAGATAATTTATATTTTAATCTCAGAATAAGATAAAATCACTAAGTTTCTAAAGAATTTCTCAGTAGACAAAAAAAGGTTGTGTCTATTATACTAACATTAATATATCACTATTCAGTTTCTTTTTCAAAGTTTACCAATGTGCTTAGTTTTAGATGACACTGTTTTGCAGACAGTCGACAGCTCCCTTTTAAATATATATTTAAAATCTGCTGAATGAGATCTCTGGAGAAAAATGAAGGGAGAGGAAGGCGCTATTAGAACAGGAGGCTACATGACTCCAAAACCATAGTCCTAGAAGTCATTCAAGGGGAAAGGAATTCTTGAAGTAGAACAAGAACAGTTGCTTTCAAAAACTATCAAAATGACATCCTGTGTTTTAGTTGTTTCTGAGTCCTGATAATCTTACAGCTCATCTGATGAGACTAAAGTCCAAATACAGCTAATGACACTTTTAATTAGCTAACTGAAAAAAGTCTGGCTAATGTTAAATCTTAGAGAACAGAAAGCGGTGTATTCATTTACTGAGCTTAAAGAAGTGTTATCTATACACTTGAAGTGCTAATAACTACTGGTCTTTAATGAGACTAATTTAGTGATATGATTACTAAAATGGGTTTATTCTTCTAAAATTCAATAGTAACCTGACTTTGTCAGCTAATAATTAACTGCACATTTAGATCTGATTTTGGTTATTGTGGAGAGAGTTCTTAGGTTGAGACACTCAGCAAGTCTAGTTTGTGTAGATCTGTCTTTTAAGAACTAGGTTGCCTAAGAGACACTCTTAAACTGTTAGCTTTCTAGATTAAGTATATTTGATTCACAACAGCATGCCATCTTCTCTCTGTAACAGATGACCCCTCTACGTAATGTCAGAATTTGTTTCGGTGTGGTCAGACAAGAGGAGGTGTTATTAAGCTATTTTCTTTCTCAGCTCATTTATTAAGAGCTCATGCAATCTTTTGTTGGGCACAATAATATCCTCATTTAGTTCTTCCAACATCAGTGGTTTGAAGATTTGTTCAGTGATTCATGATGTTTTAGACAAATATTTACTGGGATAAAAAATGTTTATTATAATAGGGTTACAAGTAGGTGAAATGATAGGGTTGTAAGTAGAATGTACAATATTAAACTATTTTCATGGGGAAAACAACCTGCAAAGGAAGAAGTCTGGGGGGATATAGACCAAAGTGGTAGGGTAATTGGGTGGCTTCCTTGTTTTCTATGATAAACAGTATTGTTTTTCTTGGATTATGAAAAAAGGCTTGACCAAATTAAGGGGTAGAATCTTGGTAACAGTACTTCATTCATTTACATAATTTGCTCAACAAATATTTACTAGCTCGCACTGTCAGGTATGTTTTCAGATCCTGGGGCTATAGCAATGAGCAGAAGGGGTAAAATGCAACACTCTTTTCACAGCTTACATCTAGTGGGGAGAGCAGGGTCACTGCACAGGCTGCACAAGCTCCATGTCCACACCTGATGGCCTGAGACAGACAGAATGCCATGCAATATGGTGCAATATGGTGATAAGCAGAGAAGGAAGACACGAAGTGTATGTGGGGAAGGGGGCAGGGAGGGAGACATTGGTGGCCATTTTAAACAGTGGTCAAGAGTGCTTGCAGAAAGACCTCAGGGAGGTAAGAAAACAGACTACACTGTAATCTGGGGTAAGATAAAACAATGACTGGAACAGTGAACACGGGTTTCAAAAAGTAACAGTAGATGAGGGCAGAGTAGTAGGGGATGAGACAGACTATGACCTTGGTATTTACTCTGAGTGAGAGGTGAAGATACTAGATAATTTAAATCAGCAATGACATCATTTCACCTGTGCACCAACACTAGCTGCATCTTAATAGACTGAAAGAGACCCAGGTACTATAATAATCCAGGGAAGGATGACCATGATTTAGACATAGGTTGCCGCAGTGGAGGTGGTGCTGACAGAACTTGCTGATGGATTGGATGTGAAATGTGAGAGGAAGGTGTTTGGCCTGAATGGGATGGTTGAAGGCGCTGCTAAGCCAGATGGGGAAGTCTGCAGGAGGAACAGTTTGCAATGGGAGTGGGATCAGGGATTTTGGAGCTTGGCTGTGGGCTATGCTGAATTTGAGATGCTAGTAGACATCCAAAGGACACTTCAACCTCTGGGCTTATTATCCTTTCCTCCAGTGACCTGTCTACAAAGACAGCTCTCCCTAGGGTAGCGAGGGAAGGAGTGGGAAGGGCATCTAGGTAAATCAGGTGACACTTACGGGGACAAGCCTAAGCTGAGCAAGCTGCTAAATTCTGCTTACAGAACAGCATGAGAATCTAACAGGTTACACACACAGCCTTTTGTAATTTTTCTGGTACTTACTAGAATAAATAATGTTAATAAAAATGGCACTCTCAATGATAGAAACAACTCCTAATCATTCAGTCAGAACTAATATTGGACATAGTTATAACTTCAAACAAAATGTGAGCCCAAAGTTAGGAAAATATGGTTTGAGAGATAAATCACTTCTAATAATCTGAGATGCCCAAGTCAAGCTGTTAAATTGTTTCTGAATGGCCTAACCAAGGATTAAGCTCTACAAACAAGTAGGACCAAATGTTGCCCAAGAACTGACACATTCTGTTTAAGCCCCTGCAAAACTGCTTAATATTGGATTGGCCTCAAACAGTGCTGGAGAAAAACGAGCTTCAAATTATATCACAATAGAAACACTGGAAGCATCAGGCACCCCATATCACATCCTGATGATAGAGTGGGAAACATTCAAACACCCACATTAATTTCTAGAATGTCTTCCCTGGACTGAACGATTTCACTTCAGCACTCAGAGAAAATATGACAATCTGGATTTCTGAAAAACTAACCCAAACAGCTGGTGGGTATCTATCTACTAATGATATTTTCAGAGTCCAAGATGAAAAGGAGAAAAAATAGATAAAATTCATTCTTCTGGGTTTTTCCCCCCCATACTATTTCATTTTTAAAAATATTAGTATTCTTTTGTGAAATAATGGGGGTAAGGAGATGGCTGATGTTTTGGTTAAAGACAACTCTATAGATGTCACCACACTTTTGCTTTCAGTTGGCGGGTCTGTGAACAGTACTTTCCTCATTTGGCAAAGGCCAACCTAGGGAACGCGCTGTCGTTAGTCTGTGCTGGTTGTCACCCCTGGCTCCCCAGGGCTGGCTGAACAGGCAGGGAGCACAGAGTATCTGTCAGCAACCCCACCTCCACCTGCCGCTACACTCTCCTAATGACCTCAAACAAGGCTGCAGGAGGGCCGTAGTTCCTCTTAGACTCTAGACACCTCTGGAGGCTACAGGTCTGAGCATGGACCCTGCTGCTCACCAGCTTTGTCACCAGGCAGGTCACACAGCATCTTAGAGTCAGTGCCTTCTTTTCTTTCTAAATACCACCTGTCCCACTTACCTAAGAAGGCTGTTGTAAAGAACAAATAAAATATTATGGGAAAGTACTTTTTAATTGACAAAATCAATTATCCTACTTGGGCCCAGGCACCACCATAAATAATTGAAGTAGACTGAGGATAAGAAAAACATGGCAGCCATGTTTTAATACCAAGTGGCATTGATTTGGGGAGACGACAGGAACAGCAGAGACTGTGGTAACACGAAGAAACCCGGTATCTAAAGCTGACTGTTGCTATCCAGGGACGATGAAAGCCCGGTGTGATCAGAGCTGCTGCTTTTCTTAGAGAAATGGGACAGAACTTCATTTGTGTGTGTGTGAAAAAACCCTGGATTATTTAAATGTTGGCTACCCTTTCACAACTTTAAAACCTGATGGGAGCCTCTGAAAGGCCTAACAAAACATGCCCCGGGGCCAGGTTTGGTTCTCAGACTCCCATTTGTAACTTCTGACTTACACACATCCAGTGTTTGGTGGGAAATGTCAGGCTGGGGACCCACCAGCAATTCTGAGTGTCCTTCCACAGACTTCCCTAGTGGCTGCTGGTGCAGACGTGTCCTGATGGTATAGTATCTGCCAAGATTTTCTAGAGTTCTGTATGCACCTTCACAGGTGGACACTGTAAATAATTCTTCCCAAGAAAAGTTAGCTAGGCCGTGGATCTAGCCAGCAGGGTCACCATCTGGGAGTCCTCAGAAACAGTGAATTGTCAGCATTGTAAACATTTTAGGCTTCATGGAAGACACTGACTTTTTCTAAACTAATCACCCCTGCCAGTCAAGATTTGAGGTATGGGTTCAAGAATGAGGTGTTCATTTAACAACAATAACAAAAACAGTGAGGATGAAAACCGTAGGGTCACTTTAATGAAAGGCCTAAAAGCAAACTGTGACTTCCCTAATAAGGCGACAACCAAAGCCGGCTCCCTGGCGGTTGAGCGCCAATACGATTAATCAGTCTGTTTTCAGTTTTCTCACGACAGCAATATTAACAGTTTGCTTTATTCTGTTTATATGGCGCTGACAGGTCTTCAGCATGTTGGGCCTACTTGCTGGAGATTAATGGTTACTCTCACACTGAGGTAAAACCAGGCGGGGAGAGAATGCCTTTTATGACTAGATAAAAACTGGATTCCCTGGCTCTTTTTTGTTTGCACATTGCCCCTCAACTCCTCCCTCTTTTAATTTCTATTAAGGATATGTAAGATTAGCAGTGTCCAACCTGGACACTGTTTAAACTCCTTCACTTTAGATGTTACATCCTGGGGTAAAACAGGGGAAACCTTAAATACTTGCTTTTGGATAAACTTATCCTCTCTATAGGTACTGAGATAGGTAAGAGGTAGCTTTGACGATAGGAATTTTAGCATATGAGGTAGGCAATGGCTATTTTTTTAGACACTGAAGGCAGCACAGTTGATATTAAGCAGGGCCTAACTGCAAGAAGTACAGACAACCTAGAACGTCTGGTAGACATACTTCACAAAATATGACTACAATCCTATTTTGAGGTAAAGATTTGAAATAACTTGAGAAAATAAGATCTCCTCCCCCACCAAACCAAAAACAAAAACAACTTATGAGTATTGCTCGTAAGTGATACAATTTCCCCTGTGCCAGGCTGGAGAGAAATGGCAATCCTGAACATGATTTAACACATACGTTAAGCTTAAAAATCAATGTGCCTCCTCTAGGATTCTGTAGGAATCACCCCTTCATTCTTTGTTCTTAAGGAGCGTCCTGCTTCACTCATTTTTATCAACAACTACATGGGTATGTTTATATTGCAGATCTAGAAACTGCAGGCCCTGGGCCCAGCCAGCTCCAACCTACTATAACTTTTTCGCGTCTCTCCTGAAATAAGGGACTGATTCTAGTAGTTAGGGCACCACAGGGTGATTTTTAAGTGAGATCCTTTAACAAAGATTTTAAAAGCCAGAGACAGCATTCTAGGATAAGAAAGCAGGATTGCTAATAATAACAGTGCTACTGAGAGCTATGTATAAGCACTACTGTAAGCACCCAGTCGTAAAAATCCATTTAACTCCATAACTGAATGCACCAAGGTAAGAAGAGTTGTTTGTGATTGAAGTTAAGATATGAGACGGTAGCACAGTATACTGGGCTAGATTTGGACAGACCTTGAATTCCATACTTGTAGTTTAATAATTTGCCTGCTGTGTAGACTGGATTGGAAGGAACAGAAACCAAAGTTAGGCAGCAACTGCAACAGTCCCGAGACTCGAGCAGTGGTGCGCTGGAAGTGAAAGGCAGAGGACAGATTTGGAGTTACCCCAGAAAAGAAGCAATAACTTTTTTGATAGTTTCCATTTGTTCATTCTACAACTATTTTTCAAGGTTGTGATGGGTCAGATATTGTGCTAAGTGACACAGGGAAGCAGGAAAAAGATGACTCCTTCAGTAGTCCAAAGTGACACTGCAAGAGGTCCACTATACATGCTCCTGCCCCCGCCACCCTCAGCCAGCTCCTTCGATGCTGACTCAGCACCTCACCTACCTCGTGCCAGCCACAGCACTACATAGGGATCATGAAAAAGTCCAGGAAAGGAAAAAAAAGACTAGTGTGTCTGCTCTCATAGCCTTGGGAGTGCTGCCTTTGTAGAACTTCCATTCCTTTCCTGGTGGTCTAGCCATAAGGCCAAGTACATGGTGGTAAACCACGAGACTGCTAGAACAGCATAGGTATTCTTAGCTATCCATATGAAGGGATGAACTCCTATTTAATTTCTAAATATGTGACCTGATTTGGCATATTTAACCAAAGCAAAACATCGTATGAGAAAAGCATCTAAGATGATTCCTGTGTCTAGATTTTAACATCTAAAAATATAGGCTCAGGAAAAGTAAAGCCAAAAAGGTACTGAAAATAATAGAACAAATCTACTGTGAACATTTGAATCTTATACTTAGTATAGCTGGTAAAATGAGTTTGAAACATAATTCTGTTGGCTTACAGGGAAAGGCCTCATCTTTCAAAATTGAGATTTGCCTAAACTTTATATAAGAATAAACCCTGAGCATTCCCTCGTGCTTTCCGAAAAACAGCTGGGTGATGAAGTGAGTACTCTGAGGAGTGTTTTGTTTTGTGGCAGATGCCTTTTCATTTTATAAGAGCTTGTCTAGATATTGTGTATCCTTCACTATCTACATTTATTTCTTTTGAAAATATCTCCAGACGCCTGGGGGTTATGTCAGTTCCTTTGGATCTAAATCTCAGATAGAAAAGTATTAATATTTGCCAGAAGACTTCCTTCCCAAACCATGACTAATATGTTTTTGGTCATTTCTATCGGAAGAAAAAAACTGAAAGGTGTTTTTAGGGACTTGTGAACACCGCCAGTAATTATTTCAGGTATAAGCTGGTTTGTGTATACTGAGAGGGAGAAGTCAAATGGCAGCGGAACTGCAAGAAGAGCAGGCACACTGTAACTGCACTGTAATTCAGAGGCTCTGAGCCTGACATGGGTTTGCACGCTAAGCTATGGAAAAGGCTGCACCCAGGGTAACGTAAAAAGGCAGAATGCAGGGCCTACTGCCTTTGAATTCCAATTCTACACCTGCATCATTTACCACGTTTGTTTCTGCATGGACAGTAAGATTTTTCTACCTACTTATTTCCCATTGAAAATGTTTTAAAATTACAAGCATGCTTGAATTTTTTTTTTTTTTTTTAATGATAAACGGGAATTGAATTTGGGGAAAAAGTGTAAACACTGTGAGAGTGATCAGAGAAGACGCTGCCATGATTCCAGCTCAGGAAAACCCGTAAGTTGGAGAAGTCCTCACTGTTGTGGGAACACAGCCCACGGTTAAAAACCTTCTCTTACACTGAGATATTATGTTCATTTTGTTTGGCTTAACCAGATAGAGGACCTTGGCGGAAAAAGTCAAAGATGAGCCCAGAGGGAGAGCCACAGAATTCGAGACAGCTGGCTTTGGAAAAGCCCCTGTAGACCATCTAACCATCCTCACAGGGCTGGAAAGAAAAACAACTGGAGCCCGCTGACATTTATGACTCTTACCTGCGGCGCAGATCCTCGGCCACTGCTGCCCGGCAGCTGAACAAATAGGCCCGGAGCGACTTCAGCCGCTGCCGCAGCCGCACCACCACGGCCAGCGGCTCTGCGTGGAGGTACAGCATGGGGTTCTCCTGCTGGATGTCGATCAGGGGCTCTTCGTACACGTACTCCAGAAACTCTTTGGCCTGCTTAGACACCTGCAAAATAAACTTCCTCAATCAGTTCTGGTGAATTATCCAGCCTCCCACAAACTTGGAACCATAGCTTAAGGATCAAAGTAAAGTAGTTTCTTAATAAATACTTTATTTATTACTTCTTTTAAGTAATAAAAATTAAGTATTTTCTGAACACAGTCACATGAGAAAAACCGATAATTTAAATATAAATTTGGCCTTCTCTTTCAGACTCAACGGGTAAAAGTAATCTTAGCACTAAATGGAAGTCATTAATTCTGTTTCTTGATTATGGTGGTGATTACACAAGTGAGATAAAATGACAGAGAACTTTCCAGATCTGGTATACAAATGTCAACTTACCAATTATTATATTGTACTTTTTTGTACAATTGTACTCAATTGTATAGTTACTACCTAAGCTGTAACCTTAGGCGGGGGAATCTGGGTGAAAGACAGTCGGGTATTCTCTGTGCTAGCTATGCAACTTCCTGTATAATTATTTCAAAATGAAGTAGAAAAAGAATTAAGATTTCCTTACAACACTTAAAAATGTTTTTATGATTTAAAATCATTTCCCTGATTTTAAATACTACATATATATGTGCATTTATATATTCTATACCAGTTTTGATAAATAGCCACTTTTAAAAAAATAGGTAAGACAAAGTTCAAAAGGAATACAGGATATCTTGTATAATTTGACTGCAGAGAAAACAGGGTCAGATATACACTTTGAATGAGCAGAAAGAAGCAGCTGTTATCAAAACAACTCTAAGCTTGAGCCAACTCTCGTCAACAAATCCATCCAACTCTGTCCGCTTAGGGTTGTAAATGACATGACTATGAAAGCTGATCTTAAAATGCCATTATTGTGACTAGAAAGAAATAGTGCATTGCAAACAATACATCCAAGATATACAGGGAATAGCTTAAATAATGCATGAAGGTAATTTTTTGGAATCTTTACTGATACTGAGATATGGGTTAGCTAGTGAGAGCTGGCTCAGTTTTTATTTATGGAGAGCAAAACCTTTCCCACCAAAATCTTTCTAGCACTGGAAATTAGGAATTCAACATAAAAAAAAAAACAGCTTATTAAAAAGAAAATAGAAAACCACTTATTGACTATCAATGACAATATAGTCTCTACCCTCAAGGGATTCATTTAGCATGAGACAAATTTAAAACAAAAGATACATGCTTCACATAAACTATCTACAAAAGAAGTATGGATGGGATTCACTGGTAGTTAAAGGGGGAGGAAGCAACCATCCTGGGGCTAAGGGAGTTAGGGTAGGAAGGGCAAAGCAGATACTACTGGATGAAAATCTAGAAAAATAAACAGAATTTCCCTGGTGGGCAAGGACAGAAGACAGTACAGTTAAGCAGACAGACCATGAGAACACATCAACATGAGTGTGTGTGTAGCCTTGGTAACTAAATGTATGGCTGTTTTAGATTAAAAATTTCTTATACATGTTTGAAGTTCAGTATTCCCTTGTAAAATGCATACAAAAGTTCATGTTTCATTGGTGAGGTAGCTGTCATATCATGGGATCCTTTGGGGTCCTATGGAGTTAGTGAAGTTCACACTGTGAATCCACCTAGAGTTAGCCATATCCTTTGACTACTGAACCAGCTTGGAAATAATCCTCTGCAGGGCTAAATTATGCCTCCCTGTGAGGTCCACTTAGGCATGCCAGACACTGAAGCCAGCAATAAGCATTCAGTGGAGAACAAAACAGGCGTGGCCCTGTCCTTAGGTGGCTTGCAATCTGTGGGGAAAGACAGAATTGGACTTAAAAAATATGTTATCATGGTTAAATATTAAGTTTCTTAAGCGAGGAAACTGCGAACGGTATTGGGAAATGCAGTACAATCCACTTGAAACTGTTGCTGAAAAATGATGTATAGTACAATTCAATTAGTCTTTCTGGCTCTACTGAGCAGTGTTTATACTGAGTCAGGCCCTGCTGAATTAGGTTAACAATGCTACCTTTTAGTAGGTGAACAGAAGGACAAAGGGCACTGGCCAAGCTCCCAGGCCTTAAAAGGATTCTCTCTTCAGGTGGTACTTAAGCCCGAAAAGGGAGAAAAACATCTTTTATAGAGACAGTAAAAGAGGTGAGACAAATGGGACACCACTACTAACATCAGCAATCATAAACCTAAGTTACGGAAACTAGATGTTTTGTTTTCAGTAATATCTAAGTACCATTTCACAGAACTGTTAACCAGTGTTACAAACACAAAACACTGTGACAGTGGCTCTCTGACTACGGGAACAAATCCCTGCCATGCTGAGCTCACACTTATTTTTTGAGCATCAACCACTTACACCAGCAATGGAATTTGGGGGAGAACTCAAAATGTGGCTTGAAATGATAATTTTGCAAAATAGAGTACTCTCTCCCCACTAACTCCTAAGTTCTATATGACCTTCCATAAGAGTATGGGGAGTCAGGCCTGCCTGGTGGTGCGAAGGATTAAACACCACACTATGAAGCATCTGCAGCCATTGCAGCACGAGTTCCCGGCCAGGGAGGTGATCCATATGGTATGGCAGACCTCTCCAGTCTCCCTCGCTGCTCCCCTCAGCAGTGTCAATCTGCCTGTTCTGCTCCCCACTCTGTCTCTGGTGAATCCTCTCACCACCCATGCCTATGGCCTGTAACCCAGTTCTTGTGTGCATAAATAATCTTTTTTGTTTTTTTTTTTAAAAAAGAGTTATGTGGATTCAACTTTCAAACCCCAAAACTGCAATCTGAAAGTTTTTGTGAAAGAAAATGTTACTTACTATATTAGGGGAAAAAGTCAGTAATAACCTGTGTTACAGTTTATATGAGACAGTTTCTTGACAATATATGAATTATATAGGGACATGAATACATTTCACTTAAAAGCTAAGTTACTGTCCTACAATTCTTGCCAGTGAAATTAAGAAAAATATGATGAAACTGAGCCTTGTTTCTGATATATATAAAACTTAGCTCATAGGTGCAGATGGATGAGCCCAATCAATACTTTCTTTAAAAAGAATAATATGTATGGTTGGCATTCTCTTCCATGATTCCATTCACATTAGAAACAATTTTTAGTCATTAGTTCATTTTTGAAACAACTGACATTAGTATTTTACTAAGTATTAACTATTAATACTCTTATTAGTATTTTCCAAGTTTGTAAAATTTATAAACAGAAAACCTTGAGCTATGAGAACTATACTGTCATTGAGGTATTGTTCTCTCTTTACAGTTCTATAGCCACATGGTTCAAGACTAGTGAGAAGGAGGAGGTCCAGACAGAAATAGGTCTCTCCATCTCATGCTACAGAGCTGGAGAAAATCTCAATCAGGCTATAATTAGCTACAAACTAATAATGACCAAATCTGCTCTATAGACACACGTATACTTGTCATCTGATATGAACACAGTACCTCTCATTATGCTGGTAGTAGTTATCTCTTAAAAACAAAGTTCTCAAATGTTCCAGGTTTACGTAATTCTGCAAGAGAGGCTCTGGAATGGTGTCCTGGTATGTTCCCCCACAAAAATAGCCCTGGGTAATAAAGCACTAGGGCAAAGGGAATGTTTAACCAGAGACAGCAATTTGGAGATGATGATGTGGTGGTGGTGGTGGCAAGGACTTTAGTTTTGTTACTGGAGAAAAATGTATCAGAATAAAACAAACAAGAACATAATCTCAGAATAACAAGAACTGGTACAGATAATCTACTTCAGGTTTTCTCAACTTGTGTTTAAGGAATATTAGTCCTATAAGAAAAATATTCTGAGGTCCAACAAAGAATATGTCACACATCTCATTTTCCTCTGGGTGATTTAAAGTGAAATGTGTTAATATCCAAAAGCTAGGGAACATCTTGTATGAAGTAAAGAAAACCTGATTAGCCCAGCCACTTCCTAAACCTATTTTACTACAGACAGAGGAGCTGTTTGATGCGCTGGCTGTCTGGGGGTATACAGTGGGAAATGAAATCCAGCCTGGCTCACCCTTACCAATGGGTGCAAAGTTGCTCCATCCTCTTGCCAACCAGGGCTGCACTCTTCTGGAGAGGCCCTTCACCGATTACAAAGCTGGCCTAGTTACAGTCCTTCTATGAAACCTCCTTTCTGAGTTACGCCTCTGCACACACATAGTATATATAAATCTATGTATCTGTCATTCGGTCAATCATGAGAAAGGTAATTTTGTGGCAGAACTAGAGCCAAAACTCAGATCTCTGGTTCTGTGCTCTATAAGCATTGTTTCCATTCACAGTTCTTTTTATTTTTCAATAGTTCTGTCATGAACTATCTTCTCATTACTCTACGAGAAGTGATCCCACTGTCCCTCCTCCTCCCCAGTCAAATAGAAAGCTAGTGGGCTACAGATGGAGAATGACTCTAATGTGCTGGCATGTAGGGATTCCCATTTGGCTTTAACTCTAAAACTAAAGTCCAGTAATGCTTTATTTATCTAGAAGTCACTTATTTGTGTATTTGCTTACTGTTTCTCTCCCTCATGAGACATTTACTTCCCCAACAACATAGAAGGGTAAGCACAGTGTTCAATAATTACTTGTGGCACAAGTGAATGAAGTTTTACAGTGTTCTGGCTGTGACTTTGAACCCTACACTCTTAAACACAATTAAAAGAGCTTGTTTTTAAGTTTACAACATCATAAATTATGCTACTAAATAGGAAAAGGGTAAAGACAGCTAGAGGCAATATAAGTGACCCCAGAAGTGATAGCTGACATACTAAGGGGAGAAAGGTGCTATGGAGTAGAAATCCAGGATACAACCACATTGAGAGCGACTCAGGAATAGCCATGAAACTCACAGATATATATATATATATATATATGTAATATATATATATATATATATCCTACATCTAGGAAGTTATCTGTAGTCTCACCCATGAAAGAATAAAAGAACTTATATTCAAAATGATGTATAAAGACACTCTTTGAATAACACGGTGTAACACCAAATGGTTGGGAAAAAAGTATAAAAAAAGAAAAACTGGTTACATAAATTGTGTGGTGTGTGAGTGTGCAAAATTCATAAGGAATATGTGGCTGTTAAAAGGAAGAGTTTTCTGATCTAAACAGAATGTTCCCCAAGAGAAAAATGTATACTATATTCCCTGTGCCATTCTTGTCTAAAATAACAAGTGAATGGAAACTATCTCTGGAAGGATACCCAAGAAAAGAGTAATTTGGTTGACTGTGGGAAGAACAGGATAAAAGGAGATTATCTAGGCACGTGTGTCCTTTGTACTATTTCATTTTCATGAAGGAATATCCAGAGGAAAGAATGAGAGAGCAATGTGAGGAAATTTTTTTTTATGAAATAGCCTCCCCTACTTCATTAAACCACTTTGAAGGTTATCTATTACAGGACTAAACAATCACATTTTAATTCTGAAACATTAATAAAGGTAAATTTCTAGTACATGTGTTCCTAAATCGAATATATGGAGCTAAGTGGCAGTTAAAACCTATAAAATAATAAAAGTAATATTATCATATTACTGAAAATTTGGAGAATAAAGATTGCGAGAGGAATATGTGTACACCCATAATCTTAGCACAGTAGAATTACCATTTAATCCTTTGGTATAATGTTTCCTACCAATACTTCTTCTCATTTCTATTGTGAAAAATCATGGCGAAAGTCATTTTAATAAAATCAACTTTAACGCTAATACGATTTGGTCTTGTAAAAATAAGCACTGTAGCCTAGTGGGGGAGGAATCAGGAGACCCTAAGTTTAATTACAATTTGTTCTCAAAATCTCTAAATGACTCTGATCAAGTGGTTTTTCCCATCAGTGAGCTGTTCTCCAGCTCAGCAAGGGCAACAGAGCTTGCCCTGAATGCCTCTTAAGATTTAGAGATAGGAAATGGTTTATGTAACATGGAAAACCCCTAGCTAAATGGAATGTGAATTTTCAAGCTAGGATACAAAAATATTTTGAAAAGGCACAACTGAGGGAAACTACTTAGGAAGAACTGAGGCTAAGTTTGAGTTCCTTACCAGGTCTTTGTTATACTTGCTATTTTTGAATGGGGAGGTAGGGGAAAGGTATCTTCAAAGAGAATTTCATTATAAAATGGCTATAGAATTGAAAGATTGGGTTTAGCTGCTGGCTAATCCTGGAGCTCAATTCAATCTGCAGGATGTACATTAGAAAACAGATGAAATCCTGCTTTAAAAATAATTAGGATTATTATTACTTGAGCGCGGACAAGGAAACGCTTAAGATGACAGATTTCATTCTGTTCTGCAAAACCATTTTTTCACTCTTTTAAATGGATATTAAAGCCAGTCACGTACTTGCTATTAAGGAGACAGACAGCTCTCACAGAACGGTGTCTGTTCCTGGAAACTGATAGGTCTGAATTGATCCTCACAATTAGGAACATTAAGTTAAATCCTGGTATCTGAGCAAAGACAGACAAACACTGGACTAAATGGAATATGGTTACTTAATGCCAGTGGGAGATGATCCAGATAAAACTGACTGGATCTGTTCTTGCTTTAAAATCTTCTCTCATCCACTGAGAACCTGGGAAGGAGTGGTCCAATAAAGGAACATTCTCTTCATGTGCAACACAGATGAAATGAGGATACCTTCATCAAACCTTGTCACACAAATAACCTCCAACTAGAATGTCTGCTTTCTACAAAGACTGCAAGTGCCAGTGATGGTGAACTTAGTATTTTTGGTGGTCTGTAGGGCTCACTGCAAACAGACCTGGACCCCTCCTCCATTTCACATCTGCATAAACCATGCATAATTTTGTTCATTTTCCTCACTCAGTACCACCTCTTCTGCTTTAGCTCTACAATTGGTGTGTCTTCTTCTGGCAGGTGCCCCCAGACTAAGCTCTCAATGACGACGCAGCTGGGACTGCCTGGCCCACTTGCTCTCTCCACACCTCTCCCAGCTGTCAAACGCCTGTTCCACACTGCCTAAAACAAACCAACAAGTGTTCTTTCCCCCTAAATATGTTTTTATCTAGTATAAATGTGACAAAAAATATTTATAGCCCATATTTAGAGTGTCAAGTACAAGAGGCAGAAGAGAGGATAATTGTGTCTGACAGAAGGGAAGGAAAGAGCCAGGAGAGGAAGTGAGGGTTTACACTGGGGATTTGCTGAACTGAATGGGGGCAAAAGGAAAGTAAGAAGCATTAAATCTCATAGCAGGACTGAGAACAGGAAGGAGGGTGGGTCTCATGGAGGACTTCTAGGGGCAGACAGGTAGTGGAGGAGTGCTAGAAAGGCAGGCTAGAGATCACAAAAATATTTCCCGGCAGATTAAGATGGTTGTATGTACTTGTAACGATCACAGTAAAAGCTGGCGTTAACAGAGCACTTAGTTCACATGTGCTATGGAGGTGCTTTCTGTCAATCATTCATTTAAGCAAACAGCAACCTCATAAAGTAGGTACTTTTACTTCCCATTCTGAAGGTAAGGAACCAGAACTGAGAAAGGGAACAAAATTCATCTGAGGTGAGATTAGGACTGCTGGGAACTACTGTTGAGGCAACTTAGGTCTTTTTGGAAATTCCGTTGGGGTGAGCCTTGAAGACAGGAAACATGGTCAAGCTACTGAATTCCTTCCCATGAAAGATGTCTGAGATGGTTTGTGTGGTGGATGTGGGTGCGATGGACAGCGTGGTCTCGGGCTGACATTCGGTCTGAGTTTTGCTGATTAGGCAGAGCAGGTGTGGCGGAGGGAGGAAGGAGCACATGCTGTCTCCCAGTGCTTGCACTGGCGATGAGTGGGGTCCTGTGTGCTCCAGGGTGGTGGTGGTGGGGGCATTTGGTAAAGGAGATGAAGCCAGTTTAGGACTACTGAGTTTGAGGCAGCCACAGGATAGGCTTCATTTGTCCATTCACACTGCACATTCCTGCTTCCTATTACTTACCAGAAACTGTGCTAGGTTCCCTGTGCCTGGGAGCTTGCCTCCAGAGAGAATGGACAGCAGCTAGCTGTTGCGTGAATGTGATGATATTGAAAATAATAAAAACAATTTCCATTCTTTAAGTGCTTATCACAGTCACTTGCAAAGCGCTTTCCTCATCATCTCGAGTCACATACGTCTTTTAGGTAAGAACAAATGCTCATTTGGCACCCATACATACTGGGCACTGTTCTACATGCTCCACGAGCATGAAATCATAATTAGCCCAGGAAGTATTATCCACATTTTACACAGACTAGATAACTCACTCAGGTCATGAGCTAGCAAATCACAAAAATAATACTTGAACCTAGACAGTCTAGGTTCACATTACAGATTACGAAACTGAGGTTCAGTGACGTCCAAGTAATCAGTCCCAACAAATCAAGTACCAACTAAGAGGCTGAAGTAGGATTTGGACAAATGCCTGCTTGTCTCCACGCTTCTGCTCTTAACCCCTAAATAAGGGAAGATCCTGAGCCCCATGCAGAACACAGCGATGACATGGAGGAGAGAGGCAGCAATGCAGCGAGTGCAGAAGGGCGGGGGCATCAGAGGTTCACCAAGGAGCACGTGCTTTTATCAGCTCTGGAAAAAAGAGCAAGGGTTTCCCAGAGGCACAAAAATATCTGGAAGACAAGTGGAAGGATGGCTCTAAATAAGAGAAAGAATTCTTCTTCCTCCCCAAGTAGGAGGGAACAGGTACAAATACAGATAGACTTAGAGCTTTAATTTTCCTTCTCGAAGTAGGGCAAGTTCATAGGGTGTGAAGGATTTGGAAGACAGTGAAAATATGGATGGGTATTAGACAGAAGAGAAGAGAAGAGTTGCCCAACAACACAGAAAAGGATAGAAGCTAGTTGGCCACTCAGAATTTTCATGTTTATTTATACTTCAAAGATTATAGGCTGGTGAACAGCTACAGGTCCCTTCCTTACCTATCCACGTTGCTCCCAGGTGGTACAGTTACAATGAAATCAAGTCTCAGAGATTTATTAGAAAGGAGATATAAAAACAGCCTGTTTATTCAGCCTACATGGAAGGTTCATTCAGAGCAGATGTCACAAGAGTTTGGCAACAGAATCGGAAAAGCTTCTAATCAGATCAGGTAACAGACACAGGGCACAGAACATAAAAATCTTAAGCCTAGAGTACCATTCTAGTGAGAGGTTAGGTTCTTTCACTGGTCCAATTCTGCCACCTGTTTATGCCAGGGTGGAAATACTGAATAGTGGAGTGAACAATTCATGTCTTGAAGATGAGAAGGTTGAAAACCAAAGTTGAGATGCCCACAGATCTCACTTGCAGTAGTGAAACTGGAGCTGGAGATAAAAGTGGGAATCATCAGCATATGATCCTGGTAGTTAAAGCCACAGAAGGCGAGAGGATAGTTCAGAAGAAAATATAACATGGGGGGGCCTCCCTGGTGGCGCAGTGGGATAAGCAACGCACTATGAAGTAAACCGCGGCCACTGCAGCATGAGTTTGATCCTTGCTGCCAGCCAGGCGGGGGACCCACATGGTGCGGCAGACCTCTCCTGCTGTGCCCACTGCTCCCCTCAGCGGTGTAGTTCTGTTGATCTGCCTGTTCTGCTCCCTGCTCTCTGTGGTGAATCCTCTCATCCCCCCACACCTCTGGCCTGTACCCCAGTGCTTGTATGCATAAATAAATAAAAATCTTAAAAAAAAAAGAAAATATAACATGGGGAAAAAGAATGAATCATAAGAAACTGTAATACTAAAGGTATAGGCAGAGAACAAGGAATCAGAAGTCTTGAAGGTGTCAGAAATAGGAAGGGAACCAGGGGTGTCATCAAAATCAAGGCAGAAGAATTCCTCCTCAAATACTGTGTCCCTGAGAATTCCAGTAAAAGAAGAAACTGACCAGGGCCAGCTGGATTTGGCAAAACCTTGGCCGAAGAGTGAAGATCGTGAGCAGAAGTGAAGGACTAAACCTTCCTTTAGAGGAATGATGTTTTGTCTGTGGCTGAAAGGAAGACAGTGAGGGTGGGTGTGAATTTAGGGTTAGTAGGTGAATAGGCAATAGGAGTAAGGCTTGTCTTGTTTATCAAGTAAAAGAAAAAGATACTTCCCAAAGTGACTGAGGTCAGGTGTTTAATCTCTTTGGATCAAAGGCACAGTAATAAAAGAATCTGACAAAAGCTACTGAAGTAAATGGAAGAGGAGTCCACAAGCTCCCAACATCACATCTACCTACCCACTGGTCTGTGTCCACAGGCTGCTTTTCCTTTTATTCCCTGCTCCAAGCAAAGGCCAAACTCTCTTAATGTCTATGAGACTCCATCCTTCTCACTTAATCAACCACATCACTTAAGCATTCTCTCTCCTAGATAGCTAGTTTGTGTCAATGTAGAAAACATTTATTTCTGTCAAACAAAAACATCAAACCTAACTTGATTCTTCACATCCCCTCCAGTTACTCTCCACCTCTTACCCCTTATAGAAAAACTTCTCAAGAGAGTCGTCTATTCTTGTCTGTTTTCTCTCTTTCTATCATAAATCAAATTCACTCCAATCAGACCTGTCCCCCGTCAGTTCTCAGGCTCTGTCAGTATCTGTCACAATGGCTTTGGAAACACCTTTCATGGGAACCTTCCACCTCACTGCTGGCTGCCTATGCTGGTTCCTCCTCTCTACATCCGCTTAAGCTGGATGTCCCAACACTGTCTTCCTCTCCTGACTTACATTTTGATAGTTATCAAAATTTTGTATTTTTTGTCTTTGTACATGCATGTCCCCTTGGATAATAGCAACTACTTTGCAAAGCTGTTAACCTATGTTTCTCACTTCTCCCCCTTTGAAAAGAGGCCACAGTCCTGGGCAGGTCTGAGTGTGGTTCCCTACACTGTTCTTTGGTGCAGTGCCCCTCCCAGGAGCCCTCACAGCTTCTGTTCAGGTTCCAGTTCCAAGGCACTGGATTTACAAGAAGGCCAAGCTTCACAGAAGTAGGAGTGCTATACTCTATTCTAAGAAATAGCTTGGATTAGAAGTCCTGCCCTTCAAAGATCACAGGCATGCTCAAGCCAACCTGGTTTTCTTTTTGTTCTCCCACACTATTGTGATATTAGAGGTAAGATCGAAACAAAAAATAATAAACAAGGCCTGTTTCTATGTCAGAGTTCTCTTTCAGCACCTATAGTTAGCTACACCAAGGTCCAGAAGTAAAATCTGATACATCTTTTCAAATGAGGAAATAAGAATTATAGTTAAAAAGTCTTTAAACTTGAGATATTTACGAAGCATTAGATCTTAGCTTGTTCCAAACCCTTGTATCATTATCTCTATAACACCCGCGACAATATATGAAGCCCAAGATCGCTACTATGAAAGTGCGTCCACTTTTTGACCTACCTTATACTTTGAGGTGTCCCAGTTGTGGACAATGCGTGCGGGGATGAGGAAACTGTCGTCCACATGGCAGCTGCTGCAGTAGTACCACCCGCTGTAGTTGCACACCTTCGCTTTCCCGTTAGAAAGGCCTATGGATCGCTGGCATCCTATTCAAGACAAAAGAAAGGGTCGATCGTATTTGTATTTTTAACACCACAGAACAAGGTCACACAACCTCCAGTTAAACAAATGTCCACATCAGGAAAGAGACTGCAGAGAAGACATGTATGGGTGTGTCCCTCCTTCCTAGCCTCAGTTTCTGCCCTCTCACCTCCTGGGTGACCCGGTAACCATCACCTGTGGGATCCCCTGTTTCTTCTCTCTTTTGCATATGGCTGCTGGTGATCACTCTCTGTAACCTCATCTCTATCTCCTCACTTTCTTCCTCAGAAAATCTTTACACTGGTCACTTTTATGGGGGCTTCTCTTACAGGATCCTGTCTAATCTGCACAACCTCTGGAGGAAGATCTTATCAGCTCTATTTTACAGATAAATAAACTAAGGGTTTAGCCAGGTTAAATACCTCACTTGGAATCACCCAGTCAATAAGAGATTGGAGTTTGGATTTGGTTCTAAATTTGTATGATTCAAAACCGATCCTTAAAATTGATAATGGCCTTTCTTAATGCTTACGAAATCAATGTAAGGAATTTCGCTTTTGATTGGTCCCCACCCTACCTTTCCAGCTACCTACTCCCACTACTCTCCACTGAAATAAACTCTTTATTTCAATTAGCACACTCTCTTCCCCTAAGGAATGCCCCCATGTCTTAGTGCATATTATTTCTCCTAATGCAATGCCCTCTTCTCTTTTCGCCACTTCGCCAAATCCTGCCCATGATCAAGACTCCTGGTTGCCTGTGAGTGACTGCTAGGGCCCTTCTCTGCCCCAGGAGTCCATGATTCTGTGGCACTGTCCTTGCGCTGCCATGAACTTGGTAATAATCATGGCTCTGCCACAAAAAGGTTGTTAGTTTTCTTTAAATGGGAGGAATAACCTTCTACTGATGAGTACAGAAATTCTGTCATAATTAACCCAAAGGACAAAATCCTGGCTCTTCTGATAACCATAACAATATAAACAATATCATTATTCTGGCAGTTCTGATCTATACCTTTCGTCTTAGAAATCTTTCCATGTGGCCCATTTCATGCACTGTTTCAAGAAGTATCTCAATAAAGAAATTTCACATTAAACCTATTGCCTGAAATGTTGCACCCCTTTTCCATCAGGAACTCAAACATGTTAATTAAATAAACCACCAGTTGAATGAGATACTGAGTCAATGCATGCCATGAATGAAAGTATTACAACACAAAGAACTTTTCATCATAGAAGGCACTGAGAACCAAGCAATTTCACAATGCACCCTTCAGGAAGAGAATATATCATATATATTAGATATATAATACATGTATATATAATTGCATAGATAAGCATGTATATTACATATAATCTATAATTACATATATGCTATATATGTAAGATATATAATATATACTGTGTATACAGATATTCTATTTATATATTAGCTACAAGAAACATTGTAAGATAGTAACTCCTGTGTACTTAAGAAAATGTACAGGTATTATGCTTCAAGAGCTTAATACTATTTCTCCCAACTGAGTTCTTTACTACTGAATAGCAACAAAATCCTAACAAGCTACTGTTTCCCATTGTGTGATGACCGATGTGTAAGCCGGAAACACAACTGCTGCACCTGTTGGACAGGGAGGTGCATCCCCCTCACAGGCTGGGAAGGCTGGATGCCGTTTGCCGCCCTCCCCAGTGATGGTGCTCACGTGGCATTCAGCACCCTCCTCTTAAACCCACCGTGCCGTTGTATGTACCTGTCCGGTCAGGATCATGTGGGAAACACTTCAGGTTGATATTTTGTCCTCAGCACTTAAAATAGTTTTATATATTCTATACCATCAATAAATGTTTATGTTGAATGGGCGATCAGCTAAATATTACTTGTTACACCTACACTCACACACATGTAAAGAAGCTTTCATTTGCTCTAGCTATTCTAGAACTGATTTTCCTAACCTGGTCATCCGACTCTCACAGCTGTCCGTGTTTGTTAACATCCCTGGGAAGATATGCTGCCCACTTCAAGAATTCTACATGGCACGTGTGATAATATATGGAATGTGGAATAGATTTCAGTGGATTCTGACATATCCTTGACACTGGGACATTAGGGTTTCCAAAAATCAGTAGACTCTCAAATTAACACTGAAATGATGCTGAATAAAATTCAATCTCTTTGAGTGATCTGGAAAGTGATCATGACTTTCTACCATGAACTGTAGAAATTCAGATTACGGTTTAAAGTCTCATTATAGAACATTTCAAAAAATAAATTTAGGCTATTTTAGCTTGTTGGTCATCTTTATTTTGAATAAACATCAGTAAACATCTGTTGGGTGCTTTCTATATGCTTTTGTAGGAACTGCTCGGTTATCAGACTAATTTTTAATGACTTAGTTATAATTTCCTGGTTACAACAAACAATGATAATACTAAAATACACAAATAGTCATCGTAAGAAAGCATATTACAGTCCAAAGATGTTTCTATCAACCATGCACACAGGTCAAAAACCTATTGAGTTGGGGTTCAATTGCTCGAATTAACCAAATGAGATAACATCCTTACTACCTTGCGAAGCTTAGGCTCATAAAAAAGAAAGCCTTTCATGGGGATGGGAAATATACAATGTACAAAAATGAAAAATAATGTAAAAAAAAAAAAAAGCCTTAAAGTACATGGCGAAGCTTTATTTAGGTTTTAGTTTAGACAAAAACATCAGAACATAAAGCTGCTACCTTTAACCCTCTCTCACCATACCTCACGCAGAACCTTGCTTTCCTACTGTGGGTGCTGAACTCACCCCTAAGGGCTCAGAAGGAGGTGTGGACCGATGCCTGCTGGGACTACTTGAGCATCACGGCTTACAGACTGGTGTGGGTCTAGAGTCAGGAAGCCTGAGTCTGTCCTTGCCTAGGACTCTGAGAGCCAAACCAGCAAACTCTCCAGGCCTATTTTGCTCACTGAAAAATGAGCAACTCAGTGGTTTGCCAAATTCAGTGAGCCATCAGAATTTTCTGGAGATATTTGTGAAAAATGTAGGGCTTCTCTCAGGGAACTGTGATTCTATAGAGCTGAGGTAAGGCCCAAAAACCTGCATTTCTAAACTAGCTACCATCAGAGACTCTGTGGGTAAAGGCTGAGAATTGTTCCCCGGCTTTGAAGTGACTGCAGACGTCCCTCCAAGCTCTGAAGTTTTGATTCTACTGAAGAGAAGTACAGAGGGTGTGGAGACTGCTCTGTGAAAAGCTCATAATTTGTCACATACTTTACTTTCTAGACTTCCAAAATCAACATTTCAGGTTCTTAGTCAATTTCCAAAAATTTGCTATGTAGAAATAACCTAAGTTCATTTTACCAGTGTTTTTCCAGAACATTCATTGTGCCCACTGAGAAGCATCTTATTTAACTTGAAAATATTAAAGGCTTTTAATATCCAAATCCAATGTATTTGTCATTGAAAGAATATGGGATGATCAGGAAAGAAGATTAGCTAGCTAGCAGCCTGATGTCTTTTCTAAAATACAACACATACCACTGACTTGAAGACGGAAACACCCGTTCTTTCAATTAACTGCAAGATTTCCTTCTTACATGTCATACTCGCAAATCATGGACTAAAATTCTCTGAAACAGTCCCCATAAAGGTACACAATCTGGGATTTCACTTAATCACTGTGAGGTTTTTCAACAGGGGGAAAATGTGTTTTCTTAATAATGACTGTTAGAAAAACACATTTTTTGGAGGGCGCCAACTAGATTCTGGGGAAAAAAACAGAGCCGTAGAGACAAAATATAATTAATTGAAATTACTAATTAGAGCTAATTTACATATTATATTTTTATGTACTTTCAAATAAACTTTTCAACAATGTCTCTAAATCAAAGGGTATTTGCAATAAGGAACACTCCACATGTTGGATCAAAGCAAACACATTCTTCCCAGTCTCTTTTTGAAACTTTTCAGTGTGTATTCAATTCATAAGAACAAAAAACTATCTCACAAGAGAACCCACTGGCCTTTTTTTTTTTTTATGCTTCCCACCCCACTTCAAATCTCTAATGAACACATGCTCTCAAGAGCTTAGCTTCCCCTCAGATACACTTTGGAAACAAATGTCACCATTTAACCCAAATCCCATTTGCTGCATGTATAGTCTATTTCCCAAATGGTCTTTCACTAAAGACACCCAAAGAGCCGGTTGCTGAGGGGTTGAAGCAGAAATTTTGGCATAATTCTCCACAAAGGCACAATCTTTCTTCTAACAAGTATACCTAGTTAACATCCATTGGCTGCACCATGGTGTTACTTAAGCTGAGATCTTGAGGAGGAGCCAACTACCTTCTCCACTTCATGGCTACTAACTCAGCCATCCGTCCCCAGACCAGCAGTTGGAAAACTCACAGGCATTAGAGAAAAGCAACAAAAGCAGTAAGTAGATGGATCCAGGTGATCATCTTCCCCTAAGGAGAGAACTCACATAGTTCTGCTTTCTAAACTTGTCAGCCATTCTACCCCCTTCACCTAATTTGGAAAAATAAACCCAGTATTTTATATTCAGAAGGTAGAAATGCTCTAAGATTAGGGGGGGGGGGGGATAGGAGAGGGGGGTGCCTAGAAAAGGAAGAGAGAGAAAAGAGAATGAGGGGACAGCTTTTCATCTACTCCATTAAAATAGAATAACACAGATGACTGGCAAGCCACATGCCTCTTTCACTGTGTGCACACCTGGTTGAGAGAGATGGTGACAGGTGGGGAAGGAGCACTGCCCTCTCCTGACCTCCCTCCTGTCCAAGTGAAAGCTCTGGAAAGCACTGAGCAAAGTATGGGTTAAAGGTCTGGACTTGATCCTAGGCCCCAGAGACAAGATTTTCCAAAGTGAAAAACATAGAAATGGAGGTTCAATGACTTGCTATTTTTCAAAAACCGGGGGCGGGGGGTCATAAAGAACTTACCTAGTAGCTCATAGTCTAAAACTACTGGCTCATTATATAGTTAGGAATTGAAGATATATTTTAAAATTAGGTGTCACATTGGGCATCCAATCAAAATTCTGTTCAATGAGCCTGAGGTTAGCATGAAGTTAGCACAGTGTTAAAAAAAGACTGTTGGACATGGGGCAGAAGCAGCTTTTTTCAGTGTACCTTCAGTGTCCATTAGAGAAGTAGAGGCAAAGTAACTGGGCCCAAGACTTGGATCCTCCGCTACAGGAGGGAACTGAACACATGAGTGGTCTCAGGTCAATACAGAGGGGACTAAGACTATGGAATTTTACATAACTGTAACAGAGAGAGGACAGGGGAGGAGGGACATTGAAATACATCGAAATAAAATTTAAGTGTTCTAAAACTTTTCCTATCTTAAGCATTGCAGTTAGTCTGAATCTCTGGGACAAGGTGGTGACCCAGATGGTAGAAGACGTCTATTTAGTCATAAAGTCAACCAAGACACAAAATATTTGGATGGAGAATCAGTCACATGAAAACAAATACCTAGAGCATGCACTGTTTGTTACAAGACAAATGGTTTCCACAAACATCTCAGAAGAAATCAAGGGAACAAAAAGGGAAGTCAAGAAAAACCGACAGGTACTACCTATGTTTGCCAAAGTGACTCTCATGGCAAGCTGCTAGCAGTCCCTTTGTTTAGGTTATGGGCACGCTTTGAACTGCTACATGTCAAAATTACTTTCTCCGTAAGTGTTTTAGTCCTTTGATAGTGAACTCTCTTCCTGGGGGATGTTAATTTTGTGGCTGGAGGGAATACACATACTCAAACACAATCTTAAAAAAGTCTGCCTGTTTCCAAATTTATTTCTTTCTGGTGGGCTTTATGTTCATCTATAAATGGCTTTTACAGCAGTGAGAGATTACAGAAGAAAAATTGCCACTCTCTGTTGGCCAAAAGTTTGACTTAAAAGTTGGTCTGCATAGTCAGAGTAGTAAGGCTTGTTAGAAACCATGAAAGACACTCAAACGCCAATTGTGGCGGACGTGCATGTAGGATCCCTTATGCTATCATGTGCAGAATGGACTGTAGGTGCTGCTTGGACATCTATGTCCCTAAGAACATAAAAGAAGTAAATAAATAGTACAGGTACCTAGTTAAAGAATTTTCCTTTCAGAACAGGAATATGGCAACTTTTATGTATATAAAGTATGAGCATGTTGCCAGGACTATTCAGTACATATTATATCTAGAAAGACAGAATCAGACAGACTAGACCAACAGACACCAGCTCTGTAAGCAGAGGTTGGATAGGATGTATATTTGCCTTACAGAACACCCTTGATTATACAGAACTAAGGCAACTAAAGAAATATCCTTAGGAAAATCCAACCTGAATCGCAATGGTTTAAGCTGTTAGGTGAAGTTCTTTTTCTGGTTTTTGCAATGAATATTTAAATAGGTAAATCAGCTTTGACTTGTATGTTATATTAAGGGTTGAAGGCTTATATTTCAGTAAGAAATAAAGTGAAAACCACATCAGGTAATCACTGCTGACTGAAAATAAAAGCTAACGACTCTCTACTTGTGCTAAAGTCTATATATTTGTTTAATCTCATGGAATGTTATTAAGATTATAAATGGTGTGAAATAAATTAATAAATACCAAGTAGATTCTAACTCAAGTTGAGAAGTGTCAAGATTTATCGGTCTTTCATGTAAACAATGATTGAGAGTCTAAAGTCAATATTTAGTCAAAATTTATCTTGAAAGGCAATAAATCTTGATTTTTGCTAAAGCAAGTAAGTAAATATGTTTGCCTTTCTAGAGATTCTGACTGCTTTTCTGTTAACTAAATATCCACCTTGAGTTCCAAATATAATGGACTGTAACACAGATTTTTTACTTCCAAAGAGTTTGTTTTAATTTTTCTCATTATAAAATGCTTCAATAACAGTATTTATAGTAAGATAAAATTAGTAAAATGTCACGAATTGAGTACATTCTATATTTAAATCAGCCTAATTACTTTTTTTCTAGTCAATGACTAGACTTCCTTATTTACTTCTGTATGTATCTGCTCTTTCCCCACAGACTTTCAGGAAAATGGTAAGGAATTTTAAATGGAAATAACTAAAGAGGCAATGAATAAATACTTACACAATGCTCTTTCTAAGCCAGGTGCTGTTATATATGCTTTTCATACATGTATACTCATGCACAAGCACACACATGTGTACACACACACATTTAATCCTCATCAACTCTATGAGGTAGGTGCTATCCCTATTTTACAAATGGAGAAATTGAGCAGAGGGTACTAATGTAATTCTGTCCATAGTTGTAGAGCTAGTTAGAAAGGCAGATCCTAGTAGAAGTGGCTAAAGTGACAGTTTACGAGAAATGCCGAAGATCTACGTAGGTGAATTTCCACATAGCTATTTCCTTGTGGAAAATATTATGAAATCATATCTTATGAATTACAACATGACAAGCACAGAAAATATGAATCAAGTATACAAAACAACATAATTCAGTTTACCAATGAATTCAACCTAGGACTTTGCAATTATTAGCATCACCTCTGAATCTGCAGGTCGGGGAACAGGAATCGAAATCTAGAAGGGAGTGATCAGAAGGTTAGAAGAGATGATCTAAGGAGAAAGCAACAACTAGAACTGGGGGCTCAGGAAGCCAATGGGGACACAGGGGCAGTTCAACTGGGTCCTGGAGGAAAGATTTTGGAAGAGGAAGACACAAGCAGAAAAATGGGAGAATGTTTGAAAATACTCAATATTCTACTTGTCTGCCGCTCACCATAACTAGTGGAGTTGCAGAAACCAGCAGACTGACTGGAAAGGGGCATGGCTCCATAAAGTGAAGCTAGGACATAAGAATCCTGAACGTCTGGGGGAGCTCTTACGAATCAATAAGATACAAGAACAGCTAGAACTGTTTGACAGAGAACAGCGGTCTGAACTTTTGTAAGCTTAATTGGCCAGAAACACTGGAAGGGGAAGGAACCAGATGATAAATGACCCTACTAGTCTGAGCTTGCATAGGCTCAGACCAGTGAAGAGAAGGGACTAACACCAAGCTCAAATGCAAACGTTTGGTGACTGACTCATGGGAAGAGCACTGAAAGATGCCCGCAACATTTTAAGACTGTGGCCATTAAGAAACAGGAAGAAATAGGAGTTTGGGAGGTGGGGGGAGAAAATGCTATTTGCCTGGGGTATTAGTTTCAAGAAGCAGTTTTTAAAAAAAGAGCTAGCAGATCAACTGTACCTAAAAGCTCAGCTGATTGGGAATAATTTCCCTTTATTGTATAAATCAGTTTGGATCTGATTTTCTGTTACTTGTGACTGAAGCCATCTGATATATTTGATGTGAAATAGTGATGAGGGTTCTACTTAAGTTTATCATTATAAGCCATTAGATGGCATGAAATAATCAACATGAGTTGCAGAAGACACTTCTCTATAAAGCAGTAAGGAAAGGCTGAGAGAGGAAGAGAAAAGACACAGTTGGTAGCACAGGAAAGATTCTTGTCCCAACAGGGGACATTCACAACATGTGGAGACATTTTTTGTTGTCACAAAAGGGTGAGTGGGGGTAGCTACTGCCACTTAATGGGGAGAGGGCAGGGGTGTTGCTAAACATCCCTCAATACACAGAACAGCCCCACAACGAAGAATCATCTGGCCCAAAATGTCAGTAGTGCCACTGCTGAAAACCCCTGTGACTGTACAAAGACAAGAGGGCGAAATAAGAGATCCGTGTACTGACCTTACTTAATCACTTTTCTCTGCAAGCGATGGATATTCCGCCTATTATGGGGAGGCGGAAAAGCCGTTTCACCAGCTCTACTTTCTTATCTAAAGAAAGTGATTCATGCTGCTAGGTTAGTTTAAAGAGGTGCTATCAAAGAGAGGCCTTGTCCACACTGCACCACCATCTACTAGACTACCTGCTAGTAACATTTGCTCCAAGCTTGGGGCTCTTTTCTTCACAAATTAATCCTTCTGGTGAAATGCTTGCCTACCAATAACTCTACCTGAAAAACTGCAGAATCAAAAAGGGCTGAGTTAATGATTATTTTAGACATGAAATAACACCCCTCTTTCGTAGCTTACTTCCAACCCTGTCAGTTCTATCTTAAACATGGGAGTACCAGGATTCCCCATGTGGTACCTCTGCAAATACCCAACAGGGAAGGGGGGGGTCGACCCCACCACCCGTGTAAGTGCTGGGCTTGGAATGAACACGCTGAAAGCTTTGTGGGAAGATGTCTTATTAAATAAAGTTTTGCTGGAATGTCTCTCTGAGAACCATGTCAGAGCCTGAGGCAAAAGGAAAAATCAGTTGCACTAATCCTACCTCTATCTAAAATTTTATATTTCAGTCATCCTGGATTTTGGTATTAATTTTGATGTTTTAATAATATTACATTAAAAAATCATATGTCTTGCTTACTGGGGACTTTCTGGCATCCCCTTAAACTTTGTGTCCAAAGAGTACCTTACTCCCCTCACCCTACTCCAAACATGCTCTGAACCCTCCTTCCTCACAGAGAACCCATGTGTGCCCCAAATATGTCCTTTCTATAGTGATTTTCCCTGGCATTTAACATATTAGACTACCACTAACTCTGTGATTCTCTAGTTAAATCTCTATTACAATTGCTTTGAAGGGTACCTCTGTGAAATAATCTATTAGAAGTTCATGTTATCTTTTTGCTTTCCCTAAAAAGCAGATCTTTCCGCCTTGTTTCTGGGCTTGTTACCTTCCAGCTTGCCTACAGAAGTCTGTCTGTACAGCCTCCTCTAGTTTATAGGTTCCATCTCACACTGTCCCTCCAGAGTCCCCTCTGACTTCTTTCACGTCACTCGAATTCTTAATGCCAGCGTCTCTTACATTTTCTTATATTTTCTCTTATATTCCCTTTATTTTGTGAGAGTCACATCTCTTTGAACTCTACACTATCTTTACAAGACACCCCTTTCCTCTTCGTTGCTAAAACCTCTGGAAAAACCCTGACAGCCTCTCTCAGAGTAATTTCTATTTGAGCTATTTTAGTAATGACAACAATTTGATAAAATTAAAGTCATGAGAGTGGATCCAAGTAGCATGAGGAACAGTCTCAAAGTGAAAAAGATCACTTTCATCAGCTTCCTTTGAATCCAGTCTTGAATTTCTTCACCTGCTTCCCACCCCCCAAAAACAAATTCTTTATGCTGTAGAAGATTTAGGGATTGCCTTGGTCTACCTTCTTCCTTTATTCTTTGCCTTCTATCTTCTTTGGTCTGCTTCCCGAGATTTGCTGTCTCTCTAAAAATACAGGTTTTCAACCACCACCAAAACTAATCTTTTAATGACATGTTTAGTATTTACAGATAGACTGCTCGTAACAGGTTATTTTGAGATGGTAGGCAGGACACACAGACATTAAAAAAAGCCTACAAGGGCCCTCCCTGGTGGAGCAGCGGGTTGAGCGCCCCGCTCTGTGAAGCATCCGCGGCACAGCTGCGCGAGTTCGATGCCCGGCCAGGGAGGGGGCCCACATGGAGAGGCAGACCTCTCCTGCCTCGCCCGCTGCACCCCTCAGCAGTGTATTTCAGTTGATCTGCCTGTTATGCTCCCCACTCTGTCTCTGGTGAATCCTCTCACCTCCCGCGTCTGTGGCCTGTATCCCACTCTTGTATGCAAAAACAAATCTTTAAAAAAAAAAAGTCTACAAGTGGGAAACTCCTATTCCCTGGTTCTTGCGGGGCCAATTGAAAGGAATTATTATAGCATATATATGTGTGTGTGTGTGTGTGAGTGTGTGTGTACACACTATCCCTTCTTCAGAGCTCCATACAGTTGGAGAAATGAGCTATCTGACTGGAGAGTGTTGAAGACTCTGGCATGCTCAGTTGGCCCCTAGGGAGGAGTTTATCTGTCTGCTGTTGCAAGAGGACATTACCTTTCTTTTTTTTTTTTTTTTTTAAGATTTATTTATTTATGCATACAAGAGTATGGGGTACAGGCCAGAGTTGTGGGAGGTGAGAGGATTCACCAAAGACAGAGTGGGGAGCAGAACAGGCAGACTGACTGAAATACACTGCTGAGGGGAACAGCGGGTGAAGCAGGAGAGGTCTGCCTCTCCATGTGGACCCCCTCCCTGGCCGGGCATCGAACTCACACTGTTGTGCCGCAGATGCTTCACAGTGTGGCACTCAACCCGCTGCGCCACCAGGGAGGCCCAAGGACATTACCTTTTCAAACTCCAACTGTGATCATGTAATTAATTCTATCTAAAGGGCCCCTGGTTCACTATATAATGATAATGTGAACTATAAGCAATGTATACAACATTTTGATCTCCATTTTCCTGACCCCTGGGAGCAGAATGAAGAGGTAACAGCTGTTAACTCTGGAAAGCCCCTAGATACATGACAGCTCAGAAAAGCTGTGTCTACCAATGCTGGGGGTGGGGGTGAGGGGTGGGGAGGGCTACGGGGGGGATGTGCAGGCAGTGAGAATACGGGTGTTAGCTGGTAAAGATCAGGGCACTCAAGGAGTTGCTATTAAACACTCCACAGTACCTTTTAACTCAACTAACATGAGAAACATAATTTTCTTAAAAGTTTCCTATTCACTGTTAAGCCACAATAAAATGTCTCTTTATCTAAGAGATTCTTCAGGGAACCTCCTCTGTATTTTCTGGGGTGGAAAAATACATTATATAATATTATATTAGAATGTTATTGAGCTAAGATGTGACACTTTTGGTTCAACCAATACTCTGTAATATTGAATTGTATATAGTCAAGACAACTTAATCTCCCCTCAAGTTACAATGTCCAAGATTCTGACCCACAAGACTGTGAAAGGCTGGCTTAAGGCTGAATAATAAATCAGTGGCAAGGCTATCACAGACGACTGAACTCTTGTGCTCCTAATTTATTACCATTCCACTGAGCCTGGATGTTTTCCCTCTCCCAAAACATGTGTGTCTATTTCAGCTGGTCTCTGAAAGTCTGGGGGCTAAGAACATCTTTATTGGTAATGATGCCAAAAAAGACCAAGACTTGCCAACCAAGTCTCTCTTCTGTGCTAGAGGTACAGGCCTGGTGATTTGAGGATGAAGTCATCTTCATCAAGGCTTTTAGTTCTACCCCATGTGATTGACTCAATTACTGACAAAATAGGGGCAAGATACAATGCTTGTTGCATACCTTGTTAGGATGTGATTTTTATACTGGTAACGGTAGTTAAAAATATTGGGTCGTTTACTTACTTGAGAGATGCTAAGAGACTATCTCTTGAAATTTCCAGCCATACACATTGAAAAAGGTAACTGTGAGGCGACGGATGTGTTAACTAACCTTCCTGAGGTCATCATTTTGCAATACACACATATATCAATTCATCACATACACCTTAAGCTTACACAATGTTATATGTCAAGTATAACTCAATAAAGCTGGAAAACAAAGATGCATTAGTTCTGGGGATCTCATGTACAGCATGGTGGCTATAGTTAACAACACTGTTTTGTTTGCAGTTACTAAGAGAGTAGATCTTAAATGTTCTCATCACATACACAATGGTAACTATGTGAGGTGATGGATGTGTTAACTAATCTTAGTGTGACAACCATTTCACAATATACATATATATCAAGTCATCAACATTGTATACCTTCACTTGCACAATGCTGTTTGTCAATTAGAGCTCAATAAAGCTAGAAGGAAAAAGAATGTGATTTCTCAATCTTTTAGAAATTATAGGCCTGCATGTCTTTTGTTCTGGAATCCTACTTTCATTCTAGAAGTGATATGTAATGCACACAAAACTCTTCTCAGTGAAAGGTAATACATTTTTAAACGCATAATGCCTACTCAAAAAGGAAACACTACCCAGGACATGAGAAGAGCATCTGGATTAGAGCTCAGGGATCCCAAAGTCACTGCACATGTCCATTATACACACTGCACTGAACTGGGGCTCTGGAAGGTCTGTAGCAAAGTGAGCAGCCCAGAGTCAGCTAGTTTCTTAGCTGCTCCTGAAGCTGCTTGGTCCAGAAAGACCTAGATATTACCAGAAATCTCCCCTCCTGAGGAAGGTAGGCTCACCTAAAAGGACACACTAGTAGTTGACTAGAAGTGAAGGAAGAAGGCAAGGAGGCCAAGATGTCCTCCTATGAAGAACAACCAGGTATATCCTCATTGCCCTTTCTTCCAGGTTCCATGTTTGCTGTAGGAATGATTGTGTGCTTGTATGATGAAAGAATTGTTTGGTCTTTCTAGCTGGCTTCTGGCAGGGAGTTTCTATAACCCTTGGAATTTCCTGACTGATACAGTGTCTTATTTATTCATGGACTGGTTGGATCACACTGAGTGTACACGAATGATGTGTGGAAATGGGGGATGGTTACCAGAAAGATCTACCACCTGATTAGAGGATTGGCACTTTCAGCCAGCCTCACCTGTGGGGAGAGGATAAGTGTTGGAGACAGAGTTCAACTGCAAGATCAGTTGTTCAGTTAAGCTTGCTTATTTTATGGAACTCCCATAAAAACTCTGGACACTGAAACTTTGTGGAATTTCCCAATTGATGAACACATCAAGGTGCTATGCCTTGACCAAAGGCAGAGGGCATAGAAGCTCTGCCTTTGGAGCCCTGAGTCTTTTCATTTGGTTGTTCCTGATTTGCAACCTTTCTGATAAACTATAGTCATAAGTATAAGTGCTTTCCTGGGTTCTAAGGCATTCTAGCAAATCGCTAAGCCTGAAAGGGTTATGGAAACCCCTAAGTTTGTAGTCATTTCAGTCAGTATGGACACTACCTGAACTTGTGGCTGGTGACTGCAGTGGAGCAGCTTTGTGAAGGATGGAGCCTTAAATCATGGGGCTTGTGCTATGGATAGTGCCAGAACCAAAGTGCCTAAAGTGCACCAATCAAAGCTGAAATAGCATATGTGTAAATGAAAGGAACTCTGACAGTGCAGTGCCCAGAGCAAGTGCATCCTCTGCCAGAGGAATCCTAGCCCTGAAAATAGAGGGTCAAGTAAGTTTAAAAATGTTGCATACTTACCCTCCACATTTTTATAATAAAGGTCCTAAAAGGCCCCACAGTCAATAATATTTAAATTCTCTGAATATCTTCAAGATCATAACTGGCTTACCAAAAGGTTAAGTTTTGGGTCCATCATATACCAATATGCTTAAATAACCTAGATAATTGGGTAGAGATTAATTTTATCTATAGATGAGTACAAGTTAGAATGCCTCAAAAAGATAGTAAAAGCAGGTAACCCAAAGGTGGGACCAGGAAGGGTTGAAAATACAGGACGATCAGAAATAGTGTGCACTTGCTATGTGCCAGACACACAGCTAAGGAGATGATGGAGAACAAGACAATAGAGCCATTTGCTGTCAAGCTGAGGAGACAGATATAAACAACTATACAAATGACAAAATATTCTCATTTTTGGCAAGTGCTACAGAAAGACATACTAAATCCACGTTACAGCAGAGGGAACTAATAAGTCCTAAGACAGCCTAAGGGGTTGGTTAAAGATGTGTTCTTGAGAAGTAATATTTAAGTATTGACATGAAAAGTTAGATGAGGGTAGTAGAGAAGATGGTGATATTCCAGGGAGAGACAGGTGGGAAGGAAGTGATATTTCGGAGGAACAGAGTAAAGTCAGTGTGGCTGGAACACAGTATATGGGAGGGAGAGCTAAGAAGAAGGTGAACTGAAGAGGTGAACAGGGGTCATATCATGTTGGGGCATTGTAAAGGTGCTGGTCTATATGCCAGAAGAAGTGGGAAGGCGCTAAAGGAGTGCAAAAGAGGTCTAGCAGGATCACTCTGAATCTTAGTAAGACCACACATGCTGTAGTTAAGATAAGATCTGGAGAAAATTAAGGTGGAAGACTGGATGGGAGGGCACTGTGAAAGATGACCCAGCTGATAGCAAAGACGGTGAAGAATGGAAAAGGCTACCTTGAAATTCCCATACTAAATATAAAAATTTATTTTAAATAAGATATAAAATAAAAATTAGGTAAAATATTAGAATGTGTGAGGCGAACATAAAGTATTAGAATGTGTTCAAAGAAAAAAAGAAGCCAGAATGTGGTAAAGAGCTTGAATTAACCTCTTCCTTTGTCTTCGCCACTGTGTAGAACTCTATTCAAGGTTCAGATGTAGTTTCTAGAATGTAAGGAAGACATGGAAAACTGGAGATAATTAGCAGATTGATACCTCAGTGGTTAAGATGTTGAACCTATGTAGAAGAAACAGGTAAAGGAATTGTGCTTGTATGACCCGAGGGAAGTAAAGTATGGCTTGATTTATTCACTAGGAACATTCTATGGGCTGGGTGATGGCTTCTCAAACTTTGTATGCATGTTAAGGCATGTTTCTGTTAAATCTCTAGGCTGAGATTCTGACTTCCCCAGGTCTAGGGAAGAATCCAGCCACTGCTCCCCACAGCACCCTCCCAACTCTAATGCAAATGTTGCTCCAACCACACTCTGAATACTGGGGTGCTGCTCTCACAACAATGAGACACCAGTCCATGATAAGAGTCTAAGAGAGCAGAGGGCAGGGCGGGGTCTCTCAAGTGGAATGTTTAGTTCTAACTGGGGGATTACAGTGGGAGTGGGAAAATAACAGTCAACAGAGGATTGGAAATAAGTCTTTAAGGATATAAAGGAATTTTCACACCAAGAAACAGTCAACGAAACACAACACAAAACTGCCCAATCAGGATACGATAAGGGCTGTCACCCTCTACCTCAGAGCTCACTGCTTTGCAGGCCTGTTCCATTTTTTACTGGAAATGAGAATTTTATGTTCTTTTGTTTCTGATCAATTTAAAGATTTTTTTGTTAATAGATTTCAAAGTTTAAAGATTTGTATAGTCATATTTTCCTCTGCTAAAAAATTAACTTTTAGTTTACCCCCATACCTCAATTTCTGGGAGCACATCTGGTAATGTTTGTGGAATGAATATATGATTAGATGAAAATATTAATGCAAGATATAAATTGGTATTATGATGCTACTATCTAGAAATATATTTTAAAATGACAAGTTTTTCACTTAAGAATGTTTCTAGTTTTAGGCAGTATAGTGGATTTTAGAATAAAGTAGTTCTTACTTTAGGAGACCATTAAAAGCTCAGTTTTTCAAGGAATTTAGCTAAAAATTAAGGAGACTACTGACCTACTCCAGTCTATCCTAAAACCACACCTAGGCCAGTTTGCCTCCCAAACAAAAGGTGGTAAATAGAAACTTGAAACTTGATGTAGAGTCCAATAATACATTAACACTTTAGAAGTTTAGCCGGAAATGAACGCATGATGAGAACAATGTTAACCATAAAGGAAGCTACAAAAAGGGACAAGAACTTTCCAGACCAAAGTATAGCAACAAAGACTGGGAGAAATGAACAGCTTTAAAAAAAAAAAAAAAAAAGGGATAGCACAGCTATGGCCTATGAAGTTCAGGAAGGTCTATCAAAAGATCCATATCTTCTGAAATTCAAAATGATTTTATTCTTCTGAAACATATCAAAGACCAACATGTGACTTCTATGATGAGAATACCAGGAATAAATCAAAAAAGCAATTTATATCCTATAAAATCAAAAGGCCTACTTATATAAAGTGATCAAATCTCTCTGAATTTTAGGATGTGAAATAGTTTAAAATCCAAATTATATAACCTTCTTCCTCCATAGAGTCATATCACTTTTTCAGTGTGTATTCATACTCTTAATATATATTTATTTTCACTTAAAATGATTCCCTAAACTTAGAAACTTAGACTGCAAAAGAGGGTAAAAAACAAAGTAATTTATCCAATGATAGACAGAGTAAGGAAAAGGATTCCCAGCCTCTGTTGTCTTAATCAGGTGATATTTCTACTGGTTAAATTCTTTTCCCCAAAGGAAAAAGGTGTTGCTTATTAAAAGAGGTTTAAATGGAGGAACACATTAATTTAATTTTGTCTAATCTTCTATAGACATTCAAAGAATCACAGAATGAGAGATAAAAGGGACCCCATAGAGCAAGGCGGTTTCCTCTAAAATATCCCAGACAGAGGAAGTGGTGGAAGGAAATGCAAAGACCTTCCAGTTTCACTGTGTGCTAGAATTACTTGTTTAATTGTCTGGCTTCTAATACCCAAGTTCTGTGAGGACACATAGTGGGATTATCTTGTTCACTATGCACCAAGCTCAGTGCCTAGAACACAGAACATCAACAAACATTTGCAGGAGGGCTGAATTAATAAAGCGCTTCCTCCTGCAGATGAGAAAACTGCAGCTCAGGTAAGGGTCTGAGGTCAAAATTCCAGTTTTTCCAGTTTCATTGGCCAGGACTCTTGCTTACTCTCATTTTCACCCACAGTCATCAAATTTTCTTAAATAAGGGGAATCCACTCCACTCTGGGCATTTCTCTTTCTTTGATCCAATGGAATTACACAGAGTAGTAAGTCTACTTCTAAGTAAATATCCTTAAATGGATTTTGGGTGGCAGGGTCATTTCAAGTATCAACAGATGATATTCTAGGTATACTTGCATGGCAGAATTTTTAGTTCCTTTACTATCTCTCATATGTCAACAGATGTAGTCGTTTCATTAAACACCCAAGCTTCAACGGGCATCCATAACTGAAATTTCCCGGTGTGGTAGGGCCAGGGCAGAACACTGAGGATGTGAGCTGTTCTTTCTGACCTGTTGCCACCACAGCACCGACGCTGGTTTCTGGGCTGCCTCTCGCGTCTAACCACTGAGTGGCTACTAGATCAGATTTCCTTACCTTCTGTCTTTGCAGTTAGTTTTCTGAATGTGTGTGCAGGATTATCTACCTGTACTACTAGATCCTGTTTGTCCCATTCCTCTAGCTTGTGTTTGTGGATCTCGATTTTATCATTCAACCTATTCGGTGTCCAACCCAGTTTTGTGATAGTTGCAGATCTGACGAGTATGCCGATGATTACCTAGGCAATCAGTGTCCTAGGTGGGCCAAAAATAAAAATAGTTAATCCTCATATAGTACTTACTATGTGCCAGGCACTGTTCCAAGCACTTCTAACTCATTTTATTCTCCCTATAAACTTCTGAGATAGATGTTAATTTTTTACCCCTCACATCTGAGACTTAAAACTGAAGGTAGAGAGGTTGAGTGATTTGCCCAAGGTCAGAGTTAGTGAATGAGTAATAGATCTGGAAACTCAGCCAGTCTGATTCTAGAGGCCATGCCCTTAATTACCAAATTATACTGCTTCTCATTATTATCATATGTTTTTGCTGACAACTTTCTAGGCTGAAAGGAATACATTAGTCAATAATCCTTGGGTAAAAATGCCAATCAAAATGGCAAAACTACACTCTTTTGATACCCCGGTTCCTCTGCCTTGAGGGTTCTGCAAATGTTTTCCTGAACACTAAGTGCTTTACAACACTGGCCTGACCTAGCTCTCTAGAAATCTGGCTTTTTCCTTTCATTCATCCTCAAGCAGAAATAAAGTCCCAGGGATCCAGACTGTATTTGTGCTTCTCTTATAACTCCCATGGCACCTACTACATAATGAATACACAACAGAAATTTAAGTCTTATCTTCGACAGACTACAGAGAAAGCCAAGGAGATTTTCTGAGTTTAATCTTGTGGGAATTATAAGAAAGTTTAAAATGGGAGTTAGGAAAGGGTACCACTTTAGTTCTTTTAACTTTCAAATTCTCTACAACTGAGATTCTCTGACATAAGCAGAGACAGGAATGTACTGGTTTTCAAGCCAATGGGTCTTTGTCTGCCAATCCCATTTTTGTGCTCATCCCCTTCAATGTGCTATTCTCTCTTGGGGGGGGGGGAATTCATGACATCTTTGAAGAGCACAGCCCCCCACCTCACTATCTCAAAGGTGTGACACACATGAGGGGTTTAATAAGTGCTTGTTAAAATGAACAAGCCACTAATTGCCCACTTAAGGATTTTATTATCAGCAACCCCTCCATGATCGTATCAAGGTTGGGGAACTAGAACTAAGGTGCTTACACACGTGTGTGCGCACGCACGCATACAACATACACACACGAGATTTCTCCTCTGCAAGAAGACAGCAATGGATTAAACAATTCTCATTTATAAAGTTTACGAGTTTGGCGTTGTGTATATGTGTGTCTGACTTTTCCTTCATTGTTTTATTTCTTCCACTGGCTACCTGACTAGTACTTAAGTCCTCGCCTTATATCTAGAAGTGAGAGACTAATATGAAAACAGTAATAAAGACAGGCATTGGGGATAGCAAGGAAAGTCAGTTTCCTTTTTATTTTTACCTCTCATTTCCTAAGAAGAACTGGCACTTTGGCTACTTAAAGGATCCCTAATTTTTTACATGGAATCAAACAGATCTTGGCTACACAAGAACTTTTTTGTCTAACAGCATAAAACACAACTTTATTTTTTGGCACTTAAAAAACTACAGAGCTTTCTGAACCTAGACTCCCATGCATAATCAACAACTAAATTCAGTGTCTCTTTTTCTTAATATCTATAGTCTACACGATTTACTCCAGACCAGTAACTAACTATGCCCAATTCAGAAGTATTGCTTACTCCAGACTGGCAGCTAGTTAACGAATAATTAACTACTCCATACTTTCTATCAGGGATGCTTGTATTACCAGGGTAAAGTTATCCTTTCTGTCTAAATGATGTCATAAAACAGGTCTTTGCCAGAAGGACACCCTCATTTATCACATGAAATGCCATGTGGTATTAACAAGGTCAATACTATTTAATATATTTTGCTCTCCCGGGGGCTTCAAATGATTTGTTTTTGCAGCTGTAACAGAGTAAAACTAGGGATTTAGCTTCAGTTTAGCTAGTTGAGCATATATAACCAGGGGCAATTAATTGTCTGCCTTGAGGCCTTTGGTCAAATCTTCCAAACTACATCTTCTGAACTCCCAACTAACAGCATCCTTCAGGTCCTAAGTGACACCACAGGCAGCCAGATTCTATCCTCAGCTTCTCAAACCCAGCTCCTTGGGAGATGAAGGAAGACTAAATAATTCAAAACTGTGTTTCTTACTCCACACCGCAACCTCCAACATGAAAATGTTAATGCACAGAGTTTTCAAGTGCTGAGTAAGAAATTGAAGGAATTCTGAATTTTAATTCAAAGGCTTGTTTCAGACACCTGTTTCCACAAATGAGAAATTAAAAAGACAAAAACAAAAACTTTTCTGACCTTAAAGCACCAATAACCAGCCCCCTTCCCCTTTTTTTCTCTTTCCACACTTCTGCTCTGCCTTAAATGGAGCTGAACTGGAGGGGGTGGGGGGGCAGAATGGAGGGAGAGGAGGAAGTTAGCTCCAAAGATAAGCTTGTCAGAAACTTGTACTACCATCCTGATTCCTCCCTACCTGTTTGCGAATGTTAGTTGGGAACAACTGCTGAAAAGCTTTGAGGAAGGAAAAAGCAAGGGGGAGGTGAGGAGGAATGAAGGGTAGGAGCAAAGAAAAACTAGAGTGCAATTCAAACAAAAATGAAATCACACACACACACACACAGAGAGAGAGACGGGGAAAATTGCTCCCCCCAACTCAGGTCCTAACAACATACTTCTTTATCAGAGGTTCATTGTCAATCAATTAGCAGAGGCAGCAGGGGTCTGTGGGGTGGGGGCAGCAGGGGAGACAATGGGCAGCCCTGTTGTATTACTATTTAATCACTTTTGCTAAATAAATAGAGCAGCCCTGAGGTGCTGTCATGTCAAGGGAATTTATAACAAAAAAAAAAAAACCTTCATTTTTCATTGGTCACTCCTTTTTTCCCTTCAGGACAAGAGAGGGTTATTACTGTAGCCTTAAGTTCCATCTTTGTGTTTCTTGCCTTTGATTCCCACTCGGACCCTGCCACTTTCTGGCACTAATTTGTCAGGCTGAACAAAGAGAGGATTTGTACCTCCTGTAAGGTCTCAATTAGGAATGGCTTCTGCTGTATTATGTGCCATTCAGGGAGGACACAATGCCGGGTAATTACAGGAATGTGCACTAAATGGCTGAAGAATTCACAGCAAAACTTTCCTCCCCCCCACCCCTTGGATTTACCCCTCCCAAGAGCTGGGGGGAAAAAAGGAGACCAAAAAGCTCTAAGTGCCAAAGAGATGTAATTACTAACAGCAGTCCCAAGAGGTTAAACAGCAGCCAAAGGAGTAAAACCATAAAAAGTGATAGTGTAAAAAATGGTGTAGGGGATCCCTTTGCTCACTGTTTTTCTTGCTGTTTCTTCTATTAACGTTTGGGTTAGAATCAGGAACCTTGTTCCACGTGGGCCATCAAATTTCTCCTCCAGATGACAAAGCAGTAGCACAAGGATGATGGAGCATCACATCTCCTGTTACACCTATAAACACGGTCCTAGGCCCCTTACTGCACTCATTTGTTGGGTTTCTTGATTGCTGGGAAACTATGGGGAAAGTATGTTTGTACTAGTGCCAAGAAAATCCTGTATCTATGGAGGAGAAATAGGTTTGTGCACATGTTTCATTCCTGAAGAAACATGGTAACTGCCTTATAATCTAATTCATGTAGCATTTTGTGAACAACCTAATTTAGAGCCACTCACAGGTACATCCTTCATAAATATTTTAACAAGCTGCAAATGCATTTGTTAAGCATTAGTATTTTAATGCCACATATTAAACCAATGCCAAATGTAATTTTGAATCCCCACCAGTAACTTCATTGAAGATGCACATCCTATTTTCTCCTACAGAGGGGTCTCTGGAAAACTACTAAAACATCCGTCAAATTTATTGTTCTTAAATATCACTTATTTCACATATGCCTCTGTTCAGAAGCCTTCTGTGACTTCAAGGTCAAATATGTTCAACCTTATCAAGCCATCTTTTCTGGCTGGTGAAAAAGGACTGAGCATCTTTCGCCACTTGGCACATCTGGCTCAGTGTGTGGGCCTCACTTTGTAGCTCTGTCACAGCTGCCTTGTGGCTTTCTGGACATGGTTACCTGATTACTACCTGTCTTCCCTAGTAGACTGCAAAGTTCAAGAGAGCAGGATCTTCTCTACTTTCTTGCAGTCTTGACTCAGCTAGGTACACTTGGAGTTGGCGCTTGGCCAGAAATTTGACACACAACAAATGGTAGAACAAATGGAAGGACTTAATTTTCAAAGACATGTTTTGGGGACAGGGAGCCACAGTACAGAGGCCCTGGAGACAGGGACGACCAAGGTAGGTGGCAGATCTGCAGGGAGACCGCCGAGGCTAGTGCTTCCTAAACAGCGGCTGTGGAACGGGAGAGGGAGCAGTGGAGCAAACCACACATCATCAAACATGACTATAAAAAGTTCAAGCACATGTTAAGAAATACACAGTTATGCAAAGTATGTATTTTCAAAACCATAATCTCAGGCATTTGGGGATGATCATGGTCCTTTTTTCTCTCAGGAACTCTTTGAGATTCAGAGAAGAATACAGAAATTCTTCAAAGAAAGAATTTAGTGAAATAACGCCAACGTCACTACTTTGTAGGTTTGAAGGCCAACATTTGTAGCACCCCCAAATAGCAACCGAATGGCATCATATTAAAGAGCTACTCAGTCCAATCTCCCGTTTCTGAATTTTATTCATCAAAAATATTTAATGAAGAGGAAGGGGCTAAGGAGATAATTGTAGCCTAAAGAGGCTCACTACAACCATGAAATACTGATGAAGCAAGTTTCAGCTGGAAACAGACTTTTTGGTACTCTGGAAGACAAACATGCTTTGCCACCAGTGTTTTCACCACATGCGTGTTTTTACGAGGATGCAAAGTTAGAGGACGCGAGGACTTAAGGAAGAAGCAGCTGGTTTGCATTAACTGTGTCTATGAGACACATAGATCAATTTTTAAAGTTCCATCTGCTATAATAATTTTGATATATTGAGGAGTCTCCCATATAATTAAAAAAAAAAAAACTATTCAGAGTTTGCTTAACAAATTTTTGCCTTTTTCCTTTGAGACTCTGCCCCCTACAGGAGATGGAGCATTCGTACGGGTGGTGGGAAACCCGGATTTCAGGCTGTGGTGATGAGGGACAGTGCAAAGCAACCCGGCAAAGCGTGGGTATCACAGAACAACTGAACGTACGTAGCCTTCTCTGATGGAAGGGGAGGATTTTAAGGGACAGTTTTCTACTTTGGACTCTGCCACACTATACTAGATTGACATCTCCCTATCGCAAAATAGGGGCCCACCTGCCCTTTAGAAGCCCACTGCAAAGTGTGAAGGGAAACGGAGCAGAGCACTGCACCTAACTATATCTCCTGGATCCCCAACCACCACCCATCTCCAGCCTCTTCTCCAGCCAGCCCCATGACGTGAGCACCAGGTTTAGCCGGCAAAGGGAGGCACCCCCAAAAATGAAACCTGAAGAGCTGCCACGCCCTGATCATGTATAGCTTTTAGCACTCTTTTCTAATCAGCTTCCTTCTCCTTGTCATCCTCCCCACCTTTCTTCATCTTCCTGTTTGCAGTTCCTTAGCTGCCAGCTGTGACAGGCCTGCTAAGTGGCCTCTCTCCCTGCCTTCGCTGTCCTCTCAGCTAGCGATGCTACCACTCTAGCACTGAAGGTGGGCAGTATACAGTCCAGTAGAAAGAAGCTTGAGGGGGAAGTACCCCTAATTAGGCGACTACGTAGTGGCAAACCTTCTGTAGCACCTGAGGCTCTTCTTCCCTCCTTTCCTAGGAAGTTTCCCGATTCAGCTGCTGTAGTCTCTACCTTGAGAATGAAGCTGAGTCGTTCTCCCTGATTTTGATAACACAACAGATTTGTTGAGTGTAACAGCAATACAAAGGTGCTGAAGTGCACCACACTTCCAGGCTGTCCACAGAGCAAGTGCTTAATACACTATTGTTGAATGTTTGAACTCTGGAACATATGCACCAGTACAATATGACAGTGAAGTGTCAGTAATTTTCAATCACTCTGAAGCCAAGTGGCTGGCTGACTGCAGAAGGCCCGTCACACCTGCAGATACACGTGCATCACCCGGAGTGGTTTCTCTACCAGCTCAGTGTTTCTGGCTTCCCCAATCCTACCCTGCCAGTTTCTACTTCAAGTCACTCAGGGCCTCCAGACAAAGTAAGAATGATTCACACACTCTCCTTTAGGTACATTACTGTTCATTGGAAAAGGCCATCATCATAACTAAACCTAAATTCTAAAAAGTGGGTTTTCAATCTTGCCACTGGTGGAAGCTTAGAGTAGAAAATTTAGGATGGAAGTTTTCACAAGGTCAAAAACCAGAGTTAGGGATGAGAAATGATTATTGAGTCATTAAACCAGCTATGAGCATTTCCAGGAATAAGAGGTGGGAGCAGAAGGGACTATCAGTTACAGAAAACCTAACCAATAGGACCCCAGAGTGGTAAAATCCACAAAGTGATCCCACCAAAGAGGCCCTTCCTTACTCTGGGGTGTGTGTGTCTATACAGGTGCCTCTTTTTTTTTTTAATAAACATGCCTCTTTCAAAATGCAGCTCTTCGCCTGCCTTAGTCTATGTAGGCATCACTTTTTTCTAAGAAACATGCCCTCTTTAAATACAGTCTTTGCCTGTCTGACTTTGCAAGTGTCTTTTTCCTTAATAAACTGCCATGTGCCACTCAACGAGGACTCTACGGAAATCATTCTCCAAGGAACCCAAGGACCCCACTCACCGAACCCCAACATCAGCTGGTTTTGGCTTTTCAATGTAGGAGCAAGCAATGATTTTAAATTTTGGTTTCAGCTGGTGGTGAGCTTCTTGTTCATTTTTAAACAATGTACTTAGATCAGATACAATGAAGTTAAAATCTCCCAAATCAGGCTTCAAATTAAAACTGCCTTTATGGTAAATTCTTGTCACTATTGTGGGGTTTGGTAAATAGGGAATGATTTAATTTAGTTTATAGGAGATATATAAACTTGACTTAATAAGCCTTTTTTCTGTTCTAATTTGCTGTTTGGGGAACAGGAGGAGGCCTAGGGATTAGGGCAGAGGAGCAATAGCAGGATTTTAAGAAATACCAGAAGATTGACCTTGAACTCCATTTAATGTCTCGGTCTCCCAGGCAGCTCCAGGAGCCTCACAATTCCCTGGGATGAGGCACAGACCCATCGTGACTCAGAGGTCATCTGCTGAATCATCCTGTACCCTATTCTTAGTCACCTCCAGATTTTCTGGTAAGGCTGATTTTCTAGATTCTACCTTAACAGAAATCACAAGATAATGATCAATGCTGTTACTGACCAGGGATATTTTCCTTGCCTCAGGAGTGTTACCAGTCAGCTTGAGGCCTGAATGTCTCTAGTGCCATCCACATTCAATGACCTTGATCTAAGTAGACAGAGGAAATGGAATCACAGCAGACTCAGGAAGCTGACATCCTAGTCTGGTTATGCCTTGGCCAAGTCATTTTGATTCAATGGGACACATCACATCTGCTTCTCTTTACCTTACCAGTACAGCATGGAGATGGACAGATGTTTTAGTCTAGCAAACTCCTTGAAGGAGAGATGCTTTTTAAGGAGAGTTAGCTATGAATTCCAATTGTAAGAACTGGAATTGTTCTCTCAATAATGAGCTTTATAAAGGTTGAGAATTTGCATCATACCTGCACATTTGAAACTCTGAGCAGTGAGTCCTCGTTCCAAAGACAAAGTCGTCAGAATGCTCAGGAAGCTGGTGGTTACGGACTGGCGTTTGTTCTTCCTGAGTTCTTGCCCGCCTGTCTGGTCCTTGGCTTTATTCCTCAGTGTGACTTGCAGATTTTGCTCTGAACTCCTCGCCGCATTGGCTGCTGTTTTCAGAGCCTCCATCCATTCCTGAGCCTTCTGCCGGGTCTCGGCCCGAAGGCGGAGGACGTCTTGGGGGAAAATAACTTGAAAGCAAGAGTCACAGTCATCCAGGTTGTCTATCTGGACGGCCAGACACACATCCACGTTGTAACTCAGCAGGGGATCCTCGTCCAGCTTGCCGGGCTGAAACGCCATAAGGTAGGCCCTGCTCAGCACAAAAGTAAATGCCTTCCAGTTGTTCTGGACAGTTAGCCTGTAGAGCGTCCCTGATTTGAGGATGTTCTGGTACTGTTTAGGGCTGTCCAGGACAGGGGATGGCACGAGCAGCTCACTGGATTTCTTCTGTAAACAATGATTCTGCGTACAGTCAACATGATGACCGAGCCCTGGGGAGTTGGCCAGCACATCCTGCTGCCCCACGTAGCCAGGCATGGAGGCGTGCACGACTTCCCAGAGCTTCTGCCCCCAGTCCAGAGCCTCCCACGGTGACTCTGCCTTTAGCTGCAGCTGAGTGTTGTCATACAGAACGGTGTCCACCAGCCTGGCCTCGAGGTTGCCCAAGACAGAGATGCTCTGGAAGTGGGAGAGCTGGTACGTGGCACAGAGGTTTTGATTCCCACTGCTGTCAAGGCTGTAGAAGTATAAGTTGTAGGGTGAGAGTTCTGCATAACAGCTTTGCCAGTAGCTGTCGTGGTCCTTCCGAATCTCCAGGTAACCTTTCTTTAGAATGTTTGGGAATGCCTGCTTGTGTTCTAGAAGTAAAAAACAGAACACAAAACAAAAGAAGCAACGTGTTATTTTGTTAATGTGAATGATGTGAATGAGATGAAAAGACAGGTGCAAGCAACTGGGCTGGGCACAGCCAGTACACACTAAACACAGACGTACATTTCCAGGATAGCACCTGATTGACGAGTTATAGCTGGGGACAGTCTCAGGTCTAAAACCCTTAATAAGGGTGGAGTGAGTGCAAGTATTACAGGAGTGGAGTGCACGACTGCAGAGGTCTGTGGGGAAAACGCAGCTGGAATCTGAGCTCTCTATGCCCTGTGGGCCCACAAAACAATAGCACTTGGCCAGGATTCTTTATATTCTACGTAACTTTCTACAGAACACTACATATGTGATAATGTTCCTCCTGCCATCCAAGCCATGTCCCTCCCAGACCCAACTGTAAAGCCGGGAAGGGCGTGTGGAAAGGGCAGAATAGGAAGTGTCCTGCTCATAACTCAGACTCCACGGTGTCTTGAAGGCCACTAGCTGAGCCCTCTGTCTTAGAATCCTTTCTCATGTCACAGCACATGCAAATGCCCACAACTATGTCGATACTTGATAAGAACTTGCTAAATAATAAAGCCCCAGCACAATGCCCAGCATACTGTAGGTATAATTCCCTTCCCTTCCCTTTCCCTCTGTTTCACAAATTTATCTGATCGTGCTGTCTTTAATCAATGATTTGCTGCAATATAACAAGTACCTTAATAAAAGAGAACAGTCACTAGGAACTTGCTGATACTTTGATCGGGTGAAAATGACACACATGCAGAAGGCAGCGTGCCTCCCTGGTCGGGGCTTTCTTTTCTGAGATGTTTCTCAATCTCTTTGATGACACACAGCGGAGACAGTCATAAACTAATTGAATCATCCTCAAAAGAGGACACATGACACTCCCAAGGGGTATGAGTTCTGATCTTGGCTGAAGGAAGAAACAGAAACACAGAACTAGATCTTAAAATAGCACAGTGAAAGAGAAAAGGAGAGAAATGTGGCATAGAACAGCCAATTTTGCCTCTGGTCCTGATAATCATTAGTATTTCTGGGGTAACCAAGTCCATCAGTTTCTTACAACCCTAATCCCTTTGGAGAGAGACATCATGGCTGCCTGGTCTGGGGTAATCTTTCTTTCCTGACCATCCAGCAAGGTAGGCAGTGCTATGGAAGTCACTGCTGCCACCTCCCCCGCCGCCACCCCCATGCCCATCAAGCTCTGATGACAGTTCAGCCTTTTCCATAATGTGACTCCTGACCACAGTCCCTCCATCTGCACCCCTCCAGTCCCGTCTGCATGTCCCGACGTAAATAAAAATCACCTCTCTTGCCTTCTTCCCTGAGAGCTCTTACAACAGCTACTGTGAGTTACAACTTCTGCTTTAATGGGCCCAGGTCAGTGACAAACCTGACTGAAACCTCCCTTCCTTCTGAGGTTCAAGTTGGGATGGTAAATGTCAGCTCAGAGGACTGCATGAGAAGCCCTGCCAAGGGGTAGCAAACATTCCCTTACCCTTGTGATGCACAATAAAGTAAAACATGCATTTTGTTTCAGTGTATCCTTCATCTCTAAACAGTCCTCTCTAAACAGCCATGTTAAATGGAGACAGAAAAGAGGCATGTTCGTTGTAGAAACCACCCATATCTACGGGCTGCAGTTCACAGGGTGACTTCTTCAAAGAGAAGAATCAAGAACACAAATGTGGTCAGGAAACTCTCTGCTGGGGCCTTATTAATATTTTGTGTGTTAAGTATTATCTTTGATTGTGGAGGGCGGGAAAATTACCATTTTCCTTTAATCTCTAACAGCTACTACTTTCTAGTGGCTCTGAAGTTTCATTTCAGCATTTTTGTTATGAACCAGTCAGAAACTATGTATTTAACCCTAAGCTTTCATTAGTTTACTATAGTTCAACTTTTCTTTCCATAGACCGTATTATTCCAACTCATTTAATTGCTCAATTTCAAAAATAATATCCTGGTTTAACTAATATCATAAATGACTCAGATGGGACCACTGAGGATTTATGCCATTTCCTTCCAAAAATATGGTCAAAATGACAACCGTATCTACGAATTTCATACTGAAACAATAGAAGAGTAATTTATGTTAATAAAAAAAAAGGGAGGGGGCAAAAAAACCAGAACTCTTCTTTTCTTTATTGCTTCCCACACTGGCTAGTATGACGAACTCATCCACTTCCCCCTTAGAGAAGATCCCATCTCCTTTCTCCTCCTCCTTTCCGTGCAGACCGCAGGACAATAACTGCTATTGACTGAAGAGGAAGCAGAGAATTTTCCTTGTCATGCACCGACTCATTTCTGTACTACAGACCCATCAGGAGTTCCTCTTTTGCCATGAGTTCCTCTATCTGGTCTCAAAAAATTTCCATTTGCAAGGTCACCATCCTAATTAATCAGTTCTTAAATGGGTCCCCACCTGCATTCCTCTAGGTCATTTCATAGTTACCACATTAACCTTTCTGAGTCACTCAGAGTCCTGCACATGGCCCCTCTTTAGGCCAAAAGCCTTCACAAGTTTGCTGGCGTAAATAGTTAAGTCCAAAATCCTTAGCTGGCCCTAAAACATTTCATCATGGGAAATTTCAAGTACATACCACAGCATGTGGAAGAGTGAAATGAACACTCATGCACTCAATCCTCAAATTCAAAAATCGTCAAGTTTCTCCTTTTTGTTTCATTTCTCTCACCTCTCTCCAATTCTTTATTGGGTTGGTTCTAATTTTTCTGGAGTATTTGAAAGTTATTTGTAGGACATATCACCCATGTAATAAATAAAAAGTTTAGAAAATCTTATCTGACATAATCTTCATCCACAACAACATGAGAAGTTACTTTTCTGATAACCAGTCTTTGATTTTAACAAACGCCTCAAAAAATGCCTTTAATACAGATGATTTGTTTAAATTAGGTTCATTCATTGGTTTGACTGGCGTCTTTTAAGTCTCTTTATTATTTTTTTTACTTTGAATGCAGAGACATTTTTATTCTTTTTTAAAAAATTTTTCCTTTATATATATATTTGACATCAATTGTAATCCCCATGTATTCCCCATCACCTTATCACCAGTGCACCATCACCTCAGTCCCCTGTGCTCCCATCTTCCCTCAACCCTCCCCCTCTCCTTGTCCCCTCCCCTCCAGATACTCCTATGATTTCGTTTTTCTTCATGTATGGCCAATGCCAATTATCTGTACTCAAGGTCATTATCTCTGATGAACAGACCGCATTCCCAGCTTCCCGACTACAGTGCCACTGGGTTCAACCTCCCCTCAGGGCTCGGGCCCTGGCTCCAGCAATACACTGACAGCCTAGAGCACGGGTGAAAGTGACTAGACTTCCTCAGAGGCATGAGCTCCTGAGACCCACTGGCCAGCCTCACCGCTTCCTCCAAGTCTGCGTGCTTCCCTGGGGTTAATTAGGATGCTAGGCTTCAGGACTTGGCTCTAGTCGCCTACTTGAATTCCAGAGGGACTCCCGTACTTCCTCTCCTATAACTGACCATCTTTCAGCTCCATCCACCCTCAACCCCCAGAGCAACAGCCTCTTCTGGCACTGTATGAACAGAGACGGAAGGCAACTTTCATCGACTGCCTGGAATTTTGTACTGAAAAAGTTGCTGAGACCACATCTGGACTCAGCAGGGAAAAACACTATGATGTCACTAGGTGGGAAAAGATATATGCTATGCACTTGCCATCTGGTTTTACGATCTTTATCAATACAGGTTCTTAGTCTCCTTGATTCCAGAAATATAATTCTTCCACAAGAGTAATATCCTAGACCTCTTAGACCTCTTTATCATAAGGTACAAGCATACCTCATTTGATTGCATTTTTGCTTTACATATTGCTTTTTAAAAAAAAAACAAATTGAAGGGTTTTGGCAGCCCTGTATTAAGAAAGTTTATTGTCACCTTTTTTCCAATAGTATGAGCCCATCTTAGGTCTCTGCACCAACTATTATATCTGTTACAGTGATCTGTGATAGTGTTTTAATTGTTTTGGGGCATGATGAACCATGCTGATATAAGACAGAGAACATAACTGATAAATGTGTGAATTCAGACTGCTTTATTCACCAGCCATTCCTCCATCTCACTCCATCTCACTCCCTCTCCTCAGGCGCCCTGTTCCCTGAGTCACAATAGCGAACAACCCCAGAACAGCCTCGTAAGTGTTCCGGTGATAGGAAGCATAGTCAAGGCAAGATGCTCCATTAGCAAAAAGGTTACGACTCACTGAGGGTCCCCACAATGATTAGCATTTTTTAGCAATAAAGTATATTTTAGTTAGGGTTTATATATAGAGAGCACACAAGATTGATTTTTTTTAGATCTTATGCTATTGTGTATTTAATGCACTACAGTATATTGTGTACATAATTTTTATATGCACTGGGAAACCAAAAAATTCATGTGACTCACTTTATTGCAATATTAGCTTTATTGTAGTGGTCTGGACTCAACCTTTATTGACATCTGGAAGCCGATGTCTACAACATTTCTGAGGTATACTGTACTACCTTCCAACCTGGTATTCCTTCATTCTTTACATGCATTTTTTCTCATCCTTTCACCTTACCTATCTTCTACTCCATCCTGATGAGGATATTTAATGATGACACCCTTTCACTTCACCCTTTACAGTTTCTTCCTTGTTTTACTCCTGCCTCCTCTAGAGTCTATGACCAATTTTTAAAACATTTTTAGATAATTAAAACTTTCAGATTTAATTACCAGTTAACACTACTATCACCTGTATTCTCTCTAAGTTTACCCTGCTCGAGGTAGATACAGAAGTACTATAGTAGCAGGAAGGGAGCACAGGAGCAAGGTTTGGGATGGTTCTGGGCAGACAAGTCAAGGAAGGAGAGTCTTGGAGCCCTCGGTGGCTTTTCATACTTTTATTTAGTACAGGTGGCCAGGTACATGGCAGGCAGGGGTGCTGGAGGGCCGGGAGGCTGGCAGGCCTCCCAGCCCCTGGTGCATCGCACCCTCTTGGCTGCTTTGCTACTGCTGCTGCTCCTTCGTCCTGTCGGTTCTGTTGGTTGGTCCTGGCATCCTCATGATGCCACCCATTTATGCCCGTGTCCAACTCAGGTGCGCCCACTTGCGCATGCCCACCCTGGAATGCTTGCAGCACCGCAGGTGTCCATCATCACAGTGTTGGGAGGGTGGAAAGACCTGATCATTCTGACCCTACAGTCCACCCCCTCAGGTTTTCCACCATACAAATTATACATCAATAAAGCAATGCAGCAGAATATAACAATACAAATAAACTTAGGCAGGGCACCAACCCAGGGGCAAAAGACAAGATTATTGGCACCAGCAGATGATTCACTATATCTGCTGCCGAAGGCAGCGATTATGTGAGGCGGGAACCACTCACGGCATCTGCCGTCATACACCAGGAGCCGTCAGGCTTCCTGGCCTTCTCTGGCTGTGGTCTCAGCCACCCACCGCACCCACCCCCAGTATGCTCTCACTCTCGGGATTGGCGATTCTATACTCTGGGGGTAATCACCCAATCCCCAGGGTACTCTGCTGTCACTCCAACACTCGGCTTTTCATAGCCACATGTGACAGCAGACCCTGTACTCAGGCCAACCCTGTGCACGCACACACAGGTCGGGGATCCGTGGATACAAGCTCCACATGTGGCCTCTCTTGGGTCCCCTTTTCAGCTGTGGGCTCCACCACAAGCCACGTTCCCTTCCCGTCCCCCGAGGATGGTTCCTCAGCTCCTCACCCTCACTTAACAAGCAGGACATCACCCACAGGTGATTTTAAGAAACTCATTGGCCTTCTTTAACAAACAGGCTGCTTACCAGCCACTTTGGGTTTCCCCAACTTAGTGCCAGCTTTTGCCTTCTTTAGGCTTTTTGATACCTCTCCTCTGCCTGGCTGCAGAGGGCTTCCTGCCTCTGCTACTCTTGGGCTTTTTTATGCCCAGGCTGCTTTTTGCCATCAAGGCTCACTGGCCCTGCCTCTACTGTCATCTCCTGGAGTGTACAAACAATCATCCACCCCAGGGTCCCACAAACACAACCTTAACCTTCCAAATTTTCCCAGCCTTCTGGTGGGATTGTCAGTCCATTAGTCCTTTCCTTGCGTCAGCAGTGGGCGAGCTCTGAATCATGGTCCTCTTTTGGTCTGCTGCCTCAGGTCGTGGGCTGGTCCTCATGGGCGTCTCCTCCACCTCCTGCACTCCTGCAGCATCTTCTTGCAGCGTCCTGGTCTTCAGCCACCTCCTGTGCTGCTGTTGCACCTCTGGTGTTACATGTTCATGGCCTGCCACCTCTCAGTCCCTCCTGCAGTCTTCTTAGGGCTCTGTACCCGTCTACATCGAACCACCCTGCCGACTAACACCAATTGTTGCGGCAGGAAGGGGTGGCACAGGAGCAAGGTTCAGGATGGTTCTGGGCAGACAAGTCAAGGAAGGAGAGTCTTGGAGCCCTCGGTGGCTTTTCATACTTTTATTTAGTACAGGTGGCCAGGTACATGGCAGGCAGGGGTGCTGGAGGGCCGGGAGGCTGGCAGGCCTCCCAGCCCCTGGTGCATCGCACCCTCTTGGCTGCTTTGCTACTGCTGCTGCTCCTTCGTCCTGTCGGTTCTGTTGGTTGGTCCTGGCATCCTCATGATGCCACCCATTTATGCCCGTGTCCAACTCAGGTGCGCCCACTTGCGCATGCCCACCCTGGAATGCTTGCAGCACCGCAGGTGTCCATCATCACAGTGGTGGGAGGGTGGAAATACCTGATCATTCTCTGACCCTATAAGTACCTTAGTCAGTTTGGACAGTAACAAAATATCATAAACTGGGTAACTTAGAAACAAATTTATTTCTCATAAGATCAAGTTCAAAATCAAAGTACAGCTGTTCAATATCGGGCGAGCCAAACTTCCTGGTTTATAGGATGCCACGCTTTCACTGTAACTTCCCATGGCGGAAGGTGTTGAGAAAGAACTCAGTCGGGGTCTTTTTTATAAGAGCACTAATTCCATTCATCAGGACCCAATCCTCTTGACCAAAATCACCTCCAAAAGGTCCCACTTCCTAATACCTGATTAGGAAGGGTTAGAATTTCAAGATGCGAATTTGAGAGGATGTATGCAAACATTCAGATCCTAATACCAAACAGATTCATGTTGTGCAAAACTTACATTTTCAACCCAGACTATTCATTCTTTTATTCATTTCAATAGATCACAAACACAATCCTCCAGACAATTTTCCCATACCTTCTTTACTCTCCCCAAACACCTCATTCTTCACACACTGTAGGGAGCTATTTTACACAGACTACATTCAGCTTCAGTCAACTAACCAATAACCTGTGCAAGTGCTTTAGCACATAGTAGGTGCTGGAGTCACTCAGCGAGTTGAAATTATAACTGTCCTTAATGGCTGAATGACCATGGGCAAACCACCGAGTCAAACTCTGTTTTGTCATTTTTTTTTTTTTTCAGTAACTAAAACTATACATTTTACCTTCTATTATAGGTGCTAATCAGCAGTAGGAAGTTAGAAAAAAGGCAGCACAGGAGAAGAGAAGCAAACACCCTAGTTAAGGAGCTTCTAAACAGAAGAAAACGGACTCAGCTGTTTAGAATTAGTGGTAGGGGCCCAGGAGCGCTGGAGCAAGCACACAGCATTGTTTATGTCACCTTTCTGCTTCGAGGCACTGTTCAGTTTTGGCAAGGTAATAGGAAGCACCAGATTAATATAAAAAAACCAAGAGCACAAACGTTACATGTAATAAAATCAGCACATTGATAATCCACGATGACATTTCCATACCACCCAAATGTAAGCCAGAGCAAACAAGTCAAAGTCAAAACAACTCTCTTTGTTGGTCGGTACAAGCAGTCAGCTATTTTTTGGTCCCCACCCCCCACGCCCCCTCAGCATATGAGAATATAGTTCTTCACCAAAGCTAGAAACAATCTGAAATTGTTTGAATACTGCTATCTTTGAATTCCTACAGAAAACTACTACCAAATAATGAAATATAAAACATCAGATTTATAAAACATTTACAGATTATAAATCCTTGATTACATAAAGAAAACTTCACCCAGTTTGTTTACAGTAAGCCAAACCGAAAATCTTATGTACCAATTTTTTATCTTCTGAAAAACTTACATGCTAAATTTAAAAAATACTAGATGTGTCTTAGCTTTAGGCACCAGAGTTTATATTCTGCTAATTATTCTAAGGAATAACTCTGTATCTTAACTCTGTATCTTAATAACAAAACAAGACAAGGAAAATTGATTTAAATATGAACAACTTTCACTGCCAGGCCATCTGTAAATATTTACTGATTCAATACAATTTCTCTGCTTGGAAGTTTGCGAACAGCCTTGTTCTTACACAGCAGTCACATCATAATAGGGAAAGGTATGAAAAAGAAAAACATCCTCTGCAAGGAAATAAACAATGAGACCATCAGAGTATCATGATGGAGTCATCTTTTAGAGCACTGAAGAAAGAAAGGCTGGGTGATTTTATGCATTAAGAAATCCCTAACAAGCAAACACAAGGGTGTGCCACGTTAACGAGTTCCCACATCAGCAGTTCTATCATCTTTGAAATGGGGCTATGGTAATAGCACCCAACTCACAATACTATCATGAAAAAGAAATGAGTAGCCCTTAGAACAATATATGATAGATACATCCTAGGTGTTCAACAGTGCCCAGTACTTGAACTGTTTTAGTCTTTTGGTCAACGTAAGAAGCTGCCTCCTTGTTAAAGCAAAGTCTTCCACTTCTACTCTGTCCCTGATTTCTTCAGAATCTTCTCTATAACATCTTAAAATTATCCCTCTACTAACCTCTTTTCCTCTTGTCTACCAGTATCCTAAGGTTTATTGTACCTATTAAAAAGCATTCAGTTGCTCCTACCGCTCCCATAGTTCAGTCTGTCTCCTTTCTTCAGTTCCAGACTCTTACAATGCCTTCGCTTCCGGTCAGCACAACCTGGCCTGACTACTCGGACCTCATCTCACATCCCTTCTTTCACTCCATCCACAATCCTCTCTTACGTTCTTTGAACAAGTTAAAAACATTCTAGTCTGAAAGCATCTGGAGTTGCTGTATTTTCTATTTGGGGCTTCTTTTTCTGCTGCATTGACGGATTCACTTCCCTCAGTTTTTCACCTCAAAAGGAGCCGTGCTCAGAGAAGCTATTTCTTACCTCCTCAAAGAGCCCCCCCTCAATCCCTCCATAACTTACCACTTTGTTTTGATTTCTTTCAAAAAACTCTCCTTAAGGGCAAGGACCTGAATGTCTCTCTCCCCGCTGTACACAGGAAGATCAAAACATCACCCAGTCAGAGGACACAGGTTAGGTATAGAGCAACACACTGAACCCCAGGCTCATACAGACCTACCTCTGAGTCCCAGCAGTCCAGTCCCAGTGTATGACCACAGGTTTCCCCTCCGGGGGCATGTCTGTGAAAAGCTGATGGAAGAGGCACAGGTCTAGGGAGCAGACCAGAATCAGGGCTACTCACGCCTGCTTCCTCTCCTGAACATGCCCTAAGTCACTCCTCCCCACAGGTGGCGTGCACAAAGGGAGGGAGGGAGGCCGAGAGCATATTCTAACTGATGTCCCTTTACATGCACACTAAAGCTACGGAAAAGGAGGTTCCCTGTCACCCCCAAAGCTCCTCACCCTTGCCAACTTCCAGCCTTTTTGTAAAATATCCTTTTAATCTTTACTTTCACATAATTTTCAAATGCTTCTTGCCAAACACCACATTTAGTCTATTTATCTGGCTTTGAAGGGCCTCTGTAACTAACCTCAGCTGTTCCAGCTCCGCCTCCTGGCTGGGGCTGGCCCCACAGAGCTGTGCTCATCTCCACCTGGGCTTTGTACTCAACCCTCAAAGCTCAGCTGAAACATCTTTTCCTCATTCAAGACTTTTCTGACATTCCAGATCACGGTCATCTCTTTTTTCTTTATATTTCTGGTTAACAAAACACAGTTTTGCCAAGTCTATTTGTTTCACATTAGAGTATTCAAATATGTTTAAACCAGAAACAAAGGAAAAACAATTTCACTTTAGTTCCTTGTTCTCCTCATTAAAAGCACATGAGAGAAGTAAAATTAACGTGATCACTTTGATTATGATCCAGCCATAAAAGTCCACAGCAAAGTGCATGAAAACATGACACTGCAGGGAGCAGAGAGGCTGTCTTGTACATTTTAGCATGCATCGTCACAGGCCCTCGCATTGAGCTGACTTCTGCAGGGCTCCCAGACATGAACAAACTTATTCTGAAATATAAGAAATAAACGAGGCTCTAGTAGTATCTTTTCTGTGAACTACTTTGGAATTTTATGGGTAAGAGAGACTATCCTATTTGTTTTCCATTCATAAAACGTAGCTGGTAAAACAGACTATCTGTATAGGCTTAGTAAAAAATACATGTAACATACATGGCTATATATTAACTAGCTATGTAGCCCAGTGTATGTAGGGATCCTTTCCATCCAAATTCTTTGCTATGGGCAGCAATGATAGAGCACAAGTCAATAAAGTCCTGGTGAATTTCACTTCTCAGATGTGACCCTGAATAGGCCACCACAGACCCAACTTCTTCAATGCAGAGGTTTCCTGCCTTCTGTGAAAAGGGAAATCCCTAGTTTTTAATGATGTTTTTGATCCAGAAAACAATTTCACACATCAACCTTTAAACTTTACTCACTCTTTGCCACAGTGTACTTTCACTGTTTCTCTAAACCGTAGGAAGTAAGCATAAAAGAATACTTACTTAAGCCTCAGATCCTGAGATAAATGGCATTTCATTACTGTATTTTTGAGTAACATATATCTTAGAGCCAGCAGAGGCTGAAAATCTCTTTAGCTCAGCTCCATCTAAGGTAGAACCCAGCATCTGCCTACCCTACTGACTCATTCTCCCCTTTCTTTACCAACAGAACTCTGATTTTGTTTAGATATGGTGGCTGATGCTCAGAGGAGATGGCCTCTCCCCACCCCATGGAATCATAATTTGTTTAATTATGTAATTCCTGTTTAATTTTTCCAGAAATTGCTTTAGGACTGGACATAGGACCCCAGTTCTAACTATGGAGGGGGTGCTATTGGAAAGAGACCTAGAAGAGGTTCCTAGCTCTCCCTTTCTGACTTAGGCTATGAACATATAACATTTATGGCTGAGGGAGGGCGTCCTAAACTCCCCAGGGCTTGTGAGGTGGTATATAGAATGATTATGTGCAACTTCTCATGTGAAACCTCCTTGGAATCCTGAATCATCACATACTAGTTGTGTGGCCTTGAATGACATCAATTTCTCTAAGGTTCAGTTTCTTCTGTTATCATTTATCATATTAAACTATTGTGATTATTAGTAAGACAACAGATTAACAATTCTTGACACAAGGCTGGGCATAAAATTAACCACTAAATGGCCTCCCTGATGGCGCAGCAGGTTGAGCGCCCTGTGAAGCATCCATGGCACAGCGGTGTGAGTTCAATTCCCGGCCAGGGAATGGCTCACATGGCGCTGCAGACCTCTCCGGCCTTGCCCACTGCTCCCCTCAGCAGTGTATTTCGGTCTGTCTGCCTGTTTTGTTCCCCACCCTGTCTCTGGTGAATCTTCTCACCTCCCACTACTCTGGCCTGTACCCTGGTTCTTGTGATGCATAAATAAATCTTTTAAAAAAAATTAACCACTAATTGATTAGTTTTTATTGACAGTGTTAATAATAACGAACTCCACTCCACTTAAGCTATAGGTAGGTGAGGAAAGAGGCCATTTCCATTTTGAAAAAAATAAAACCCAAAACTGATTGTTCAGATTTTCTAAGATCCAATACACAGAATTTAACCCAATACTTTGTATATGCTCAAACTTGATACAAGGTTAACTACTACTTGCTTCATGTCATTAAAGAATTTTCAACATAATGTGGAAGAGGGGTGGGTGTAGAAGCTGTTATCAATACCTTGCAGATCTAATAAGCATGTTGTGGAACAAAGTGAAAGGAAATAGATGAATTTTAAATGAGAAGAAAACATAGAAAGGTCTCAAGGGGGATGTGGCATTTGAATTGGCCCTTGAAAGATGATGGAGGATTTGGAAAAATGAAAAGGGCAACAAGGCATTCTGGAATGAAGACACAGCATGAGTACAGGCCCCAGAGCTGAAAAGCACAGGGCACATCTGAAAATGGCACAGAGACGGGGTGAAGGAAGGTGTGGGAGATAAGACTGGAAGGTATCTTGTTGCTTTATAAAATCTACACTTGGTTTTGTGAAGAATGGAAACCATGATTCATTCTGGGGAACAGAGTAGCATGAAAAGATTTGTTTTAAGAAGGTAATTCTAGCAGTTTATGAAATTAATAACTATAGCTCTCCTTGGCCAAGAAAGATAAAATATATTAACAGGAAAACCACAAAAGGAAAGTCAGACACTTCATTTTCAGAGTTCCCATACAGAAATGTTAGGCAGCAGAATGCAGGTTGTCCATCAAACATGTTGGGTTTCCGAATAGCTGCCACAGCCAACATTCGAAACGTAACCGCTGGAAACTATACAACCGTATAAAATCAACTTTCTGTGACCTATTTTAGCAACTTCTTTGTACTGACTAATCTTGCTGAAGGGTGAATCATAAATTCAGCAAGAGACCATGTCCTGATGACCTCACTTGTCTAAGCCTGCAGGAATATGCCCACTTCTACTGGCTCCAAGCTTTTGAGAAAAATCATAATTAAAAAGAAAAAAAAAGTCATTTTAGTATAAGTCACAAACTTGGCTTTTTCTCCCCCGGTGTAAAATGGGGAAAATGTGAATCAAAACAGAGTAACATAAAACTCAGGCTAAAGAAACCATACTGCCATGGTTTTTCTAGCCCTAGAGAAAATCTCTGCTTGAGACCTTCTCCTAAAGTTAGACAAGAAAATACAAGCATAGGAATGGTACCAGGTCACAAGAGAGTGAAAGGGACTGAAACAAAAGCCCAGTTGACCACTGCCCTTTCCCAGCAGATGACAATGTGAACACAGTCGGGGAGGGGGGGAAAGTAAGTCAGATTCACGGTCTTTTGAGTTTCAGAGCTCCACAGCTAATGCAGAGGATTTCTTTTAAAATTTTTGATTTTAAAAATTGCAACAGCAGTTCACCCAGAAGTAAAGGTATAAGGCCACAGAAATCTTTCTGTGTTAAATGCTTTCAAGCATTCCTGTATTTCCATCCTGACCTTCCATTACTGATCGGACTTTAGTAATTAGCTCCCACACACGCCTGAGTCAGGGTCAGTTCAAATATATCCTAGAATGACATAATTTTAGAGTTGGGAAAGATCATAGAGATAATTTAACCTGCTCCACTAGGTTTAGAAACCAAAGGCAACACACAAGTGATGCTTCTAACCCTACATGGGGCGTTAGGAGCAGAGTTGGGATACATACTTTCAAGTCCTAGTTGAGTGCTTTTCCGTAGAGCTTCACCTTCCTCTTCTGTGTTGATTCACATAGATTTAAGTGTTTGTTGTGTGTATAAACTATTTTTGTGGGTATAAACTGTTCTGTGTATGTACCCTGTTTTTCAAATTGATAACATATCTAGTGTCCACAAGTTCACATGACTCTTCACATTCTTACCTCAATGGGTGTTTATATTAGATGTGTAATTAATTCTATGATGTTAGGACAACACTGTCTTCTTGCTCCTGTGGGAAGTTCCCTGGTGCTTATGGCTATATCATTGCACAGTGAACAAGAACAGAATGACAGTGATCGAGACAAAGGGGTAAACACAGACGATAGTCAAGATCTCATCTAAATAGAAATAAGATTAGTACTACAACCAGAAAGTAGTCAGGTTCCTCCCCGAGGGCCAGTTCCCGGGCGTACCTCACCCAGCTGCTGGGCACACCAGGTAGCTAGGGTGACAGTAAAGAAATGAGTAAAACCCTGAGAAAACATTGGCTTTCACACCCTACCTTAGGGTTCTTTAAAAAAGCAGTAACTGCCCCTTACATGAGGTGATGCATGTGTTAATTAGCCAGGGGGGAAGAATCATTTCACAGTGTGTATCTGTATCAAATCATCATGAAGTACAGTTTAAATGCCTTACAGTCTTGTCAATTATACATTAATAAAGCCCAGAGGGTGTGGGGGGAGAAGTTCTGCCTCTGATGCCATCTTGCTTAGCTCTCTCCATTCTTTCTCATAATTTATGGCCCAACCTTTTGACATTACTATCTGTCCTTAGATAGTGCAGATAGTCTTAACTAGGTTGGATTCAAGCCACATTCTGCTCACCTGATTGGCCCCACTGGCTGTATCCTTCATCCAACTGGCACAGGCAAGATCCCATCTTATGAAGTCTGTCTCTGCCTGAGGCAATGCAATCTCTTGAATGCACTCACAGACTTTGAAGTAAGACTGAATGAAAAGGTAGCCAAAGATGGAGCAAAACCTCCAAAGCCCTCTCTCCATGGTTATAATCCCATGGATTAGTTCACTGAAATTCTTCTGTAGGGCCAATATTTAAGAGTGTGAAAGGCAAAGTTACAGCCTTCTTTTTGCAAACCTCATTGGCCTTCTATAAAACCAGGACCAGATCTGTACTGTCCACATACTTTGGCTATAATGTTAAATGCAGAAAATAATCCTTCCTTAACTAGACTGTTCTGCTGTGACTCAGTTTTTCCTAACCATGATCCCATGAAGGATTTTAGTTTGGTGAACACTCTTCAGGTCTGTTTCTTCCATACATTTTCCATCCTCTGACCTTCTCCCCTAGTGACTGGTAGATAGCACATACAATATTCAGAGCACTGTGCTAGGCACTGAGAATAATGAGTAATAAACAATCCCATCCTCAGTGACAATGAACTTTGGTGTGGAAGAGAGTAAACAGCGGATCACAAATCTGTATGAGAGAGGGACTGAATTGTTCTTTTTCCATTAACAAATCAGCTAATAGCTATCAGCAAGTAGACACTGCAGGAAGGTTGGTTCAAGAAATATTTACTGTGAGGTCATTTTTTGAAGAAGACTATGCCAGGGAAAATTAGGACTGACTATTGTTTCACCTTCTCACTGATGAGTTACAAATAATAGTAATAATGTCCTGAAATGTTTAAAATAGTTTACTATGTGCCAAATATGTTTCTTTAAAAGATTTATTTATTTATGCATACAAGAGCTGGGTTACAGGCCAGAGTCACGGGAGGTGTGAGGATTCACCAGAGACAGAGTGGGGAGCAGAACAGGCAGGTCAACTAAAATACACTGCTGAGGGGAGCAGCGGGCGAGGCAGGAGAGATCTGCTACGCCATGAGTGTCCTCTCCCTGGCCGGCGGCAGGGATAGAACTCATGCTGCAGTGGCCACGGTTTGCTTCATAGTACGTTGCTTAACCCACTGTGCCACCAGGGAGACCCGCCAAATATGGTCTTAAGAAACATTTCAAATGTTTTTTTTCTTTTTAAAGATTTATTTACTTATGCATACAAGCACTGGGGTACAGGCCAGAGGTGTGGGGGGGGGGGGAGAGGATTCACCACAGAGAACAGGGAGCAGAACAGGCAGATCAACAGAAGCACACTGCTGAGGGGAGCAGCGGGCACAGCAGGAGAGGTCTGCTGCACCATGTGGGTCCCCTCCCTAGCCAGCAGCAGGGATCGAACTCATGCTGTGGTGGCTGCTGTTTGCTTCATAGTGCGTTGCTTAACCCACTGCGCCACCAGGGAGGCCCCAAGAAACACTTCAAATGTTTTAACCTGCTCATTTACCCCAAAGAATATGAAAACACTAATTCAAAAACATTCCCATGCTCATAGCAGCATTATTTATAAGAGCCAAGTCCTGGAACCAACTTAAATGGCCATTGTGAGAAGACTACGTAAAGAAATTGTGGCCCACAACTACTATGGAAAGCAGTGTAGAGGTTCTTCAAACTACTAATAACGGAACTCCCATATGATCCAGCAATCCCACTCCTAGAAATATACCCAAAGAACACAAAAACACTGATTCAAAAGAATACCTGCACCCCTATGTTTATTGCAGCACTATTAAATAGGTAAGACCTGGAAACAACCTGAATGCCCCAAAACAGATGGTTGGATCAAGAAGATGTGGTACATGCACATGATGGAATACTATTCAGCAATCAAAAAAGATAAACTAGAGTCATTTGTAGAAACATTGCTGGAGCTAGAAGGTATTCTGCTCAATGAAATAAGTCAGAAGGCAAAAGAAAAACACTGGATGGTTTCACTCCTGAGGACTATAAGGGAACCAAATAAGGGACCAAGGAAAAGAATAATGACAATGAAAAAACAGAAATACAACAAAACAAAAACAAAAAGACAAGGACAAATCAGAAACACTTTGTGTGGAGGGGAGGGAATGGCATGAGGGCAGAAAGAGCACAAGGGACTGAGGTGATGGTGCATGGGTAAAATGGTGGTGGGAAACGGGGACCACAATTGATGTCAAATATATATAAATAAAGGGGAAAAAAAAGAAATTGTGGACCATATGTGCAATGCAATACTACTCAGATACTAAAAAAAAAAAAAGATGAACTAGTATCCTTGGGATAAAAATGGATGGATCTTTTTTTTTAATATAATTTTTTTACATTTACATATATTTTACACATCAATTGTAATCCCCATGTATTCCCCACCACCATATCACCAGTGCACCATCACCTCAGTCCCCCGTGCTCCCGTCTGCCCTCCACCCTTCCCCTCTTCCCTCCCCACCAAGTGTCCTCAGTTTGTCTTTGTCTTTTCATTTTTGGTTTTTAAAATGGATGGATCTTGAGGTGACTGTGCTAAGTGAAATAAGTCGGAAAGTAGAAGACAGTTACCAGGTGGTTTCATTCATGTGTGGAACATAAATAACCAAAGAAAACAAAGTGGTAATGCACAACAAAAATAATTCTTATACTCTGTGAAAAATACCCTGATTATCAGAATGGATGGGGGTTCCTGGAGGGTATGTGGGGGGTAGAAGAGGAAACGAGGGCAGGAACTAGAGGGCTGTGGCACTGGAGCTTTGTGGAGGGCATGCACATACGGAGTGTGAAGTTGTACTACCAGAGCTGCATGTTTATGTAAACAGTCAGCAACTCAATAAAATTTGGGAAAAAAAGATGTTTTAATACTCACAAGATATTGAAGTTAAGTACTACTATTATTCAATACTATATGAAAAAAAAATAGAAAAACAGGCACAGAAAGACTAAGAAACCTGCTCGAATATGTAGCTAGTACACACTGGAGCAAGGGCTGTGACGGCCCAGGGTTGGAGTGTTTTTAACCAATTTGCCCACTAGCAAAATAGCTGTGACTAGACCCCAGCTACCACTGTCCTACTTATACCAGAACCTGATCGCTTTATAGGGAAAGCAGCATTTATCCTCAGTAAGGCTCAAAAACCCAGGTATTCTGAGCAAATGAGGCCAAAGACTTAGCAGTCCTACCCAGTGAAGAAAACCCTGAGCTTGTTTGTCATGGAGGAAAGAAAAGAGGGGGGTCAGGGCAGAAGTAGAGGAAAGGGGCATGAACAACTCCTGGTAAGTCTTCAAGCTACTCAAGGTGAGCTAAGGAAAGGGGGCTTAAACAACTGGGAGAGGGAGAGGGGGAGAGAGAGGGGGGAGGGGGAAAAGAGAGAGGGGGGAGAGANAGGGAGAGAGAGAGAGAGAGAGAGAGAGAGAGAGAGAGAGAGAGAGAGAGCCTATAAGTAAGAAAGTGACAGGGCTAAACACAACACCAAGCCAACCTCACTGAAGGAAACCCATCAACTAAAGTTTAGTTCTTCTGAGGAGTCCCCAACTTCTCATTAACCCTTGTTAATTTTTAGAACAGCAGGAATAGGAGATGGGAGGATGATGGGTCACTTCTGCACTCTTTGAAGTGCTGGTGAGACATCCCAGCAGACAAGTTTATTAGGTAGTCGGGAGTCTGCATGTGAAACTCAAGGAAGAAGTTTGACTTGACCCCAAATCTCCTGGGTCCTCACCTCCAGCTACATGACCTCCCTCTGCTTTGGGCATATTCCTTCAGAAGAAATAATAAGTCTTTCTTTATTTAGATCGCTGATTTCAAAGGCTTTAAAGTTTCTCAAAGACCTCGGCTGACTCTGACTAGTATGCGCCTGGTGTTGGCATATGCGCCCCCGGCCCAGCTGCCCAACCCCTGGAATGCCTGTGAGCACTTCAGTCGGCACCGGGATGACCAGCCCTGAAGCTCAGACTCCCCTGCACCCCAGTCAGCGGGCACGCATTGCCTGGCCCTACCCTTGAAGCTGGGAGCTATGAAAATATAGTTTATCTTGTCTGCTCTCCAGAGCACACCAGAAAGAAAAGGTGTCAGGTACCTGGAGTGCCATTTTCTCCACTGTGCTAGGCAGCGTGTCCCACCAAAGGTGACCAAGCTACCTCAATGTCTGCAAAGATAATTCGGTATGGTTTTCTTCTCAAAATGCCATTCAGTACTTAAATTTCAACATAATATTCAACTTTTAAAAATGAGAATTAAACAATAATCATCATGATCTGTCATACACTGAAGAGAGAACCTAATGAAGGTCTGGTTCTTGCATTTACAAACCAAGGTAGGAAAAAGAAAATTAGAAATATGACACCCTTTTAATCTTGGCTAGGGCTAGAATGATGAGGGTGGGTTAGTGATAAAAACCACCTAAATGAACTCTAAGAAAGCAGAAAACACCTGAGGTTATTTTCTAATCAATAAGTACACCTACTAGTACATTACAAGGCAACGCTCTCATTTTGCCAGGCAACAGAGGTCACAGCAACTTGTTTATCCCCTAATATCTAATCCGTACCCAAGTCCTGTGCTTTATAATGTTCTTTTCCTTTTACTGCTACCACCACTGGCTAGAGTTACAGAGGTCAGATGAAAGTCTAGAATAAAAGACATGGAATTACAAGTCATGAAAGCGAGTGGGGGAAAAGCATTTGAAAGGATGGGTTTGAAATGGATGTGAAAACTGCAGTACCTCACAGACAGGAACCTGCGTTTCCTCACTAGACTTATATTCTTGCCTCAAGTTACACTTAGAAACTAAACTGTATTCATTAAAATGTAAAATTTATCAGTGAATACTAAGCAATTATATGAGACTGAAGTAACACTAACACAGCAGTGAAGTACATAAATAGTCTCTTTAGTTAACTGAGGTGAAGCCATCTTACTAAGGGCTGAGCAAGGCAACTAGAAAATCATTAGTAATGAAAATAGACAGTATGTATAGATGAGGATACCTTCAAGGAAAATGGTGAGGGAAATGAAGAGATGGTCAGTCATGTCTCACAGAAGAGAAAATTCATGTGTGAGTATATGAGCATCTATTTGTGTGCACAAGTATAATGCACGAGGAAAAAGAAATTCAGGACCTTACACCATGAGGTTCTAACCATCCTGTCCAACCTCTTCCTCCTACTACCTACCGTGGGGTCCTATCAGCTCCTCTGTACCTTCCCTTTCCTTACCCTTATCCTGACCAAGTGTCCTCCTAAGCATCTTAGTGCTCTGAGGGTACAGCTCAAGTGCCAAGACCTCTGACAAGCCCTCATCTCTATCCTCTTAAAGGTCACTTACAAGTAGAAAACAACCCCAGTAATATAAAGAAAAACAGAAGTTCCCTCCCAAACCTTTCAGTTGACCATCTACTATCTCTCGCTACTGGGTGCCTTCTTAAGTCCTTGTTAGCATCTGATAAGTTTCAGCTAAATGATAAATTCTTTAGGCAAGGATTGCGTCTTCATACATCTTAAGTCCTTCACAGCACGAGGCTACCTCCAATGTGTGACCCAATAACAGGGACCAATGTGCACTGTATCCAAATTTTCTGAAGAAAATTACTATGCGAATATTCTAACATACAGGATTAAAACAGAAGAATTTACTATAGCTCTCCTTTACTTCACTTAGTACCTCTTCTGAAGAGAATATGGTAATAAGACTATAGACTTGAGGTAAGAAAAAGTATGAAAGTAAATGGAAGAGGGAGCTTAAGTAGCAAAGTAAGCAAAGTTAAGTAGACAAGCTCAGACATGGACACTGGAGAGTTAGATTCTCCTGAGGTAAATGTAAGTGAGATGAAGGGAAAGCAACAATTTTTCATAGCAGTCAGATAGAAGGACATACCAGTATTTCCTTGAGCGTCTTCTACCTTATTTGGTGAGGGCAACAGGAAGGATGGCCTGGTGAATTGAGGGCCCTGAAGAGGTGGTTGCTGCTGCTGTTGCTGCAAAGGCATGGTTTTGAGGACTACCCTCCAGTCCATCTGGGTGATATCTGACCTTGATCGAGCATGGCCTGGCTTAAAAGTAGAGGTCTCATCCAATAAATCATTCACAGAGCGAGGTCTGTCCCTTCGACGTTGACAGATGTTGAAAAAATTAAAGGTCGACGCTTCCTTTTGTTGCATCCAGGAAAGATTATCTGGGGTTGTCCCTTTCTGGACCATAAACTGTTCTTTGGCAGGGAAGACATTTTGAGCTTTGGTTTCTAAAAGCCTGCTCTTACATTGGTCCCAAATCACACCCCCCTTGCCCAGGGAGGCAACATTTCTGATAGCACCATTGTCTGTTAAGTTACTGAGTACCTCATGCCCCACCAATTCAGGGACCTCCTGAATGCCATAAACTTCTGCTTGTTGCACAGCCTTCTCTAGCTTACTATCAAAAGTACTAAAGAAATCCTCAGTAACTTCCAAGGCTGGGCTGATGTCATCCACTTCCAAGGCTTCCATGTCACAGGCTCCAAGAGGTAGAAGCCTCCTAAGGTAGTTCAGGAAAGGGCTTCATGAACATTCACCTAGCAAAGAGGGGCTTCAGCAAGTGTTCTCAAAACAACTAGAAACCTTCATCAGGCTACTTGAAGCAAGTCAAACACAAAGGTGGGTGGTCGATGTTTTCTAAGTCATGAAAAGCATCTGTAGTTGCTAGTGGCCATTAACAAAGGCTTGGGGAGACAGATGTTCCTTTGAGATTAATCTTCAGTGAGAGAGATCTCTGAGATGACAGAGGAAGCGCTTAGCAAAGCAATCCCACAGCAATCCTTCATTTCCTGGAAGAAAAGAAACAACAGCGTTGGCACAGGGTTCACTATAGTCAACAATACACAAATCTGCCCTATTATTTCTCTATCTTAACACTCTCCACGGCACTCGCGCCCAAAGATGGACAACACCTACACAGAAGTTCCATTGTGAAGAGTACACATCACCGAGGCTCTGGAGTAGAATGTACACAGTGCAGGGTGGAACACTTGATAAGGAGAATTAAGGTCAACAGCTTTTACTCACACAGAGAAGCTTTTGAGAGCAGTTGTGGAAAGACTGCTCTGGTAAATCTCTGTGATATGCGGACCTAAAATAGTAAGCAAACGAGACTAGGAATTCTGTGACGGGCCTCTATAGTAATCAGTCTGAGAGTCATAAATGCACGAGTCTGTTCACAAACCTTGAAAGCTCTGATGATTTGTTGGCCTTAAAGGTGCAGGGGGGCAACAGAGACGGAGGTCCTGCCCTTTCATTAAACTCAGAAGTTACTGGGCTGCTGTTCCTCAATTTAGATCCTGCACAGCCTTATGGGGACTCTGGACTTCAGAAGAATTTCTCCAGCCATTTTTGAAAGAAGCTTCAGATTCCAAACTCTGAGGCTCCAAGGAACGGCCGGGGAGTCCAATCTCAGGGCTGGGCAGGGAGAATCCTGTACCTGTACTAACCATTCTCTTAGAAATGCTCAGTGTCCAAGGCCTGGCCAAATTAGGGCAGACCTTGACAGTGTATCTAAAGCAGCAGACAGCAGCTAGCCACGGCTATTTAAATGTAAATTTATAAAAATCAAATAAGTTCCTCAGTCACATGAGCCACATTTCATGTGCTCAACAGCTCCCTGTGTTTTAGGCAAGGTTTTCATCCCTCCCTTGATGACTTATTAAGTGACTTATTTCAGAAGGTGAAACTGGCAATTAGCAACCCCTTGCATGTAGCTGCTAAGGAGTGTAAACATGCTATCTTGTTAAAAACTGCACAACTTCTTGGGGCCTCCGTGGTGGCACATGGGGTTAAAGCATTGCACTATGAAGCACCTGCAGCCACTGTAGCACCATTTCGATCCCCGGCCAGGGAGGTGACCCACACGGCGCAGCAGACCTCCCTTGCCTCACCCACTGCTCCCCTTGGCAGTGTACTTCAGTCAATCTTCCTGTTCTGTTCCCCACTTTACTCTCACCCCCATACCTCTGGCCTGTACCCCAGTTCTTGTATGCATAAATAAAATAAAAAATCTGTTGTGTGGAGCACTCCACACAACAGACAAGGGTTTGATCACAAAGATATACAAAGAACTCATAAGACTCAAGAAAAATAAAGTAAAAAACCCAATCAAAAAATGGGCAGAAGAACTTAAAAGACACTTCTCCAAAGAGGACATACACATGGCCAATAGGCACATGAGAAAATGATCAACATCCCTCATAATCAGGGAAATGCAAATCAAGACCACAATGAGGTACCACCTCACACCGGTAAGAATGGCACACATTGAAAAAAACAACAGCAAATGCTGGCGAGGATGTAGAGAAAAAGGAACACTGGTACATTGCTGGTGGGAATGCAAGCTAATCCACCCATTATGGAAGACCGTATGGAGGGTCCTCAGTCTACTAGAAATGGAATTACCATATGCTCCGGCAATCCCACTCCTAGGGATCTACCCAAAGGACACAAAAACACTGATCCGAAAGAGCAC
>JAGFMF010011501.1:7679569-7691707 GCA_019455555.1 Galemys pyrenaicus
TCGGATGGCTTCACTATTAGGAGGAATATGAAAGAACAACAGCAACAACAAAGAATAAGCTCAAGGAATTGGGCAATTATAACCAAAGCAAACAAAAAAACTCAACAAGACCAAAAAGCCAAGATAAACCAAAGGGACCATGGGGGGGAGGGGAAGGAGGGGAGGGCAAAGATGGGGATGAGGGCAGAGGGTGCACAAGGGACTGAGGTGATGGTGCACGGGTGAAATGGTGGTGGGTACTCCCTGGGGACTACAAACGATGTCAAATATAATTAATAAAAATAAAATAAATAAAATAAAAAATCTTTTTAAAAAAACTGCACAATTTTTATAGTCAATGAAAATCACTTTTAGTGCTTAGGTCATAAGACCAATAGATTTAAATCAACACCACTCTACAATGCTTAAGGTAAGTGAACAAAACTAGTATTTACAGTCTTTTATTTAAATGTTTCCAGGAAGTGTGAGCTGACAGGAACTCAGTGGTGAACCTATGATAAAGTGGTAATGACAATGAATCCATCTACTTTATATATTTTGATATTTACTATGTTAGTATTCATGAAATAAGGCACAGACTAGTTTTCTGGGACAAAACATCATTTATAATATTTCTCTAGCTGCAAGCAGGATTTCCTCCCTGTATCTATAATTAAGCCTTTAGTCTCCTGAATTGGGCAGCAGGTTTTCACCATTGCTGTAATTTTGAAACTTGGGATTTTGTTTTTGCTTCATTTTGTATATCAGAGACTAAGAAAAAGAAATAATAAATCTTGACGCTTAGTTCTTTCTTTATTAAAATTCAAATGGCTATAATAAACAAAGTCCCCCATTTTACAAAAGAGGCACCAAGTTAGGTGCAGAGCATTAAGTTATTCAGCAAAGGTTATATTATGAATATTCCTTTTCTTACTTAGTGCTTAAAATTCAGTCTTTACACTAGAGAGTATAACTTCAAAGTTGGGGGTAGAGGAGTATAAAATTAATGAGGCTTAATAAGGTGCATAAACCATAGAAATCTACTGCATGGAATGGTGACTATAGACAATACTGTTCTACAATCATCAAATTTGCAGGAACTAAAACATAAACCAACTGTTAAAATTAATAATTATGTAGTGTGATAGGGTGCTAAATATTGCTACAACAGTAATCACCTTACAATATATACATACAACAAATTACACACTATACACCTTAAATTTACACAATGGTGTATATTCCAGTGAAAAGGAGTCTTCTTTTTTAAAGTATCTATCAAAATGTCTATAAAATACTCTGTGCCCTCTGCTTGGGGATTCACAGGTTGGTTAGAAGCACAAAATTACTGCTGGCTTGTGAAATACATTTCTGTCCTACATGTTCTACATTTTTTAAAAAAAGATTTATTTAATTAAGCATACAAGCACTGGGGTACAGTCCAGAGGTGTAGGGGGGTGAAAGGATTCACCAGAGACAAAGTAGGGAACAGAACAGGCAGATTAACTGAAACACATTGCTGAGGGGAGCAGTGGGCAGGGCCAGAGAGGTCTGCCATACCATGTGGGTCACCTTCCTGGCTGACAGCAGGCATCGAACTCGTGCTGCAGTGGCTGCAGTTTGCTTCATAGTGCATTGCTTAATCCATTGCGCCACCACGGAAGCCCTCTGTCCTGCATGTTCTAAAACCACAGACTATTAGTCACGGAAGGGAACTCTGAGGTCATCTTTCCAACCCTCACCTTTCAAGAAGTGGACAATGAGGCTCAGAGGGACTTCAATCCCCATGTACAGTTCTGTATGCAATTACCCATTTAACCCTCATAAAAGGGAAATTGTAATTTAACTTCATAATCATTTCATGCTGTTTAACAAGGGACTTTGGAAATCACTCATCTATCTGTCCACTGAGCCAACATTTGTAAGGTCACTTCAGACACAAGTCACAAAGATGGAGAGATAAATAACACATAGCCCTTGCCCTAAAGAGGATCACACTCTATCATGATGAGTCAGATAAAAAAAAAAAAAAAGTCCAAAATTGGCCTGGAGAGCGGATGGAAACAGATTTGGTGGGAGAGAAAGGGTGGGTCAACTGTCACTAAAAGTGAGGGAGATGTTACTACAGTCTTCAAAGGAGATGCCCTTTAAGTTGTACCTAGAAAATTGGACAGTATTTGCCTGTGTGGTGGGAAGAAATGAGAAAGAGCAAGTTACTTTTGATTAGCATGAGCTTTTCACTTCCACCGTGGATGGTGACTTTTCATAGGCAACATGGCGGCCAACAGAATGGACGCATCTGATTTCTAGAGTCAGACCTGGGTTCACTCTAGCTTTCTGATTTGAGCTAAGAGTTCCCTTCCCCTTGGCTGGAAATTGGTGGGCTGCAATTCCTTCCTTCCTCCCTCCTGAATCCCAAAGTCATCACTCCTCACCTCTGCCTCCTCTTCACTTCAAGTCCTTCTGTAGAATGCAGCTGAACTTCCTATTCTGAGAATTTTGATTTTCATTAGTTAGTGCTCTCCATATGTTTATTTGGAATTTAGGCAGTTAGTCCCTTTGTTTTCTCATGTACAAAGGCATTTACTCTACATAATCATTCTCTACTCTCTACTCTGTGATCCAGCATTTCCAAGGCTCTTCATTCCTCCATCAGTCATAGAGCCTTTCTAGTCCTCCTTCCAGGTTTACCTCTTTGAGCTGCAGGTGTTCCCACTGCTGGAGGAGTCACTCCCTCCCTCCTCCCCCTTTTGTCTGTCTAATGCATAATCCTTCAGGTATAGACCTAACATCACAGGACAGAAGTGTAGTTTGGAAAGATGGCCACATCTCTTATCCCACATACTCATGAAATGAGGCTTTGCTGCTCCCCCTATTCAAGAAGCGAGTTCATTTTCCCACACCCTTGGCTCCGAGCAGGGTTTACATTTTGATCAATAGAATTTGGCAGAAATGACACTATGTCCACTGCAGGTAAAGCCCTAAGCTGACCTGACAGCTTCCTCTTCCTATCTCCTGGGGTCTAAGCCTATACAGGAAGTCCAGGCTACTCTACTGGAGAGAGCAGCTACATGTTGGGGCAGGGAGGTGCCGAGCATGTGAGTGAAGAAGTTATCTTGATGACAGCCTGGGCCAATACCACACCACAAAGGACAAGACAGTCCAAGAGAGAACTGTCCAGCTGAACCCTGTTAACCCAGATCCACAGAATAATTGTTTTAAGACACTAAGCTTGGCAGTAGTTTGTCACATGATAACCAAGAATGAGGACTAATAACTTCCTCAGGGAAGCATCCTCTGGTGCCCAAGATCAGCTTAAATGTCCTTGTTTAAGTTTCCATGGCACCTGCACTGTTGTAAGTTACACACATCCCATCTGTAATTAACAGTTTCAATGTCTATATCTCCTTAGGCAGCAACAATTTTACTCTCCCTTGATCCCCAGAACACAATCACAGTTCAGTAAATATTTGTTGAATAAATGATTTTTTAATCTTTAAAGTCATTTGACATTGTTCTTTCCCCTTTTCCTTTGTTGTCAGCACCTCAAACTTACCACATAATGACTATGTCTAGCAATAAACAAGACATTGCTGCTTTACCAGCCAGTAAACACAAATCTTCAGTGTAATTAGTGTATTAACACAGCAATGTGATCCAGCTCTTTGCTTTTATTTGCACAGTACATTTTAAATAGCTTAAAAGGGTTATTGAGAGTTGCATTCATTTAGTCATTCCGTATTTATTGAGGCAGCTCTTGTGTTCAAGGTACTAATTATACAATAGTAAACAAGAGACATATATCTTGCCCTCATGGAATCTATATTCTAGTGGAGTATTTTCCATATGCTAGCTATCAACGCATGCCATGTCTATCCTCATTTGCTAAGACACAGGTGAGAAGGATGATGCAGTTCTCTAACCCACCCTATCTCAAGTTGATCCATCTCTTCCCAAATCCCAATTCTCTAAGAAGTCTTTCCTCAGAACTCAGTCTTTTGGGGTGTCTGTCCTCCCTGGATGTCTTAGTTATCACCAAACAACTCAACTTTGTCAGTTGCTTCCTCCTCCCCGTTTCACAAAGCCACACTGAAGGGTAAATGAGGACTGGTCAGACTCCTGCGCTGCTGGCCTCTGTGGCTGTCACCTGTGGCTTTGATTGTGCTAAGGTAGGAGGCGCTTGGGAGCCTAGGCATGCGTGCCTGATTGTGATGTGGTGTGGGCACGCGTGAGTGTGCACATCTGAGCCTGGTGGCTGAGGCTATAAGGGTGACATCACACAGAGAATGGGGCAGTGGAGAATGGCTGCAAGAGGAAGGCCATGAGGGAACGCTAGCAAGAGCCCTAAGAGAAAGTGTACAGATTTGCTGGGGGCTGGGAGGCTTGGTTGCCTGCCAGCCTCCTCATACCCCCCGCCTCCCTGCTTTGCCAGCCTGTGGGCTTGCCCCACAACAATTGGTGTAGAAAGATTGTTAAAGTCTAAAAAAGCCACTGAGGGCTCCAGGACTCTCCTCTGCCCGAATAGAGAACCATCCCTGTGCACGCCTGCCAAAACACACATCCTCAGAGGGAGCTCAACAGTATAGTATACCCAGGAAGGCCTTTCTCCCTCCAATGCAGCCACCACATCACTTCTCTTAACCTTGAAGTCTCCCCAACAGAATAGGGTTGACACATATTTTCTATAAAGGGTCAGATATTAGTTTAGGCGTTGTGGGTCATACAGCCACTTTTGTAACTGCTTGACCTAGCAGGGCAGTGGGCAAAGAAGCCACAGAAAATGGAAATGACAATCTGTGTTCTTATAATCCGTTATTTACTAAACAGGCAGATAAACAAAATGGGATATATACATACAATGGGTATTATTTACCCTTAAAAAGAAAGGAAATCCCATCATGTATTACATGGAGAAAGCTTGAGGACATAATGCTCAGTAAAATGAATCACTCACAAAAAAACAGATACTGTGTGATTCCATGTATGTGAGGTATCAAAAGCAGTCAAGCTCGGATGGAAAGTTGGAATGATGGACCAAAGGGCAAGCAGGAGCAGGAAAAGAGAGGTGTAAAGAAAAGTTCAGATTTGCAAGAGGAAAAACTTCTGGAGACATGTTTCACAGCAATATGAATATTCTTAACACTGCTGACGCTTAAAAATGGTTAAGATGGCAAGATATACATATATGAATATGCATACACACACAAAATTTTTTTAACCACAACTTAAAAAGGGAAAAGCAAAGAGTCAGATTTTCTGTATGTGTTTTATCTAGAAGATCTAGTCCAGCCTCCTAAGGAGAGGAGGCAGAGGTGAGGAATGATGGCTTTGAGATTCAGGAGGAAGGAAGGAATTGTAGTTCCACCAACTGCCAGCTAACTTCAGTAAATTGCTCCCCCTTCCTAACTGCAGTTTTCTCATTTGCGAAATCAGCAACTAATACCTCTTCCCCAGAAGAGCTGAGTTAACCAAGGCTACGCATGGCGGGCTGCTAGCACACAAAACCTAATAGGGCATCAGCCCTTCCCTGATCTGCTCCACCACCTTCCCTCTAGGACCTCCTACTCCTCCCACCACAGTATCCCTTTCATCTGCTCAGCTGGCCTCCCTGCTGGTTCTTGAAAATGCAGATAGGTTCTTACCAAGGGTCTTTGGACTGGCTGTTCCCCCAGACACCAAGATGACAACTATCTTTAAAGTGCTCACAGCACTTTCTCAGAACCGACCCTGACCACCCTGTTTACCGTTACACATCTCAGCCCTGGAGTTCTGATGGATTCTGCCTTTTTTTTACAAAAACTTTTAATTTTAGAAGTGTTTTGATTTTAAAAATAATTGCAAAGCGTTTGGTCTGACCAACACTCACTTTGTCATATTTTACTTGCCCATGCTTTGGTCTAAGTCAGGGAGTCCTTTAAAATTGCTCAGGCCATCGCAGTACCCTGGGCTAGGTCCTTTGCACTGAAGTGATCAACTAGTCTCTCTCTAGCCCACTCTACACTCTGAGCTCCTTGCTGGCATACGTGGCAGCTTTTTTACCCTTTTCTATCTCTGTATCTTTATTTGCCATTTGCCAACCTTACTGTTCTTGGAATTTCATCTTTTCCCCTAGGTTGCATAGCCGTCAAATTTACAATACCTGGTTCTGAAATTAAGTTTAGTCTCTCTAAGTAAAGCTCTTGCTAGCTTGTCACACTTGGTTTGACATTAATTAATTAAAAATAATAACAACGTATTCAGACAGGTCAAAATATGAAGATTCCCATCCTCTGACAAAGTGAACTGAGTAAAATCAGCGTGTGGGTGCAGTGTGGTTTGCCTCAACACAAAATTGGAAATTGGGAGCTAATTAGAACCGTGTTCTAAATCTCGCTCCACCATACACGTGCTGGGTGGCCTCTGGCAAACCGCTTAACCTCTGGGCGCCTTACTCAGCTACCTGTAACCCATAAAGCTGCTAATATCAAATTGCTTTGCATGTGGATCATTCACTAGGTAGCTGTTTCGACATGCCATTAATGTAAACCACTGTATAATTATGGAGTACTCCACAGGACCACACCCATACAACAACCACATGCTCCTGGTCTCTCCTGGGAAGATTCAGCAACTCAGCAAAGCAAAAAACTCAACTCAACATCAGCAACCAACTATTTACTTTTAGGCCAAATCCAGTGGCCTATGTACATTTTATCTTATTTTTAAGTAGAATATCCATTCTTGGAAATAGGGGCTTCCTCTTGTTTAATAGATTTAGAAATTAAGGTGTGGTAAAGAAGAATCCCAAGCATGCATCAAAATGTAACAGGATGGAGAATCACTGTATTGCTATTTTCTAACAAGGAAATCTGCTGTTTACATGCTCATTAGGCAAGACTAATTAACAGGATGACTCTGCAGGCCTCCTACACAGACGCAGTAGATATGAGCAATAACACCAGCCTGGCCCACACAGAGATGCTGTGTTCTCCCAAGCTGCAAGGTAAAAGTGCTGACTTCCTCCCACTTGACTACATGGCATGTAATCAGAATTTAATTAAGTGCTAAGAAGGGGTCTGGGAACATGTAGTTTTAGCCACAACTGGACTACAGAGAAAACGGCAGTGCCAGAGGCAGCTAGGATAGTTTCTGTCAATCCACTTTCAAACATAAACCAGGGTGGACTGAACTCATGTGACCTTCAGGAGTTCTTCACTTGGTCAAGGCTGCAGCTGGCTGGAAATTTTCGAAGAGTCCCATAGAAAGATCCACCACAAGAGGACCTGACCCTAGGAAGATGACTATTCTGGACCATGAGGCTCCAAAGGATCGTGACTCTTCATGGTGCTTTGTCATAAAGGCAGTGTAAGCATGTGGATAGCCACAGCAGCAGAGCAGGAAGTGGTGCCAGCCAGGCCTCGGTAGAGTTCAAGGCGTTCTCACAGATGATGGCAACTAGAAACACTGATGGATACCAGTTTCAGAAGGGGAAAGATTAAATGTCTGCATTGTATCCAAGTTTCAATAAATGAGAAGTCTATCACCATGTAATACATAAGGAGCAGCACATAAAAAGGAAAAACCATCTGCACAGAGCTTTCCCGGGTTCTAAAAGGAGTAAGCACTCACAGAAACTGGAAAATGTCAAGAGACATGGAAAAGAAAACAAAATTTAGTCATGATTTCCTAACTCAGAGAAAATAAATCAACAGGTGTGCTTCTGTCCAATATTTAATTGGAATCACATTGTGTACACAATCGGGCATACTGTCTGTTCAAATACATGCTCATAAAGCAGGGACCACCTCACAGCCTGGCACAGGCCCCCACTTGACGGAGCTTCTACGGCTCTCCAGTGACCTTTCCGATACCTTCGCACTGGTATTCTTCAAACTCCTTGATGCTGTTAACCTTCCTTTCCTCAAGCCTTTCCCTCAGGGGTTCACAGGCACTGTTCTAGTCTCCTCTCATTCTCAGGCTGCATCTTCCACCTTCCGTACTGGTCTCCTCATCAAATGCGGGCATTACCTGAGCTCTCTTCTCTAGCTACAGCTCCATGGTTTTCTTATGTCAATGGATCAACCCCTGGGGCTTCATAATTCTATGTTCATGCCCAAGTTTCAGGCCTGTCCTCTGGTCCTAGCTATTTGTAGGACATTTCTACCTGGCTTCTATGTTGCAAAATGAAGCTCAATTTATCTAAAATCACACTCGGTTATTCATCCAGTAACTATTTACTGAGTGCTCACTATGAGCTGGGCACTGCTCTAGGCACTCAGAAGGCACCAGCGAAAAAAGCCCCTCCCAGAAGCTCCTTTGGCAACGAAGTCTAACTCGGCCCAGGCCTTTCACAGTCTGGGCCTACCTTGCCTGTCCGGCTTCACACTTTGCTTCCTTAATACACTCTTTTCCTTTACGCTGAAATGCTGTTGCTCAAGTGTTACGCTTTCCAAACTCCAGCATTTTCCTCCGTTACATCTGAGGTGCTCTCTCCCGCCTCCGCCTACTCAAAATCTACCCATTCCTTAAGCTCAAAAGGCCGTTCCTCTGTAAGTGCTGAGCCTAAAATGATCTGCTCTTTCTTCGAACAACCACAGGACATGTTTCTACTCCCTCACAGCAGAGTGCATGCTGCATGCTCTTTCTGAAATGATGATGACAATTATCAAGGACTATTTTGCACCAGGTACCCTGCTTGGGGTTTTATGTCTCCAAGCCTCATTTTGTGCAACACGGGTACTCTCATCCTCGTTTTACAGTTGCTGAAACTGAGGCTCGAAGATATTAAGTAATTAGGTCTGGCGGTCACAGACCTACCTGCTGGACCTACATCAGACTGAGAGTTAGCAGCTCTAGGGTTTCATCCTTCAGCCATCACCGGGCAGTACGGGGCCAGCACACAACGGCTGTTCAGTAAATAGCTCAGGGGTTGCTTGCTTCTATTTATCTTTATTTCTAAAAGAAAAAAGCAATGAAAAGAAAACAATCAAAATGCCTACCACAATCCATTATAGCCCCTTCACCCGGTAAAAATTTGTTCAAGTAACAACTGAATAGAGTATGTTTTCAAAGCGCTGACATCTGTAAATAAAAATACCACTCTGGTGTTCAGACGAAGACGTATCTGAATTCACCATCAGTTTATTTAAGTAAATTTTACATGCTTTCCAAAATGTTATGTTGACTACAGCTTTTAAATTTTTTCTTGGTAAAGAAAGCTTCCAAGCTATTTTAAAATAACATGACAAAGGTCAGCTAGCAAAGACCTCACTCAGACCTTTGAAAGAAACAAAAGCACCCACGGAGCACTCGGGGATTATTCTGTGAACCACTCCAAATCAGTGGGTTGGCTGAATTCATTTCCCAGTGACTTAGAGCTCAAGCTCCTTCTAACACCAGTAAGGAGATGTTCCCTTTGAAATGCCCTCAGGTAGTCCATTTCTAGCATTTTCAGTACATCTCTTCACTTGTTTATTGCTTGCCACTGTAAAATCATTGAGACATTTGATGCCCAAGATCTTTTCCCAGAAACCAAACTAAATATAAGCATGGCACTTCAAATCTCAGGTCGCTTTGCTATTGAAGATGGTAATGTTATTATGCTCTCAAGTCAACCACTGGATTGGGAAGCCCCTTTCATAAAACTACCACAGTTCCAATATGTCCTGCTTTTAGAAAGAAAGCAGACACTAACTTCAGTTATGTAAGTGTCTAGAAATGCAGACTTGATGTTTTCCATCTCCTTTACCTCCATGGCAGGGAATAGTGATTAAAAAACAAACAAAAGAACCACTCAAATTATCTTCCTCCTGAGACTGGGGTGAAGAAGGGGAAAATGTCCATCATAAAACCCACATGTTACTAAAGTTATCCTCCAACTGCACCACAGAGTAAGTGACTAGTGGGTGTAGGTGTCATCTCCAAGCCAGAGCACCTGACCTGGGCTGAATGAACACGTGACAGACCACAGCACAAAGGTTAGGACCACACTCAAGAGATATGCTGAGACCCAGATATGCGACATACACAACGAGCTAGGGAAGTAGCTTTAGGTTAAAAAATGTCATCATCTAACTATTCAGAATCTTCTACTTGAGCCTGAGCACTAGGAGATATGTTTGCAAACCAAACAAGACTGATTCATCAAATTTTCTCTCATAACTCCTCCAATTGAATTAACCTGGGGAAAAATCCCCGGTTTTAATAAGAGTAATCACTTTCATGCACTTGGTTTAGACTTTGGCTTACCAAGTGTTTGATAAACTTCTTGATTAATACTTAGAGTAGTCTCAACAGCAAGAGGTGAGTGAAGTAACAGGATTATTTTAAAGACGATGAAAAGAGTGACCAAGAGGACTTACTGTCAACTGAAGGCACAAAGGGGAAGGAAAAAAACAGTTCTTGGAATCCCTGTGTAATTACTGAGTCCCTGAGCCACGTGAGTTCAAGTACCTTCCATATCACCTAAATCACTCAGGGACACTGATGTTAGAACCATGAGCAAGAAGTTGAATCCGGGGGGGGGGGGGGGGGGGGGGGGGGGGGGGGGGGGGGGGGGGGGCGGGCCCNGGGGGGGGGGGGGGGGGTGCGTGCCTGCCCGTGAGAGAAAAAAAAAAAGAAGTTAAATCCAACCCAAGAGCCACCAGGCTCTGAGTTTGTTCAATGGGACAGAGATGTGACAATGGAAGGAACACACATTTCCGACACCAGGACAGAGTTCATGGCCCAGCACTACCATCTAAGCTGAATGACTTCCAGTGAGTCGGGCAAAGTCTGGTATCCCTGTCAGTGCGTGCCCCCATCTACCTTACAGAGCTATAAAGCATAAACGTGGGTAATACGTAAGAAAGCTATTTATAAAATCTAAAATAATTATGTATTACTCCTATTAAAAGGTACTGAGTTCTAACCACACAACTGTCTAATTTAACAAGCAATTACAAAGGATGGACCAGGTACTCAAACACTGTTAGATGCTTGGGACACAGGCCACAGTTCCTGCCCTCGAAGTACATAACAGCTAATAAGGAAACACAAAACCAAATTTTAAAAATGTCTTTACACAAGTATATAAAGTCAAAAAATTTTTTTGTAAGTCAAAAATTATTAACAAGACAAGGGACAATAAAGACTTATGTGACAGAACACAATGAAATGACAATAACATGTAAACAGAGATGACCTCAGCTGAAAGAATCTGAAGACAAAGGAAACCAATACACAACAAAAGAAAAGGAGACAAATACACAACAAAACCAATCTCTAGAAATAATGCTGCTTCTGGAATAGACCTATAATAATGGAATCAAAGGTCCCACCAAAGAGTGAGCTTGAAGGGAACTAAGAGTCACACATGGAAGGTACAGAGGGCTTCTTCACAAGCTGCCGCAGTCATGCTGAGCCAGAGAAACATCCCTGACCAACAGAAGGCCTTTGCTGGGTGGCTGGGATGTCAGCAGAAATGAATAATAGCCTCACTTCCCATGGACTCTAATTCCTTACATCACTGCAGACGACTAGCAGGAGGGCACATACTCACAACTTTAACCCTCGAAATAACCAGTTTCTGGGTTAGCACATATTCACAAAACTAGTTCCTACTGGCACTCAGAGTGAATGTACATGAGAAGTAACAGATTTTTTTTTCTTTCTCTGCTATATTTGTACCTATTGAAATTAAGCCTGGGTCTCTGTTAAATGGCATTCTGAGAGTACCAAGCCTATGAGAAGGTCTAAGCAAAAGCGACTCACACCTTATTTGAAAGAACAGACATACTCAGTGGTGACAGGCTGAAACCATGACCTCTCCTTGCTTATGGGCCTAATCTGTGACAGAGACCTTGGCTATCAAACAACCTCTTACCAGTTCCGCCAAGAAACAAGCAAGGTTGGCGTGGGCAGACGAAACACTGTCTCTGACCCACAAAAATAAGGACAAGATAAGGCAAAATAATAAGTCTTTGTTGTTTTACTCTGTACACGACATAGGCCAGAAAAATCTGTTCATCACATGGGACAAAGCAAAATTTTACAGAGCACAGAAGTAGAAGAATAGTAAGGAACTGAAACAGGGGGCACAGACAGGGGAGGAGGACGCTCTGACCGAGACAGGGGTCAGAGGCCCCAAAAAGGCCCCCAAAGGCCAAAAGGCCACAAACCAGAGTCAAGGGCTATAGCAAC
>JAGFMF010011501.1:7692843-7712481 GCA_019455555.1 Galemys pyrenaicus
CACTGCTACATAAAAGGTCTCTGAGGTAGGACTGCCACACTAACTTGCAGGGGAGCCAGAGACCACTCCTCCTGCCGGCTGCAACCCGGTAACAGAACTATATTGTCATCCCCAATCTGGGCTAATTTTTGTTTTTTATTATGGACCATTATTACTATGGAATGGATTTTTACAAAGCAATTCTGAAAGGTGAACATTCTAGAATGGAATTCTGGAGTTCTGACTGGTCTATAGTTCTTTGCCTGTTTTGATCTGATATTAGGATGAGAGGCATATGATAATTGGGACTCAAATACATCATCAGATACAACTACTACTGTAAGAGGTACAATCCACCTCCTCACATCTTTACAGACTCCACTGCTCATCTCTACCTGAAGAGATCTCAGGCACTGAAAACTACAACTCCCACCATGTCATGAAACTGACTTCCTTCATGGGGGAGCTGCCGGGAACTACAAGTGGAGTTAAATGGGCATGATTGGCTTATAAGTGAACACATGTGCTCACACACTCTCTTGTTTTTTGGCTGGGGCTTGCACCCTGGTATTGCTGGAAAGGGAGACATGTGAAGTGGTATTTGGAGGAGACACACAGGAGGAGACGAGCAGAGGAGACACATGGAGACGCTTGGAAAGAGACACATGGGTAACAGACACACAGGAAGCTGTTTGTGGTTCTCCGCTGAGCCAGTGGCAGCTGTTATCTTGACTTCATGTTGGATTATATGACATATTTTGAATTCTGAATCGCTCCTTCTCTCAGCTCCCTGGGACCTGCCTAACTCCTTTCACATGGTTCCTTGCCAGAAGGAACCATAGACATATGGCAAGCTTTCGGGTCTCAGTGGTCCCACTCCCAATCAAGACTGTTTGACTGGGTGTTTGCCCATGAGGAAAAGGAAACCTACTGTTTGAAATCCTTTCTTCTCTGTCTACACACATCATTTCTATTAAAAATCTATCACACAAGGGGCCTCCCTGGTGGCACAGTGGGTTAAACAATGCACTATGAAGTAAACCGCAGCCACTGCAGCACGAGTTTGATCCCTGCCGCTGGCCAGGGAGGGGACCCACATGGCACGGCAGACCTCTCTTGCCTCGCCAGCTGCTCCCCTCAGCAGTGTACTTCCGTTGATCTGCCTGTTCTGCTTCCTGCTCTCTGTGGTGAATCATCTCACCACCCACCCCCCCGCCCCGCCACACCTCTGGCCTGTACCCCAGTGCTTGTATGCATAAATAAATAAATCTTTAAAAAAAAATCTATCACACAAAAAGTCTGCTTCCTTTGCCTATGTGCACACAAATGGCTGAATTCCTTTTAGAGTACCACCCCTCCCCTATTAACAGTCTGGGGCACCTGGTTACCTCTTGGTCATGTACTACACTATTATACCAAACTCTTTTAAAACACCCTGCAGAGGACTCCATCAATATGAATGGAAACATGATAAATGTGGAAAAATATATGTACTATAATACTTAAAAACCAAAACAAAGATAGTTCTTATAACTCCTAAACCAAGTCCAAGATTAAGAACAGTCATAGCTGTTCTTATTTATTTATTGAGTACTTACTAAATATTTATTGAGTACTTACTAAAGTATAGCCCTTATATTAAAGCTCGTAACAACTCATGTGAGACTTGCTATTATTAGCACTCTACAGATAAGGAAATTGAGATTTAAAGAAATGAAGCACCTTGTCTAAGATAATACAGCAAAGAGTGGAAACAAGATTCTAAAATGCACATATAGTTTTGTATGGTCATTAACAGCTAACTAATTACCCTGAGATAATAGAGCTAAAATGTTACATATATGGTGTTTTGAATTTTAGTGTCAAACACCAGCAACTTTAAAATTTATTTTTAAATGTATGTTAATCTCATGACTCAGAAAGTTAGTTGCTAAGTATCTTATACCCAGAGGAAGAGTTTATATTTAATTTCCAGAAATCACCTTTGTAATTCTTCGGTGTCACTGTAAGTTCTCTAAGGGAATGGTGGGTGAGAGGTGCTTGAACAAACAGAGTACAAAGCTGCTCTCTAAACAGCTAACTTCAGTTCTCTTAGTGACCTTGGACAGTTACTTGGAATGTCTGTGAGGGTCTAACAACAGCGACTTCATTTAGACCAAATAAGTGCTTTTGCAAATGTTTACATTGCCCTAATTGCACAAACCTTTTACTAATGTTTCCCTAGGACATCATTTTTCATTTAGCCAGTAAATAGAAACACTTGTAAAAATGTTTGCTAAAAAAAACCAAAAAAACCCTGCAAATAAATGTTTCTGTCAAAAAGAATTAAAAGAAAGGTTTTCAAATTAGATGTGACTACAAGTAATTCAAACATATTTTAAGTATTAAGGTATGTCCAAATAAATTGCCTCCTAAAATGAAATGAACTTTTTTTTTTTTTGGGGGGGGGGGATGAAGGGACAAAAATCAATGTATATCAGGTTCAAACAAAATGACAGTGTGGACCCACAACCTTCAGTCTTGTTTCTCAGGCCTACTCAAAGATGACATGCCCCAGTCTTCACAGAATCACACTATAATGAAAATATAGACATCATAGCTAACCTTTCGATGAAGGACAATTACCTTTGACCACAAGTTGTGTAATTAGAAGACTGAGCTGAACCTCCTGTGTGCTCCTACCAGAAGTGTGATTCTCAGGAAGCCATTCGAACCTGAATTCCAGTTACTTCAGTGCAGGTCAAATGAGGATATATGTCTTACCTTCTTCAGAGGTTACTTTGCTGCCCAAGTCAAATGACATACTGTGGTGCTTTGTGAATGCCAAAGCAGCATCTAGGATGCCAATGAGGGTCTGTTTGGTACGAGGTAGAGAGTCCTCACATCTCCCTTTCATCTCTCATTATATATCAAGATAATGGAGATAGTGGTGACAGAAAGTTTAGGAAGCTGTGAGATATGGCTTTAATCTACTCAGGGATTCCTCCTGCATTGCTCAAAGGCAGCCTGACTTGCTGCACATGAGCTTTTTTCCTGGTGGTCGTGGAGCAGAGGGATTCAACAGTGGAAGATGCAGGATGCTTGAAAACATCTCTTCAGTGAAGAAAAAACAAGTAAACCCTCACATGCCCCCAGGTCACTCTACAACTACAGTATTTTCCCCTCTTCCTTTTTCTTCTAAGTTTCTTGAAAAAACATGTTCTTTATATTTCCTGACTCCACTTCTTACTACCTATTCATTGTTCCCCTAAAAGCAATCTGATTCTGTCCGAGCTAAAACTGCACAGGCAAAAGTCACCAACAATTCCTTGCTGCTAAACCAGGAGATTTCCCCCCAACATTTGACGCACCTCTCAGCAGTTTAATCTACTGATGAACACCCACTCTTTGCACTGCTCTCAGAAACATATCAACAGCCTCTTCTGGTATTTCGTTTTTCTTTCAGTGCCCTCTATGAGCACCCATCCTATGCCCACATCATAAATGTAGATCTCTCTCCAGTTTTATTTAGTTGCTTTTCTGCCTGGGTGACCGCCTCCATTGTTGTGGCTTCAGCTGCAATCCTCGTGGTGGAGGAGGAACTAATAACTCTTCAGAGCTCTTGGCCTACGCATGTGATTTTTGGATGTCCTCTACCTCCTAATGTGCACTAAACCAAATGCCTCACCTCACCTTCAATGTCCCCCTGCTCCTGGCATTATCCATATAGTAAAGGACATCCTCTTCCAGTCCAAAAAGATGAACATTATCCTTGACCCTCTGGTTCCCTTAAAATCGCTCCCAATCAGCAAGTCCTATTTATTTGGCCTCTATGGGCTGTCAAGCCTGTCCATTTCTCGCCTTTTCTACCTGATTTCGACACATCAGCTAGTCTCCTTCCCTCCATTCTTGCTCTCCTCTAATCTACCTGTCACACTAGCCAAAGTAGGATTTCTACAGTTTGAACCCTGCTTCTGAAATTACACATTTGCCCTGCCATATCGGTAGGTTTTACTGATAGAAAGATTCTGGATAAACTACACCTACTTTCCTAGGTTTCTCTCTTGTATCTCCCTCTACACACCCCACTCCCAGTATATAAGCATACAACGTGGTTAAATCTAATTCAGACTTTAGTCTTTGTTGGGGTGTCACTCTGATTCACTTTGGACTCCCTCTTATGCGTTGAAGGTTTTATTCCTGGCTCCAAATACAAGAGCTATATACCATGGCACAAAACAAGTGCTCAATTCTCACTTGTTTAATCAATGAATCCCTGAGGGTAGAAGGGGAGATGTTCTAGGGAAGGAGGAAGCGCTGATAAAAATGGACCAGGAACACGAGGGAGATCATTTATCTAACTTCCCAGAGTGTAAATCTGACATTTTCTAACCTGTAATACATGTTCCCTGTTATGTGACCGAAACCTCCACTTACATATTTCTAATCTACAGATCATGAGGTGAAGTAGGTAGTTAGCTGTTCACAGATAAAGCCACAAGTAAACCTGATAATGCAAACTGGGCAGTTTGTGCTTAATTACAAATTAATTATACTAATCAAGACAACTAGACAAATAAATCTCTATCATACTCATAAATGTGACATATAGTCAGAGAATGCAATTTGGATTCAAATGAACAGTGAATGAGTAGATGAAAACCAAACCAAACATTAATGAAAACATCATGCCTGATATCTTAATACAATGACCTCTTTATTTGACTTTCGTTTTTGTTCCTAACTCATACTGCCCTCAAGATTAATTATACTCATGAATCAAATAAAATTCTCACTTTATTGTCAGTATGAAGGTAAATTGTGTGAGTTTTTTACGTCTTTCTGGTCATATCCACAATAAACAATGAAACAGAGCAAACATAATGTATGCAACTTCTTACTGGTGGTCTTTTTTATCACATTCTTACTTCATACTCAACTCTGAATTATTTGGCTTCTACCAGAAGCTCCAAGATAGAATACAAGTCAGTTACTTAGGAAACAAGTACCAAATTCATTCTAAAAGGAAAAATAAAAAAGCAGTTCTTTGCCAGATATCGCTCTATACCTTTGGCTTTTTTTTTAAGGGGTTGACATTTCCCATGAAGAAAACCAGCATTTGATTAGTGGCCAACAGGGCAACAGAGACTTTCTGTACTTTTCTGAAAGTGTGGGAGGATAGGGCATGTTTAAAAAAGAGTCTATGGGATAAACAAAGGAGCAGCAAGTCTGGGGGTCCTAGAAACTGTCTAGAGATTGAGAACCCTAAAACATCTGCCCAAATCATCTAGGTTTTTCTAGGTTCCTACTAAACAGGGCTTCTGGAACCAGTCATTGAAGTAGCACGGATCCGTGTCTGCTTCTTAAATATGTAAATACATTACTTTACCCCAAGTCTCACAGGAAGCCTGCACGGATTAAACAGAGCTAGAGTATGTCTGTATCTGATAAATGCTCAATCAATATTAGCTTTGGACTTTTTTTAATGCAGATATTATGGGCCTTGGTCCAGTTTGGTTTTCCTAACCAAAACATACAGGGTATTTTGTTTTTGTGTTTTGCAAGTGGTTATATATCCACCACAGTTTTGCTTGTTTTCCACTTCTATCATTAAGCTGGGTTTACAGCCCAAAGCCCAAAATTCATCCATCTACAAGAAAACCAAGACTTTTAATGAAAATTCAACCATGAGCTTTCTTTTCTATTATTTCAGTATGATATTCAGGAACCCTTCCACTGTAAATTTCACTAATTACCCAGCTGAGAAATTTTATTCAAGTATATTTTCAATCTTTCCAACAAAAGTATTGTGTCCTATTCTTAGCTTTTCTTAAATATGCAATTTCAGACACAATTTATTTGTAGACTTTTGTTTTCTCCATTATTCGCAGGGCAATGTTTTAGGTTCACTGTATCCCCCATGGCACAGAGACTTAACAGCTTTTAAAATAACATCTATTGACTGTAGTGATTACCAAAAAGTACTACATGTTCATTGTTTAATGTCTGGAAAATACAGAAAAGTGTAAAAGGAAAAATAAACAATGCCTATTCACTGTCCAATGAGAAAAAACCACTGCCACATGGTGGCCATTTTGGGTTTTTTCCCATGTGGGTAGATCCTCTTGTTTTTTAAAACATAGTAGAGTGTATGCCATCGGTACAGTTATCTACCCTACTACCCCCCATTTAGCAATAATAAGTAAACACCTTTCCACACTTAAAAGTCTTCACTAAGAGTCTTCTAAATGTGTGTATGATACCATATCTTTGGATACCATAATTTATTTTAACTGTTCTCTTCTTGTACACTCAGATTAATGCTAAATATTTGACCTTTCTAGCCAAAACCATATTAAGCTTTTTTCAACATTAATTTTTAAGGTATTTTTCATTAATTCCTCTGGTTAGACTATTGAGAAGTGGAGTTAGTGGGAAGAAGAGAAGGGGCATTAGTGAGTTTCTGTAGACATTCGGTCAAGTTGCTTTTCAAAAAGGTTATGGAACCTCTGTGCCACTTTCACAGCATTTGAGAGTGTCCGCTCCACCAGACATTAACTGATGTGGAGACAATTATAATTTTAAATATTTAAAATTTAAGGCCTAGAAAAAATGGTCCCTTGCCATTGTTTTAGCACTCATTTCTTTGATTAAAGGAAACAGAAGACATTCATATGTCAATTAGTCATCTAATTTTCTCTTCCATGGATAGTCTATTCCTATCTTTCATACATTTTTAACCCATTAGTGCAGTCTATGTTAATTTCCTACTGCTGTGTAACAAATTTCCATCAATTTAAGAGCTCAAAACAAAATCTATTATTTGCAGTACTGAAGGTAAGAGTTCTGGTGAGACTGGTTGGCTTCTCTGCTCAGTGTCACTCTCACAAGGTTGAAATCAAGGTGAAGGCCAATTGTGGCTCTGGTAAAGAATCCAGTTCCAAGTTCACAGGTTGCTGGAAGAATCTAATTCCTTATGGCCCTAAGTCTAAAGCTCCAATTTCTATGCTACCCTCAACAACTCTAGGGTTCCTCATTCCTCAGAGCTGCCCCCATCCTTCTCAAGCATCCATCCACTCCATCTTCAGAATAGCAATGGCTTGCTGAGTCCTTCTCAACCTTCAAACAGCACTTGATTTCCCCAGCCAAAGCTCTCCACCTTTAAGGGTAGCTGTGACTAGATCGGGCCCACACTGATAATTTACCCATTTAAATTTAACTACATCATCTAACATAACCAAGGAACTGCTATATTTATACATTCTAGGGATTAAAATGTGCATTTTAGATGGAGAGGCATTTTTAGAATTCTGCCTGTCATGTAGTCTTAGGTATTGTGTCTTATAATTCATTTATGCTCATTATGAGAGGTCTTCATTACAGGAATTTGCAAAATATATGAATTTTATTGATGGTTGCCAGAAGTTTCATTTCCACAATGCAATGGCAACTGTAAAAGGGACTGCTGTGTGCTAACATTTTTAATAGATAATGTTGCTAACACAGACATTTTAAAAAAGTTTAATTATGGGGAAATACATAAAATACAATATTTACCATACTAGAAATTTTTAAGTGGCCAGTTCAATACTGTTAAGTACATTCGCATTGTGGTCAATCAATCTCTAGAACTCTTCATCTTGCAAAACTGAAATGCTAACCCATTTAGCCACTTTCATTTCACCCCTCTCCCAGCTCCTCCTGACCACCATTTCACTTTCAACATGGGTATATTTTTGCTTTATTTGTTTACTAACAAACATGCAGACAGCAGCTGCTACATGCACTGTATAAAGCATTGTTTAAATATTAACTCAATCATCATAACAACTTTATGAGATCACAACTATTATTATTCCCATTCTATAGATTAGGAAACACAGCAAGTAAACGTCCTAAGGTTATGCAACAGGCAGTGACCACATAGGAATTTGAACCCAGGTAATCTGCCTTTGTAGTTCTTCTGATGAACCCGTGAACTGATGAACTATATATAACATTGTGAAAAAACTCATTGTAAAAACAAACTCATTAGATATTAATATTATTTCTTTGATATGCACGACTTAAAAACACTTTTTATGTGTGATTTAACTTAATATTCTTCTATTCCCTAAAGTTAGAATATGTAACCTTTAAGAAACTACATGGTTAAGATATTAGTAAAACAAATCAGCCTTGTGTCTTATTTTTGGTGCCCCAATTATAACTTACTGGTGGTATTTTATAATAAAATACATTATGAATGGATGAATGAATGAGTTTAAATTACAATTCAGGGCCTCCCTGGTGGCACAGTGGGTTAAGCGACATACTATGAAGCAAACCATAGCCACTGCAGCACTAGTTCCTTCCCTGCCACCAGCTGGGGAGGTGACCCACATGGTGCAGGCAGACCTTTCCTGCCTGGCCCACTGTGCCCCTCAGCAGTGTATTTCAGTGGATCTGCCTGTTCTGTTCCACACTCTGTCTGGTGGATTCTCTCACTTCCTGTGACTCTGGCCTGTACCCCAGCTCTTGTATGCATAAATAAATAACAAATCTTTAAAAAAGAAAAGATATGACCCAAAAAATAAATAAATAAAAATAAATTACAAGTCATTGACTACTGAAATTAAAACAGTAAAGAAAAAACCAGGTGTTTATCTAAGTAGGAAAAAATAAAAGAAGAAAAATTACAGATAAATTTACAACAGCATAGCTCAATCTGGTAAATTCAAATCTGTCTTGCTTTGAAAATTATAAATTTAGATGACTTTCACTGTCATTCATTTGCATGTCCCAGTAGCAACTTATTTGAGGAGAGGGTCTGAACTCTCCTTATCCTAGTTTTTTTAGCTTAGTAATTCTCTCATAGAAAACCAAATCATCCCTGCCATCACATAGTGTCACTTACTATAAATTAAAAATATGTAGAGTCAACAGAAAGAACAATCACTCTGGGAACCCGAGCCTGATGTGAGTTAAAAGCTCTGCCGAGTTTGGGTTTCTAAGACCGGAGGGGGTGGGGTGGGGAGCTAAAACAACGCAAAGACAGAATTGGCAATTTCAACTCTTTTCTACTTATACATCTGATTCGAAAAACAAGCTGACAATGCATCATGTAACCCTCCCCTCACTCAATATCTACTGCACTGTAGGGCAATCTCCAGCATGAAATAAAAAACAGAGGATGGAAGAAACAGCAAAATCACCGCTCCCCCAGGGAGCGTCTCGGGTATTTACAATGCTGTCATCCCCACACCCTTCCCCCACTGGCCGGCCAGGCAGCACAGAAGTCGACAGACGCTTACCCGGCCGCCGGCTGCTTCTCTCCCTTCACCTGCGGGGCCTTCCGTTTACTCCTGGCCCGGGGCTCGGCTTCGGCAGCCCGCCCGCCCCACGGTGACAGCCCGTCTCCGCCGGGCCGCCGACCATCCCCGCCGGGCTCTCTGTTTACAAGCGCTTCTCGCGGTCCTGCACTTAAATGCTTCCCCGCCAGCAGCCGGGGAAGCGAGAGCCGGACACACAAGGTTCCAGGTCTCGAGGACACAACGCTACAGCTCGAGGCACCCAGCGGCCAAGTAGGGCCAGGCCAGACCGCACCCGCCAGGCCTCTTTATCTCATTGTTTCCCTACACGCCGATTGTAACACACAGATTCTGAAAACACTATCTTCTCCTCATTGCTCCTCCCAGCGCCTGGCTGGATGTTTGCAATTGAAAATTTTCGCTTGGAAGTGATCCGTTTTGAGCAGTTTCCTTGCCCTTGAGAATCACTCAGAGTTCTTTCTGAAAATAGGACTATTGGAACCTGGAGATTGCGTTGTCCCATTTCAGATTTGGAGCAGCACGAAATTCAGTTTCCACTGCCCTTTCATGTTACAGTCAACAGGTTGAACGGGGATGCTTGATTTAAAGGTGGTTTTCCACCCAAATTTGAATTTCCATCAAAAAGCTAGAGGGGCGTGTGTGTGTGTGTTGTGTGTGTCCATGTGTTCGCATGTGCACAGGAGGATGCTCCTTTGTGACACACCTCCCACCCCAGCCCACAGTGCCTTTGGCCACTTTGCAAGAGAATGCTTCTCTGGCTACATAGACCTTCTCTGAAGTTACCCACTTTATTCTCTCTCCATGGTAGCTCATTTCGTAGCCATGTCCTCTACGTATAATTATACATTTATCAGTTTTACTGGTTTCTTCATGGTCTCCCCTACAAACTCCCTGAAGGCAGGGAGGGACTAGTTCCGTTTTACCATCACATAAGCAGAAAACATAGTGCCCAATGTATAGAAATGAGATTACATATGTGGATGAATGAATGCAAGTATCCCAGAAATTTGTCAAAGGAAGCTAGAAGCAGCATCATAGGAGTGGAAAAATCTGATGCCCTCTTTCTTAAATTAAAAAAAAAAAAAAACTTTTAAAAATACCTCCTTTAGTTGATGTACAGTTTTTAAATTTTTTTTGTTGTTTCTTTATTTTTAACCCTGCAATTTGAAGTACATTTTTTTCCCCTTAAGTGTGCAGTGTTCTCTTTTGCCTCAGGACTTAGTACATGTGATTTCCTCTTGTGAGAACTCTCACCCCACTCCACCCTGTGAGCCTAACTTCTTGCTTTTAGGAATAGTTGATGTCATACCTCTCCTGAAAACATGAGAGGAAAAACTTGCGCCCAGAGGAACTCATGTCTGTCTATAAATTCACTCATCACATTGTGCTAAATTCATCTAAATTCTCATCAATCTTTCTAGACCAGTGATTCTCATAGTCCATTATGGAGCAGAATCTTTGAGAACAGTGCTTCTCAAACTTTAAAGTGTGGGGATTTTGTTAAAATACAGATTCTGATTCAGCAGTTCCATGGCAGAGCCTCTACATGGCTAATGAATGCCCAAGTGATGCCACAGGTGAGGGCAAAACCATAATATGATTGTTTAAAACGCAGATTCACCCACAGGTTTTGATTCTGAAGCTCTATGACAGGGCTCTGAATTCTGTGATTTTCACTAAGTGCTTCAACATGTTTCTAATATAAGCAATCAGTGAACTGCTCTTTGAGGAAAAACTATGCCAGTCTGTGAAGTTTGAAGGCAGGGCTCTGCTTTGTCATTATTTTTACACCATGCATTAAGTATGGGCTCTGGCACATAAAATTCGTTCAAGAGCCACATTTACAGAATGACTAAATTGACTCACTAGCACTAATACAAGGGGATGAACCCAGGAGAGTAATGACAAGTCCAAGCTGAGAACAATCTCAGCAGGCAGCTGCTGACTCACAGGCCTCATCTGGGCAGCAGGGGACATTTTGTTCCTATAAATTTAATATATTTAAGTTCGTGTCTTCCTTTATAAAGCTGTCTTCTACTAGCAGCCCTACCACCTTTTTAAAAATAGACTTTTTTTTTAGAACAGTCCCAGGTTCATAGCAAAATTGAGCAGAAAGTACAGAGAATTCCCACATACCTGCTGCTCCCACACACACAACATCCTGGCTGTCAACATCCTGCACACGGCGGTACATGTGTTACATTCTATGAACCACGCTGACACGTCATTATCAGCCAAAATCCAGTTTACATCCGCCATCTTTTTAAACTTCTTTATATACTGATATTCAAGAAGGCCTGTCTTTGAATAGTTAGAATTATTTGAACATAGAGTGGAAAGAAACTAAAAAGGTGATCTAGGCCAACCGTTATCCACAACTATTTCTTACTCTAAAACTTTTAATGGCCTAGATTGCCTGAAGGAGTTCAGACTTCAGAGCTTGATATTGGAGGTGCTACCACATTGGCCCCTTCCCAGATAGTTCACACAGAGTGGGAGACGTCTCTGTTTCACTCCACTCAACATTCTCACTTCCTCTGGGAGCTGTTCCTACTTCTAAGTTTCTGGATAGACATGTGACTCAACCAAAGTCCTGCCCTGAAAATTTTGTATTTGAAGCAATGGTGAAGAGGGTGGGGCTTGCCTATTGGGTGACAGGGCCGGAAGGGTGTGAATCAGAGGTCAGTCTCGGTGGCCATCTTCCCTGCCATATGGAAAATATCTTTCTGCAGAAAAGGGTGATGAGGAGTGGAGAGCCAACACCAAGGGGTAGATAGAGATTTTGTGTAAGGGAAGCAGGAAGATGGGGGGAAGAAGTAAGGATGAATGACTGTTTTCAGTCTGAAAATTTCTTCAGGCCTGAGGTTAATCCCACCAGGATTCTTTCTGACCACTTATGCTCAGCCCATACACATTCTTAAATCTTTTGACTATCATCCTACAAGTAGGTAAACAAAAAAGAAGTGAAAGGTCTTCAGCAAAAACAAAATAGTCTATTGTTCCCTACCCTCCCATCTTATACTGCAAAAATGAGGGCTGCAGTACCTTTGAATGGGGTTCAGTCTGGTCATTTCATAAGCATGTACAGCTGGAAGTCAAGTCATCTAGGTAGGGGGTTCCCAGGTTTACCATGGGGTATATGATAGTTATTACTAACCAAGAACTCTATTAAGAGCTTACTCTTAAGAGAATAGTCCAGAAAGCTAATGTCTATAAAAGGAAAATTGTCTCAATTGTGATGTGGGACACAAACTTTTTATATGACATTTTCTCAATGCCATCAGGGGACAACCCATTCAGCCTGCAGAGTGTAAACCTAATGGCATTGAGAGTTGTTGCAGGCTGAGTCCTCTGGAAAGCAGGACAGAGTTTGAGAGTTCAGCGTACAGTAGTGTCCTCTCCATAATACAAGAGTGGGGGAGGAGATGGGAGCCAAACTGGACAGATGGTGCTGAGCCTTAGCAACAACTTCAGCCACCCCAAGACCTATGAGATACCCCTGTCCTTCAGAGACTGCAGAGGGAACCTGCACTGGAGAACATTGGTATGCTGGTAAACTCTGAAAAAACAGAAGTTCAAATTCATTGTGTTTGCAACTTTCCATGGTATAAGTACCACTATTTGCCTAATTTCAGGCTATGAATGTCAAGTCATTGAGCATGGAGCTGGAGAGGCTCGCTATCGGGCAGGGCGTCAAGTCAGTAAAGCTGTTTCTGCACAGTTCTGGAAGGGTAGGCCTTTGTTCTCCCATGCCCATCAGCCAGTGAATTTGGGCTGCTCTGGGAGGGGCGTGGCCTCGGGCAAGGCAGCTCTGTGCAGATACAACCCCTCAAAGGGCCCAATCACTGAAGGCAACCGCTGACTGCACTCCCAGGAGCTGGGCCAACAAGCCCATTTATTGACCGGGATCTGGACAGCTCATTACAGAGTCTGCTCTGGAAAACTAGTTACCTGCCCACTCAGCTGTCAGTCAAGAATATAAGTCCATCTTTCACATGTTGATGGTAGAGCTGATATATAAACACATGGAAAGACTTCCAGCTGTCCCAAACAATAAATATCCTAAGGTAAAACAAACAAAGTCCAGAAGACTTTAGACAATAGAGCTGCTCAGACCAGCCTCTGTAAGAGCAAGGGATTGAGCCTGCCTTGAAGGATGAGCAGAAATAAGACAGGAAAGGAGAGGAGATTGAGTAGAAGTTGCATTGCCTTGTGGTTAGAATGTTAGCTCTAGTGCTTATTAGAGCTCAGGTCTTGCACAAATTAATTCTCTGTGCCTCAGTTTCCCTATGAATATAACGGGTATGATGATGATGATAGTAATGATATTATCTACCTCAAAGTATTGTTGTAATAATTTAATTTACAGTAGGAGTTTACAATAGTGCTTGGCAATATTAGGACTTCAATTGAATTATTATGGGCATGGAGGTAAATACCAAGATGCTGCATTGCAGGGCCTGCCTGGTGGCACACGAGGTTAAAGTGCAACACTGTGAAGGTATCTGCAGTTGCTGTTCGATCTCTGGCCAGGGAGGGGACTCACATGGCACAGCAGACCTCTCCTGTCTCACCACTGCTCCCCTCAGCAGTGTATTTCAGTAGATCTGCCTGTTCTGCTCTCCACTCTGTCACTGGTGAATCCACTCAGCCCCCACACCTTTGTCCTGTACCCCAGCTCTTGTACGCATAAATCGATAAATCTTAAAAAAAAAAAGATTCTACATTACAGAGTAGGAAAAAAAAAACAAGACCAACTATAGGACATATAAAGACATTAAGACATATAAAGACCAAAGCTTCATTTTACCAGAACTTGGCAGGCACAAAAACAAGAAAACAAATGGATTCCCTCAACTTCCCAGACTATGCCCTGTCCAGCACCACAAGTTCCCACACAAGCATCTATAGATGCCTCAGCTGCCATTCCTAACTGCATCCACAACTTCCACAGCCACAGTTACTGTTTAGATCCATGAAAGACAAGCCCCAGAAAGGCTCCTGGCTTTAGGGACAAAAATTCTGAGGCCCCAGATCCCTATTCTAGAAGAAGATGGCTACAGGTAGTGACACTTAGCCTGTAAGAGATACCTTCAGAGAAGGATGTAACAGAGAGCCCCAGCCAGCAGCTGTGTCGTCCAGATTGAGGGTCAGCACTTGGTGGTTCTACAGGAGTCCACCCTTCTCGTGCAATATTCCATCTTTAGTGCAGATGGGGATATAGCACAGAATATAGCACAGACTTTGCTGCTCTGTTAGATAAAGCTCGGGATATGGGGTCAAGACCACAAATTTATGATCCTTGTCTCAAAATCTAATTAGAAGTATTAAACTACTACTTCCTCACAGCACCAAGCACCATGATAGCCCATCGGAAGGTCTAATGAACAAATTATATTTGTGGAGTCCAAGAACAAATTATATGTGTAGAGTCCATTGGATTCCAGAATCCAGTATGGTTTCCAAGAATGATTTTTAAGGTTTATTTTTATTTAAAAAAATTAAAATTTAACCGAAGCTCCAAGGCTGTCCCTAAGACCTGGAGTCTCTTTTCCTTTCTTATGTGGCCCAAAGCACCCCATCCCATCTCCCAACCACCCAAAAGAGCTTCCACTTCTCAGTCCTTTCCACCAGAGCTGGAATCGCTGCTGTACGAGAGCCCAGTGCCCCAAACGCTGAGCTCGTCAGTTCCTGCAGGAAGAGACCTTATTTCACACATTTTTAAAATTTCACACATTTTAACTATTATACAAATTAAAGTTGTTACTCAACAGATAGGTTGTTAATGGTGCATGTACCAGAAACCAATGTCTCTCAGATAATTGTTCTTAACTTCATGCTTTTGAAAATAAATAACATCAGAAATTTAAATTAAATTATAGAGGAAGACCCCTCCACCTTGCAGCTATTCAGTCATTAAAATGAAAAGGTAGCTCAAAGTTAAAGGAAATGTGAGCTGACTGAAGGGTCGTTTTCGCTTTCTCAAGTAGAATATTTGTCTATGGGGTCTTTCTAGAACCAGAAAATTGTTCTTTACCCTATTGGCTGCAGTATATTCATTCTTCCCAGGAATTCTTCCTACAAGTTGTCAAATGATGTGTGTGTGTGTGTGTGAGCGTGCGTGCACGCGCGCACAGGAGATTTGCGGTGCTCACTGAGCTATACAGAACACACACCCATGTATTTGTATAACTGGAGTCTGTTAACCTAGATATTCAAGAGGTCTTTAGAACGATAAATTGCTTTTATTTGAGAACAGTGATTAAAATCTGGGGATCAAGGGTTCAGGTTAGAAACCCAAAAGTTGTTTGCAGAAGGGACAAAACCTGGTGGTTCTTATAAAAAGAAAAAGAAGAATGAGGTACTGGAGGTGAGGTAATGCTCAGGTGGAAGGATCACTAGGTGAATGGTTAGGTGGGAAGTATCATAAAGTAAAAGAAGATAAAAGTTAACTTATTCCAACACTTGTGTTGGTCTTTTCAAACAAACTATTGTCATTCTTGCTGGCCTCTTGCAATGCTGGCAGTTTGGCCCAGTCCATATGAGAAAATTCCTCTTATAGGACTTCCCCACGTCCACTTAAAAATGACTCCAGTTATGTCAACTTTTCACAAGTCATCCCACTTCAGATACAGGCCTATTTCAAACTCAATTTGTTCAAAAACTATGGAATCAGACTCTTCTGGAACCTGTGAAAGAGTCCTCCAGACAAGGGTGGGCAAGAGAGTATTCCAGCTAGATTTGATTCCCTACAGTGTTTCTTAATATAACCTGACATATTTTTATTACAAATTCACCCGTGTTAGAACTTAGGACACTTTCATATGCTTTGCTCATATGCGTTGGGAAGACTTCACATTCTCTACATATACTGTGGTTTGGGACTTGATGTTCTTATAGGGCAGGGAAATATTTTAGATCACATCCTAGGAAAAATGCTTTTGTTAAAAAGATTTATTTTTATTTATTTATGCATAGAAGAACTGAAATATAGGCCAAAGATGCGTGGAGGTGAGAGGATTCACCAGAGACAGAGTGGGGAGCAGAACAGGCAGATCTACTGAAATACACTGCTGAAATACAACTCATGGTGCAGTGGCCGCGGATGCTTCATAGTACTGCAATAAGTCACAGCGCCACCTTGCGTCACCAGGGAGGCCCCTAAGAGAAATGAATAAGAATGAAATAGCATCTTCTGTAAGCATTGGAGGGGTCTCGGACCATTTTTAGGATTAGCGTTTCATCTAGTAGATAACCTAACAGACACAGTGGTTTTGATCCCTGGGAAGAATGGGTTTATAAGGAAGGGAGGACGAAAGCAACATTTAAATCTGATTCACTCATAAACTGAGCTTCTGAACACATACACACACACACACACACAAACACACTCATTGGCACACAGACACACACAGAGTTTGCTATTCTTCAGCTAATGGGATTGGCACCGCTTAAGCAGACTGCTAGGTCATTGTCTGCGACCACAGCAAGAGAAACATTATTTAAAGGCCATTCAGACCCTAAAAGAAGCGGCTGAGCAGAGTAATTATCGGAGACTCTCCATTAACTAGGGCATCTTTGCTCTTTGTCTGAGTTGGTTTAATAAGACCCACTAATGGGACTGTGGGGGAGGTGACATGCTAATGGTTCTAAAAAAGCCCCTTCTTGGCCCCTCTATTACTGGGGACAGTCTTTAGAGATGCTGACAGTAAAGCCAGAAGTTACCACACAGCAAAATGACCTACACAAAAACTTGGTTTGGATCCCTGCTGTTTAGGATTCAGGTTTTCAAAATTAGGAAACATCGTTGTTTTGTCTCTCTTTTATTATTGAGGTGATTTCCCCCCACTGCCCTTGCTGACCTTTGACCTTTTGGTTTTTGGAGAACATGTCATTGGAAAGAGCAGCACTCAGTGGTGACCATGCAGAATGACACTGCTGGGTAATTTGTCCCTTAGCTCACTGTTTCTATGTGTTTTCCAGTGATTTACTCCTCTAGAAATGGCCAGTCCCATTATTTCTTTTAAAATACGAAGCTCAAAGTCAATCTCATACTTACATCTCAAATTTAGGATGGCCTCCTGAATTCTAACTGCTGCGTTATAATCAGCCAGGTTTATAGTGAAGGCCTCCAACACTGAGCTTTCCTGGAGGTATGCATGACACAGGGGAAGTCTCATGCATTACTAGTTTTGGTTGGGAAGTGGCCCAAGTTGCCCAATTCTCATCTCCCCTGCTTACCTCAGACCAGCCTTCCTCTTCTCCCTTCCAGATCACTCCATAGTCCTGTAGCTGGTCTTCCACCAGCCCTCCCAATGCCATCTCCCTACAACTGCCAAAGTAACTCTTCAAACAGATATCTAAGTATTTCAGTGACTTCTTATTGCTCATAAGAATTCTTAATGTTATCTGCGAGAACCACAAATGGTCTGATTGTTTCTTTTTCTCCAGCAACATCTTTCATAACATTTCTCCCAATTATGTTCCAACCCTTGGAGCTTTGTTCAGTGAATGAATATATCATACTTATTCCTGCCACAGGGCCTTTGCACATATTTCTACTTGGGATGATTTTTTTCCCCTATACCCCACTCATCTTTCAGCTCTGAGCTCAGTAGTCAGATTTCAGGAAAATCTTCTTCTAATGTCCTCTGCAGATTGGTACCTTCTATTTCATACAGTTATAGCACAATATATTCCTCCTTCACAGTACTTACTAGAACCAGACTTTTACATTTATTTAAATAGTTTTGTACTAAAAATTCTCATGGGACTCTATGAATCACGAGAATAGTTATAAACTCCATCAGCAATAACTATGTCTATTTTTGTATATCTTTATATTCTCAGTGCCCAGTACAATGTCTGTAGTCTGAGTACGTAATAAATATTTGTTATGCATAGTGACTCAAGTTACTAGATCCTACTTCCCCATGCTTGCTTTCAATTTTCAAACAAAGTTTGTTTCCATGACTACTGTATTTGGGAACAACCCATCTACCACTTTTTCCCATGTCCGTGTAGAACACCAGGTCGCTCTTCTTATGGGATGTAGACTAATTTTCTAGTTTCAGAGTAGAACTAAAATCCCATTCTTAGTTCAGTGGTGAGCAGACTTTTATGAAGTACACAGATTTATAAGGCACAAATAAACACACATACATTTTGGTGATGCTTTCTGTCTTCTCAAGAACCAGTGGAAAAGAGACTCTCCATTAAGAGGAGAGTCCAGCGTAACAGACCCCACCCCCCACTCTGGCATACCAGTGCAGCGATGGGTAGGTGGAATTGTTCCAATTTCTATGGTGCCCAAGAACACCCGGCACTTTGTCTACTGGTTGGATAGTAAAGGGTGGGCCTCACAACATGGATTGAGGGGAAGGGGGTGTTTTGTTGCTTGGTGCTATTCTGGAGAGGTGGGCTTCAGGCCTGCCTATATGCTCAGTATATTTGCACTTGTATTGAGTGGGACCAGACATGCATACAGTGGCCCAATGAAGCCCATGTGTCCCAATGCCCCTTTAAAAAATTAAAGCTAGAAGTCAAATGTGCACTTTCATTTCACAGTTATGGCCACCTAAATCTGCACTGCTCTATTATAAGCAAGTTACAGCAGTCAGTCTCAGCTCCTCTAATTAAGGAAACAGAAAAAGAAACCATGGAAACCAAAGAAAGAAGTACTTCCAGAGCATCTGAGGTCCCATAAAGGAATTGTCCTCTCAAGGTCGGTATGTACCTAGTCCCTTGATGACGCAGTCATGTGGTGACATGCATACCTTCTAGATGAATCCAAGTGTAGAACCACGGTCAGGAATGTTTCTGGAGCTGTTACTAATAAAAGAAATAGCTGCATACTCTCACATAATTTTTACCCTTGTCTAAATTACTGCAAAAACTTGTCAACTTCCAAGCCTCAGTTAACATATATCCTAAGAGTATTTCCTGGTTCTTGCACTGTGAAAGTGCAAGAAAATATAAAACAAGACTCCTTCCCACAAGGAGTTGACAATCTAATGAAGACTTCTATGGCCTTATAAAATACATGAAGCAAAGGCATATAACTGGTTGAGTTCTACACCATGCCCCTAAATGTGTGGTCACAACCTAGAGCACCGACATCACTTGGGAGTATTGCTTTTTTTTTATTAAAATATTTTAAAATTTACATATACTTGCCATTAATTGAAATCCCCATGTATTCCCCATCACCATCTCACCAGTGCACCATCACCTCAGTCCCTCGTGCTCTCCTCTTCCCTCAACCCTCCCACTCCCCTCCCCACCAGGTGTTCCCAGTCTGTCCTTGTCTCCTCATTTTTGGTTTCTGTGTCTTTATTGCTGTTATTGTTATTATTATTGTTCTTATTCC
>JAGFMF010011501.1:7712747-7744084 GCA_019455555.1 Galemys pyrenaicus
GTTCCATTCTTAGTAGATTGAGGAACCGCCATGCTGCTTTCCATAATGGTTGGACCATCTTGCATTCCCACCAGCAGTGTAAGAGAGTTCCTTTTTCTCACTTGGGAGTATTGTTACAAAGGCAAACTTTGAGGCCCAACCCCAATTTTACCAAATTGAAGTTTTGGAGGTGGGATAAAATCAGCATTTAAATTTCTCCAGGGGGGGGTTCCTATGCATACCCTAAGTCTGAAAGGCATGTTCAAAGTTGAGAAAAAATGGGAATCTGAAAGGACTGATTGCTGGGGGAAGAGTTTCAAAGACCTTTGCATTTGAGTTGGGTCACCCTTGTAAGACAGGTTAGTAGAGTTTGGAATCATGAAGGACTCAGAGAAGGGCATTCAGGCAGAAGGAGTAAAAGAAGGAAAAGCATGGAGGGGGGAATGGACGTGGCATGAAGAGGACTGATTGAAGCTGAAAGTCTGGGAGATGTGTAAAGGCAAGGCCAGCTCCTATAAGAAAAGGAGTTTTAGATACTGCATTGGGGCATCCCTAGTGGCTCAAGGGGTTAAGACACAGCACTATGAAGCTATCTGCATACACTGTAGCACAAGTTCGATTCCCAGTCAGGGATCTGACCCACATGGCACAGCAGACCTCTTCTGTCTCCCCGCTGCTCCCCTTGGCAGTGTATTTCACTCTATCCCCCTCTGCTGCTCCTCATTTTGTCTCTGGTGAATCCTCTCATCTTCTGCACCTCTGGCCTATACCCCAGTTCTTGCTTTAATAAAGAAATCTTTAAAAATCACATAAACATACTGCACATAAAATAAGAATGTGTGTATGTATGTGTGTACATGCATTTGTGTGCATGTGTGCATGTATGTGTGTGTATATATGTATATGTGTGTATGCCCATCTCTAGTTTTCCCTGATTTCAAAGGTAATACATCTTTTGTATAAAAGCAAAAACACTAGAGTAGCACATAATTAAAAAAAAACAGAACATTTCCTCATGACCCCCTTATGTGTGGGTGTTTGTAGGGGTAACATTTTGATGTGCATTCCCTGAGAACATTTTCTATGCACAGTCTAATCACCTGTTCCCCCAAAACCACCAGGCAGAATTCTCCTCTGTTCACAGCTTTGCAACTTCTTCAGTTCATTCACAATACATTCTCCATATTTGCGTGGTCCTCCTCTGTCATCTTCAAGGTGGACCACATTCTTTTTAATGGGTCAGTAGTTTTTAATTGCTTAAAGAGGGCACATTTAATGAAGCAGCATGCTTGAACACTGTTGGGGCTGATGCTGGTAAGAATTTGATGATGGGGTGTTTTGGGATAGTTGTGGAAACGGTTGTGCAGGGGTGTGCTCAGACTTTGAGAATATCGGGGGACAGAGGCCTGGTGTTCAAAGTGTTCTGCCAGCTCTTTACTTGGTGCTAGCCTCAGTCCCCTAGTGGATATCTAGATTAATCATTTTACTTCAATCTTTAAATCTTCATGTGTTTCCATAGCTTTACCTATATCTTTATGTGTGTCTATTATCCTCACCTATATCTTTATATGCACACATGCATAGATAGAAAGTAGATAGATAGATAGATAGATAGATAGATAGATAGATAGATAGATAGATAGATAGATCTGTCTGTCTCATCTACGTCTATCTAGCAGTAAGTCCCATAGTAAGTCCCATATGTAAGCAAAATGGATGGTCCTGGCTCAAACTTTTGAGAAGCATTTTTTTAAGAGGGACAGTTCTCAATTCTACAAATTTGTCTCTTAGTAGCAGTGTCTTTCACCTGTTGGTAGAGACTTCCAGTCTCTGTCTTTCCCTTCCTAGAAGCTGGGGTGCCTTTTTGATCAGAAACTTCTTACAGTCCTGTGGCTGCAGTCTGTGGGGATTCTCACCTCGCATCCTTTTTTCCTGAGTTTATCCTGTGGGCCATTTTCTGAGGTGAGAGACACTAACGGTATAGATATCTGATTGTGCAAATTTTCACCAAAAATTTGTTCCTTGCCTCTTTGAAGAAAACCTAAAGACTAGATGAATTACAGAACCTCAAGATTACATAACTTTGACATTAAAAATGACACCCAGAAAAACCTTCTCATGAAAATGATGCCAAAAGTAAAGAAGGATACCCCAGCCCCTCTCCAGGTCCAAGCTAAGGCAAAAGCTTTGAAGGCCAAGAAAGTGGTGCTGAAAAGCATCCACAGCCCTTCACAACACACACACAAAAGGCACTTGAAATGTCACTCACTTTCTAGTGGCCCAAGACATTGGGGTTGTGAGAGCAACCCAAATATCATCTGAAGAGCACCCCCAGGAGAAATAAGCTTTACCACTACGCCTTCATCAAGTTCTACCTGCCCCCTGAGTCACCGTGAAGACAGACAACAAGAACACATTCACATTCATTGTGGATGTCGAAGCCAGCAAAACCAGATCACACAGGATGTGTAGAAGCTCTATGACACTGACAAGGCCAAACTCAGCACCCTCATCATACTGGTGGAGAGAAGAGAAGAAGTGGATGTTTCACTGCTTCTGACTAGGATGCTTTGGATGGTGCCAACAAAATTAGGATCACCTGGGCCTCCCTGGCGGCACAGTGGGTTAAGCAATGTACTATGACGCAAACCACAGCCACTGCAGCATGAATTCAATCCCTACCGCTGGCCATTTAAATGAAAGTTTATATATTTTTTCTGATTGTGTATTTCACTCCACCTAATGTGTTCATGCCTTCCTGGTGAGCAGAGCAGGCCGCTCCTGCAACCGAGCAGGTTGGTTTACGCATTATAGTGAGGGCGACCCCACGCCACAGGGCAAGCAGGTGCCATCTCGCTAAGGTGGTGTTGGACTTGTCTAGGATTTGGGCTGGTGTTAAATGAGTGTGGGGAGACTTTAAAAATGCAGGTTGGAATATCCTGGTCAGGAACCAGGAGTAATTCTGTGTTTGGTATCACACTAAATCTTTTCTAGAAGGAAGACTAGACTGAGGGTAAAACTGTAATTGGGAAAGAAGCAGCAATCCTTCACACTAATAAGGGTGATTAGCTATCTGGGAGATGATGTCAGCAAGACGGAGATAGAGGCGATTCCTGCTTTGCTCCCAAGAGGACCACTGAATCACTGACAAACGACTGGAGGGACATTAAATCAAGAGTCTCTAGGCTCAGGGTGAGTCTCTAGGCTCAGGAGAAGTGCCCCTTGCTCCTGGGAAAACAACACAAGCCACACCAGTGAGGACATGAAGAAGAATTACGCTTCATTGCCGAGGAAGCACATGATTTTATGCACAAAAGCAACTGCCAGGTTTTCTTTGCTGGTAAATTTACAGGATATTTGCAACCTATACAATGACCTCAGAATATACCCCATCAATTACACCAACAATAAACCCTCTTTATACTCAAGATGCTTCATTGATATCCAATAATATTTAAAGAATGTACATCTAAAAAAAAAGGGAGGCTTGGGCCTTCTTGGTGGCACAAGGGGTTAAGTCGCAGCACTATGAAACATCTACAGCCACAGCAGCAAGAGTATCATTTCTGGCCTGGGAGGGGACCCACATGGCGCAGCAGACCTCTTCTGCCTCACCCGCTGCCCCCCTCAGCAGTGTATTTCAGTTGATCTGCCTTTTCTGTTCCCCACTCTGTCTCTGGTGAATCCTCTTGACTGCCCCCCCTCCTCTGGCCTGTACCCCGTTCTTGTATGCATAAATAAATAAATCTTTAAAAACATTAAGATAACGAGAGAGAGAGAGAGAGAGACCGATCTTGGTCAAGTGAGAAACCCAAGGCCTGTGTGGAGTCATGAAACAAAGTAAATGAAACCATGAACTCCTGGATGAGTTTATGAAGAAGTTATTGTAACTACAGGAATGGGCTGTGGTGGTCAGGGAGGGCTGTAGGAGAAACGTTGGGTTTGAAATAAGGCTGTGATGGAGAGAGAGGAAGGGAAATGGCTGGTCTCGGAATGAGGCAATAAAGTGGGTCAGTCATGATATTGTGCAGGATAAAGTTGTGGAAGAAAACACTAGAAAGAGAGATTTAGGCTAGATCAAGGCAAGCTCAAAACATGAGCTAAGAATGAAGTCTTTCTCTCTTGAGACAGTTAGAAGGCTCTTTGTGCAAGGAAGGGACATGAGGAAACTGGAATTTCAGAAACATTGTGCCATCAAATGTTTTCCAAGTTAGTCTGGACTGGGGTCTGAGGTGAGCTGTCCAGACATAACTGAGTTAGAATGAAAAAGAAGGGTCAGGTCGCAGACGCTCTAAGAAGGGAAAATTAGATCTGTAAAATGGCTATCTTGTTTAAGGAGGAGACCGAAAGAAGATTAGTCATGCAGTTTAAATATCTTGGATTGACATTTGCTTTTTTATGTCCAAAACTGTCAGGCAAATCTTGTTTGTGTTTTACTGGACTACGGCTCAAAGCAAACTGCTTCAAATCAGTAATGGAGATATTAGACCACAAGACATACAAACTGAACACCAAACTCTCTACAAATAATCCTACCTCATTCTGTAGCAGGTTTTGTTAATTTGCCTTGATGAAACCAATCAGGTAGCGGTTTAGGGGGGTGAAGAGAACACTTTTTAGAAAAATAAAAATCTGCAAATATATGGAAAAATAAAAGTAGTATAATAAATACATTTCTATGTACATTTTCACTCTTATTCCAGCTTCCCAGAAATAACAAATGTTAACGTTTTTGTAATATTTCATTAAGAAAATATTACACATTCAACCTCCTTCCATGCCTGCTTCTATTATCATAGGTAACTTTAATTATACATTAATGCTTATCTCTCCTGTCTGATTTTTTAAAAATAAAAATTATGTATATTTAAAGTATACAACTTGGGGCCTCCCTGGTGGCACAGTGGGTTGAGCGCAGCACTGTGAAGCATCCACTACACAGCAGCTCGAGTTCGATCTCCAGCCAGGGAGGGGACCCACATGGCGCAGCAGACCTCTCCTGCCTCGCCCACTGCTCCCCTCAGCAGTGTGTATCAGTCAGTCTGCCTGTTCTGTTCCCTGCTCTGTCTCTGGTGAATCCTTTTACCGCCCGCGACTCTGGCCTGTACCCCAGCTCTTGTGTGCATAAATAAATAAACCTTTTAAAAAAATAATAAAGTATACAACTTGTTGATTTGAGGTATATATATAAATATATAGTAAAATAATGTTAAGAATTATTCTAATAAATATTTCTCTTCAGAGTTACTTTTTTTTGTGTTTGATGAGAGCATCTAAATCTATTCTTTTCTCAATTTTTTATTATGCAGTAGGGTATTATTAACCCTGGTAACCATGCACACATTTAGTCTGATTTTTATACTATTACCACACATATGTGTCTGAACCAACAACTCAGTATTTTTTTAAAGGACATATATATATTATAATTTGTCATTATAATTTGTCACCCTTATGCTTTTATTATTTATCCATGCTGTTATGTAGAAATTTGGTGGATTTAGTATTATGTAAATTTTTATAGAAGAATAACACGCAGAAAAGTATACAAATTATAAACATACAACTGACAACAATTTGAATTTTCAAAGTGAACATATTTCTGTAACAATTACTTCCCCATTACTTTTTTTCAGACGTTTTCTAATGCCTCTTTTTTATTTCCTGATAAATGTTAACATTATTTTGTCAGATTGATAAATATCGTATTATTATTTTATTTGGCTCTGTATTAACTTACAGATCAACTAAGAGCAACAATGTCTTTATAGTTTTGAATAGCCTCTCTTAATGCTGTAGGGAAAGAGGGAATATTTTGACGCAGAAAAGAAAGAAAGGGGAGGAGGGTAAGGAAGAAGAGACTATTTCCCTCAGAATCCACATTTAAAAAACATAAATTGCCTTTTCCCTTTGAATAGTATAAAACACTTTTAAAACATCACCTCAATCTCTAAAATATCCTAGTAGCATGCAATTAAAGTTTTTAATTTGTAGACTGAAAGTTTAAGGCAGAATCTTGGCCAAGTGCCATAGCTTTTTATATTCACTCTTAAATTATTTCTTTTCAAGTATTTATAAAGAACTGAGCATAAACCTTTCCTGTCCTTAGGCTTTTGCCACTGCCAGGGTAAATGAACACATGAATGGAGTTAACAGAAAAGCTATACAGATATGTGCAAACAACCTAATTGAAAGTGACTTTTCTCTGATATAAGCTACTTTATGTAGATTTTCACTCTTATTCCAACTTTGACTCTTACCCACTGTCAAAATTATTTTGAGATTATCTAAAGTGATAGGTAATAAACAGAAAAATAAATTAGCATGCATTCTTAGCTTCTCCGACCTCTTAATTTTGAGCAGCTTCCTTTGGAGAATCATAAAATTAAAGGTTATTTTCCTGCAATTTTTCTCCTTCTAAATATTTGGATAACACACTAGGGGTGACTAAATGGATAGCTCGAATCTACCATGAAGATGGTCAATCTGTAAAGAAAAGCTAAGAGAACAGGGAGTCCAAATGCACTTGGAGTACCTGGAAATTACACCTGGCAGCCAACAACCTTTTGTGCTTCTTTGTTGTACTGTATTTTCTGGCAGCAGGCTTTCAAGGGTACCTTTATTTCACTGATTACTAAATTAGTGTTGGATTTAATGAGAGAGATCTGTCCTTTTATTTGTGCCTTTTCCCTTCTTCTTCTTACTTAAAAAAAAAAAAGGATCAGCATCACAAAAGCTTTGTACATTTCTAGTTTGCTTTTGATGATGTGACCATTTGCTCCCATCTATCTCCATGGTAATAAGCTTCCTCCACCCCCACTTTTCCAAGCCTCAGATACTTAGGAGCTTCAGGACTGGAGTAGAGTTGCATGCTAAAATAATGCAGAGAAACAAATTGGTCTCTGTAAATAGGCCCCATCTTCAAAGCATTCAAATATTCTTCAAAATGTGATCCATTTTTCTTTGCTTGAAAACAGGTGTATTTTAGATACAATATTTGAAAGTAAAACATTGCATCTCAGGAAATGTATCTCAGTAAGTGCCTATATTCTGAAACAAGTCTTGGACAGGATTTTAACACAGAAACAGGTCTCAGATTTCACCTAGTGCAAGATTTTTATTATATACAGAAGGAAACTGAAGCTCAATGCAGTTTATTGTCTTGTGAATAAGCTGAACTTGAGACTGTGGCATGTATTCTTTCCTCTGTCACCAATATTTCAACAATTAAAAAAAACAATGATAATCAATTAATCATATTATTAAATGTTATTAATGACATTAAGAAAAATAGTTATTACTTATAATAAAACAGATAATGAGCTGATGTACTATAATGTGCAAGTGACTACTGTGATGTTTAGGTGGGGCAAAATTTTAGAAGTTGATCTTTGATGGTAGAAGGAGGAGATGGGTTCTGGACGGGGTGATTTGGTGGAGGGAAAATAAAAATAAAAAGCTGATCATCATGTTCTCTTTTAAAAAGTAAACTCATAGATGATGTTATATCATTTCAATATACAAATCACCACATAAAAATAAAGAAATATGTTTTATAGTAAAATATGTAGGCCGTTATGTGTACTCTTAAAGATATAAGCTATTTGTAGTACAATGGAGTCTTTCACATCACATTAACCATTCACTTAATAAAACAAACACAAAATAAAAATATATTCATAGAAGTTAATATTCTCAAAAGATATATATAGGTATATATGTACATATATTTAAAATATGTAAATAAAATATTACCTCAAAAATCTCTGAGCAGTGGTTACAGATAAGTTTTCTTTTTTATAATTCCCTGTATTTCAAATAGTCGACCAAAAATTTTTTTTCTTACCAAAAAAACCTTTTTTAGGAAAAAATGCATATTTGATACTTACGATATAGTTCATTCATGCTTTGCCCAATTCTACTTGTTCTTTTCCCACAGAATGAAGAATAATTTATGGTTTACAGTAGATAAGATGTAGTCCTATCCTGGTTTGCCTGCTAGGATTTAGTCTGTGGCCTGCAATGTTTGTTCTGGCTCATTATCCACAAAATATTAGGGATTCTCACTTAGCCAGGGAAGAGTTGACTGTAGAACCCAAGATCTTTAGAAAGAATATGCCCTTCACAGCTTTTTTAGACCCACATTTAACTTACTGTTTTGCTTAAGAGCTATTTTTAAAAAAAGATCTATCTATTTATGTACACAAAAATTGGGGTACAGGCCAGAGGTGTGTAGGGTGAAAGGATTCACCAGAGACAGAATGAGGAGCAGAACAGGCAGACTGACTGAAACACACTGCCGAGGGGAGCAGCGGGTGAGACAGGAGAGGTCTGCTGCGCCATGTGGGTTAACTCCCCGGCCAGGGTTTGAACCCAGGCCGTCATGGTGGTAGCACTGAGACCCAACCCTCTAGGCCACCAAGGAGGACCCTTAAGAGCTGTTTTTAAAGTAAAGAGAATTTTAATTGATACTTCTGAGGACTTCATATGCTTTAACTCATTATAAAATGTTCTTGGTCTTAAAGGTGCATCACAGCTCCACTGGCAAAACACCAATGACTGATTTCATCCAGGAAATCCTGGGACACTTTCTGGGAACAAAGAGATGTCGATGAATAAGAATGGCAGTGCCACAGCATCTAACAAAGTGACTTTCTCCAGTATGACAGATGCTCAGAAAATATTCCATGACTCAGTATCTCCAGTCCAGCAGTAATATCAGGGCTTGGTTATTTCTACAGACATCTGTCCCCCAGCTACTCACTGCACTGTGATCATGCACCATTAACCTGGACTGAAGTTCATTCTATTCTTGACCATGTAAAAACATTGCAAATGATTGAGTTTAATCTCCATTAATTTCTTCCTGTTTGATTATAGTTGAAATCAATTTGATTGAAACAGCATTTATTATCAGCAATAATAATGCTTAATTCTTTTTCCAGAAGGATAACACTAGTGATATTGAGATACAACTGTCTATTATGTCATCTTTTAAACCTGACTTAAATGTCTTCAGAGAACCACTGTAACTAGAGACTAAAAAATAATATAAAAGGAACATATAAATTATGTTGGGATATTAAAGTTAATGTGGTTTGCTACTTGCATCATTCAACTCTCTGCCCAAATGTTTTTTCCTTTCCTTGCCCTCCTTTCTAAAATGACACCTTGCTCTTCATCTCCTTGATTTGCCCTACTTGTCTTCATGGCTCTTAATACTACTTGAAATTGCATTTTATCACTTGACTTGTTTGTTTTGTTTTCTGTCTTTGCTCTTAGAATGCAATATCAAAAATAGGGATGTGATATTTGTGATCCACCATGTCTCATCTTCATGAGCATTTCCTCATATAGAAGATGCTCAATTAATATTTGTAGAATGAATGAATGGTCACATCTTCATTCTTTCTTCCTTCATGAAAGAAAACATTTTGTAGGTGAAGATCAATGTTGGAGGTGGTCAGGATAATGAATCAGCATATGCAACACCAAAAAAAATTTGCTTTTCTGCCAGGGATCACTACAAACACAGGTAGACACTTCCTCTGGGTATTTGAGTTGTAGGTTTTGTGACTCAGAAAGATGTTAATCCCACAGAGAAGCTGCATTAATTGCTATGTAACATTTACTGCAGTCAGTTATATGTGTTTATCTTCCTCTTTAGTGGTTATCTTCTTGAGGACAGAAACCATGGCTTGCTCCTCTTTCTATATTTTAGTAATTTGTAAATAGTAGATAATATGTAAATACTTGCTGAGTTGGATGAAACTAGTGCTTTCCACCCCTGACATGGATTTTTAGGCATGGTTCGCACACTCAAACCAAAAAATCTATAGCTTCTGAGTGACCATTCTTGGAGAATGAATCAGTTCTCTCAAATTCAATTTATTTATCACAATCATAATAAAAACACCAACAAAATTCTTAATGGATCCATACAGGTAGATGCAAAAGCATAGATAAAAAAAATAAATAGGAAATAATACTCATGGGAACCAAAAAAGAGAAACTTTGAGTTGGAACAAACTAGGTATTAAGATATTTTATAAAACTCTGTAATGAAAACATGTCCTGTTCTTAGGTAATATGACTCAGTATTACAGGGATATCTGTTGACCCTAAGTCAATTTATTATCATAATCCCCATGAAATGGTCAATAAGTTGTTTGTTTGTTTGTTTTTCAAATGAAGCGAGACAAGTTGACACTAAAGTATATGGGAAAAATTTCCAGAAAAAGAAAAATAATTAAAAATTGAGAGGGTTGTCCTATTAGATAAACATATTATAAAGTCTTGATAATTAAAACAGTGTGGTAACTGCCCCATGACAGAACAAATTGACTAATGAAACAGAATAAACAGCCTAGAAATAAACACAAATACATTTAGAAATTTAACATAAGAAGAAGTAGCATTTTGAGTCACTGAGTCAAAGACAGTTTTTTGAATAAATGGTGCTGAGACAAACAATACATTTGGAAAAAAATAAAATTAAACTCATACCTCTAATGATAGTCAAGAATCAGTTGAAAATGTTCAGAAATATATAAATGAAATAGTAAGTCCTTCTTCAGTCTTGATATAGGGAAATGTTCAAAATCTAAAAGTAATGAGAGAATATTTAAATATGTCTGAGTACATCTAAAATTTGAAAAAAAAAATTTGGCATGGCTAAAAACCTCAGAATAAATAAGATCAAAAAGACATCCAACAAATTGGGAGAATATATTTATCAGATAGATCCTATAAAAGGGTTAATTTTATGTACATTAAATATGTAAATATTTAATATTAAATATCTAAACATGTAAAGAAATCTTATAAATGGAAGAACACAAGATCAAAAACCTGGTAGAAAAAGGGGAAAAAATATTGACAGATAATTCTGCTGAAAAAAAAAAAAAGAGGGGGAAACTCTAAATCTATTACTCATAGGAGACATAGAGCCCCTGCAGCAGGCTCCATCAACCAACACAAGACCAAAATAGGGTGACAGTCAATATTAGGGGGAATTAACAAAGAACAGTGGGAGGCCCTGGACCTGGCTATTGCCAAGAAGCCATTGCCCCTGGTACCTAGGAGAATGTGGAAAGAATATGGTGCAGCTGACCGGAGAGGCTACGCTGGGACTTTGAGAGGCCAAATGACAATCATTCAACTGGGAGGGAGTTAGGGAAATAAATGCCGTGACTCCCTCCACCTTCACCGCCACTGATCTGCTAGTGGGTGAACTCAGCCAGCAGCCTCCAGGGGCACACAGAGCGGGCAAGGAAAGGTAATGTTGGTATCTAGAGAGATGAATGGGAAACATCCAGAGCATTGTTTTGTTTCGTTTTTTCTTTAAACACAGAGTATACCATATACAGAATTAAGAGTTTCCAAAGGCCATAAGACAACTGTCTGTAGAAGATAAGAACTTAAGGCCAATTCCCTTTCATAAAGGGGATTTGACAGGAGTTGAATTGTATCTGAATTCTCGTTGTCTTCAAGTTTTACTAAGTTATTATAACCCTTGTAATAAAATTGCAGTGGATGAATGATAGTTGGAGATTTTTAACATGGTTCCCACTGAGAATGGGTCCTCTACTCCCCCTTCCCCTCAGCCCAATTTTGGGGGGCTCTGACTGCACTGATCGGTAGAATACTGTGGATGTGATAGTTTCCAGGCTATTTCTGGCAGCTTCCATTTCCAGCTCTTGGGATGTTCATTGGAACCCTGAGCTGCTATATAAGAAATATAACTCCCAAGGACTGCCATGAAATAAGAAAGTCAAAGCAGCCAGATTAAGGAACACGATGGAGCAGAGAAAGGGAGGGAGGAGGCATGACGGGGCCAGCCCCTGGTTGCTTGAGCCTCTCTTGCACTCCCTTCATGTCAGGTGAGTCTGTGAACATTTTGAAGCAGATAGGAGCTGCCCTTGCTCTACCCTCTGTAAATAAAACAATAATAAATCATTATCCAAGTCATTCAGTTTATTACACAGCAACAGATAACTCGAACAGGATATGGTGTTTAGAAGTAGGATGCTGCTTAACAAACACCTAAACCACACAAAGTTTACACCTAGTCATTACACTGAAATCTTCTGACAACTGGGTGTTCATTGTGTGGCTTTGGGCTGGGGTGGCAGGGAGACTGTGGGTGATGGTGCGAAGGACTGGGAAGGAACATTACTGGAGAGTCTGGAGATGAGAGGACTCATCCTACATAGCAGGAAAAAGTGTGGCAAAGCTTCTACCAGTAATAAGGTAGAAAATGGAAAGGCACGAAAGGCTACTTACTAATTCAAGGCTGGAGATGTCCATACAGAATGCAAAATGTCAACCAACTTTTCAGCTGTTGAATTTCTGCAGAATCGGAAGGACATATAATGAGGTTAGGATTTGTTGAATTCTAATATAAAACTGTTGCACTTCCAGACTCTTCCATTAAGAGATTCCCAAACAAGAAATGGCTGTAGGGCTAAAATCAAAGCCAGAGCTGGGCTCTCACATGCTTTGTCAGAGCAACTTGAGGGCAGGCCCCGTACTACGTCCAAGAACCTTAAGAACCATCTCAGCAGGGAGTTGAGCTTTGAAGAATCTTTGAGGTGTCTCTCATCTTCAGCCTCAAAAGGAGACCCAGGATTTCTAATGTATCAAAAGGGCACATTCACATGTAATTCATAGGACTGTTGTCAGTTAAAATAACATCCCTTCATTCTAAACATCCACTGAGTGTCTGCTTTGTGCCAGGCACAGTACTGGTGTTCACAAATGCCTGATAGATATAAATCTGCAGATTCTGGAACAAGAAATTAGAATTCCTAGGAGCTCTTGGGAATTCTCAAAATCATGTTATACTGTATTTTTCCATGATGCCTTGATTACATGTGTTAAAATAACACTGGCAATAATAATAAACAGTGAGCTATTTTTTTCTGACATAGGGTTATACTAAGTTTCTGCAGTTTTTTTCTGCAAAAAAGTAACAGTAAACTCAGTTTATTATTATTATGAACATATGTAGTTTTACGTGTTAGATCACATTTCAGTGACATGCAAAAGTAATCTCTTACCTAATATGAACATTTAACAATAGAAAATATTAAAAAGAGGGAATAGCAAAACAAAACAAATGTCAAAGTAATTTGAAAGTATAAAATTACTGCATATTGTAAGTTATTCATAAAATGAAAATTTAAAAGACATAAAGTTTGATTTTTCCCTATCAGACTGTGCTGGTTTCACAACAAATATTCCAGATGTAGAATCTTTCCTCCCTTTTGCATTGACATTAGTTGAACTATCATGCTGCACTAGAAGCGCCTTCAAGTTGGTTGTTAAGGTACATATTGCTTATTATAAATACATTCCCCCTTTTAATGATTATAATATTGTCTTCTTTCTTGATTCTGATTCTGTTCCATTGCTAGTTCATACTTTAGATCAGTTTTGGATTTCAAGATGAATAGCACACAGATATTTACTCTTCTCTGCCTTTCTTCTGATAAAGCATATTTCCCTTCACAAGTCTTTCCATACATGATTTGCTAATAAGCTATTTTATTCTTGTTTGCCAAAGCAAAAAAACTTTCTTCTGCATGTAAACTACTAACCTTCCTTAAATGGTTAAGAGGGACATTAGATTCTTTTTTCTGCCATAAATGATTCAATTATAATTTCTTTTAAAAGCATACTGCTCAAAGCAAAATTCCAGTTTTGTTTAGAAGATTTGCACCATGGCTACTTAATGCTTCTACTACTAATCCAACTGGTTTAAGCTATTTAATCTCCTGCTTGTAATTTCATTACATGGCTCTTCCCATCAGTGCTAGCTGCAGTGGACATACAATTATTTTTTTTATCAGATTTAGGTTCTTCAAAAATCTTTCAATTTCTATTTCTGGGGTATGTTTCAGAAGGTTTTACAGTCTAAAATGATCAGTAAGTTTCTTTCCTATTTTTTAGGGGTGAAAATTTAAACAGTCTTACATTTTTTCTTATTTTAAAAATTGCCAGGCAGACATCATCTTGCATACCAATTGTCTCCTGCTATATCACCTGAACTATTTACTTTCATCTTGCTCAGATTCAGAAACTAACTCTATTTATTTCCTCTTCTAGTTGTTTCTGATGCTTTAAGATTTTTGAACAAAATACTTTTGTGGCAGCAAAATAAATTAGCTAAAAACTTTCCAAATTTTTGGATTACTTTCACCCCATGACTAGTTGTTATTACTAAACTGTCAATTCCTTTAACCAAGCACCACCTCTATGAATATTGTTAACCTATTTTTGTACAAAGAATGGTAATACTTTCCTCTGATTTCTTAACTGATACTCCTTGAGATTCAGAAAAACATCAATTTCCTGAGAAATTCTGGGAAGGAATTCCTACTGAGAAACTCGACACTGCAGCAGGTTCTGAGACACAAACAGAACAGATGGGGTCCCTGCTCTCATGTAAACATAACTGAGCGAACCATTTCAGGTAATGAAAGGATACTGAAGGCATTGGGGTGATGTGTCTGGAGATGGGGTGTATCATTTAGTACCGAGCTGTGGTGCCATGAATAGTAAAACTATCAAGAACAGTGGTTTAGATAAGAAGCTCATTTCTCTCTTCAGGTAAAAAGTTAACCAGAGCCAGGTTGAGTACCGCACTGTGAAGCATCTGAGGCACAGAGGCGCGAGTTCGATCCCCAGCAACGGAGGGAACCCACGTGGCACAGCAAACCTCTCCTGCCTCGCCCGCTGCTCCCCTCAGCAGTATATTTCAGTCCATTTACCTGTTCTGCTCCCCACTCTGTCTCTGGTGAATCCTCTCACCTCCCTCTACTCTGACCTGTAACCCAGCTCTTGTACACAGAAATAAATAAAACTTAAAAAAAAAAAAAAAGTTAACCAGAGCCCATATTCCACATTGCCTCCATCCGCAGCATCAATAGCTTCCCCAGCTCCCTTCTGTCTTTGTCCCATCTTCACTGCCAGCTCAGGTGCAAGACGCTTCCAAGAACCCCAGTTATTATAACCACATTCCAGATAGTGGGTGAAATATTAATAAGTCTGCTTCCCTTTAAGGATTCTAGGGAGTCTCAACATTTTCCACTAATATCCCATTAACCAGGACTGTGGCCAAACCAGCTGCCAGAGAGACAAGAAATATGAATTAGTATCCTGGGCAGCTCAGTGCCAGCCGAAGAGCAGGGCTGTGCTGGGAACGGGCAGGCAGGAGTCGGTGGCTTAGGAGATCTTTTCCTGGGAAGTGATAATCCGGACAAGAAGCTCTTTGTTAGATGATGAGAGTAGAACTTTTCAGGCAAGCGAAGGAGCAAGTGCAAAAACTTAGTGGTGGAAAATACAAAATGTTTGGTGAGTTTCCATCAAAATGATGGGAACAAGGCAATCAGGGAGACTGAAAATAATGAGGAAAGAAGAAAATAGAAGAAAGGGGTCTCAGAGCTGGGTGATGGTTACATCCTCTGTCCGTCCCCAGAGCTCTGCATTTTTCAAAAATTAATTTTTTAAAATGAATTGCACTTGCATTTAGTTTAAAAGGATGGCATCCATACCTTGAATACTACTAGAGTTCTTGGCTCTGTTCGTGCCAAAGAAACCACTCTAAACCACACTGGAAATCGTGGTTTTAATCACGATTTTTCTTTATCTGTAGGCAACATAGGGAATTACAGTCACTCACTAATTGCCTCATAAGAGAAACAGATAAAATCCAATGACCCACCTAGGAGCATTTTTCCGCTGGGTGTGGGCACAGCAGATATGAGCGACTTGTGCATGGGGCAGGGCACAGATACACAGGAACTAGTAATAGCATTTCCACAACTTGGATCAGTTCTTTCAGGATGTGTAAAAGCTAAGAAAAGTTTCTTTTAATCACTTGAGCTTTTGTTTTTGTGGGTTTTTTTTTTTTTTTCTTTTCTTTGTAAGGTCACTAGACATTCGGTAGAAATTTGTATTATACGATATAAAACTATACAGAAGTGTTTACATACATCAGTTGTGCTTCAAGTATTGCTTTCTGTTGAGTATTTCGAGCTCTTTTAATTATGTTAAGGAGAGAGGTAAGCAAAACCTGTGTTTCTGCCTCCTTCCCTATCCGGCCAGGAATGGCCACGAATGCCTGTCTGCGCGCGCCCTCTAGCGGGGAAGTTAAGCCCGACGTTTAAACCCTCCCGGCGACTCTGAACCTCACCCACTTACACCTATCCACCCTTGGGGTCTCAGCGAGACTTTCTCCGAAATCTCCATCCCTTCTCACCATTTCTTATATATTAGTTTGTATGATTATTTGATTTGACATCTGCCTCCTTCGCTGCACACTAGGGCAGGCATCTGTTTGCCTCATGGTGCCTAACACCAGTGTTTCAGAAATATGTTAAGTGAATGACAAATGAGCCATGAGGGCTTGATGTCAAATAGCCTTTAGAGTTAGTCACCCGCTGACTGTCGTGAGCAGGAGAAAACATCGCTTCGCATCGCTTAGTAACAGGGATACCTTCTGCACAAACAGCACTAGGCGAGTTCTTCTTCATGCAGGAGCCCTGAAGTGAAACCACAGTACCTTGCAGCTTTCCACACACCTGGCTTTATGGAGTAGCACGGCAGCTGAACACGGTGATATTTTCTTAAAGTAACCGATGCTGCTAAAAAACACTTTTACTTAAACTATAGCATGTCAGTGTACACATGTCTATACGCTGATACATGTAAGCAATGCTGTAAGTGCACAGTTTACAAACAGCTCACACCTGTGTACCCAGCTCCCAGCTCAAGAAACATTACTAGAAACCCACTCTTTCTAGTAATCACCCCCAAGTTAATACTACTGAGACTTTTTTATAGCACACTCATTTTGCCTGTCTATTCATTTTACAAAAATGGACTCATACACTATGTATCTTAGGTGTGTGACTTCGAGTTTCAGCCACGTTATTGTGTACACTACTTTTTGAAAACTGATTTGAAAGACCCCAAACTGCATGTTCAGAGAAATTATAAAAGGCTGCTGAAATTTTCCCTTGACAACCCAGCAGTTTCCCTTCAACTGAGTCCAATCTCCACATATACTTGGGAAGCCAAAGAGGCAGGCTGTGAAGATGAGCTCCAGACTGTCTAGCCAAAGATTCAGAACTCCCTGCTCGGCTCCTCCTTTGCTGTCACTCCAGCCCCGGCGATTTCTTTCTTAGCCCTCGTGTACCTCTGGGTCCCCGAGTTTGTCTTCCTAGTTTCCCCTGCTTCCAGCCCTCAGGTGTCTTCTGTGTGTGCTGGGGGGGGGGGGGGGGGGGGGGANGGGGGGGGGGGGGGGGGGGGGGGGGGGGCAGACACACTTGTGTGCTCACTTCCCTCCCTGCTCCAAGGTGGGGGATGCAGTGGGCAGTGTGAAGTTGGGTGTTTTGGGTGCAAGGGGAGGTGGGGAAATGGGATTTGAACAAATGGTGCAAGAAACTGAAGTGGGAGGAAACTTTTGCAACTCATTTTTTTTCCTCAACAGATGTGAACTGTACAGGCATGGAAACACATTTTCAATGTATTATTGGTTTTAGTAAAAGTGAGCCAAGTTAACAGCGACGCTTCTTGGTTGGCCTTAAGTTTTATTCCAGAATCACTCAGCTTCTTCACTGCATTCCCCATGTGAAAGGAAATACAAAACACTTTCTCTTTCCTGGGGAGAAGCTTGTGTTGAGGTCTGAAGAGATACCACTTAATTTCACTACTTTCTATTTTGGGGGATTTAAACAAATCATTTGCACTCTGATTCTCTTCTATCAAAGTGGGGCTGTCAATACCCTTCATACTGGAGTGGCCTGGGCATCCAAAGGGTTTGAGAAAGTCCTTTATAAATTGTGGATGTACAGTAGTAACGTAGCATTCATTACTATGGACTAATTCTCTGGGTGACCTGTTGTTTTTTAAGGCCGAGAGATGGAGCGTGTGTGAAGCCAACACAGAGGAAAGCAGAGCAGAGGATGACAGAGGGCTGAAGAAGAGAACACGTCTCATCCAGCCACGCATGAGACTTTTCTGTTATGTGGGTCGATGATTCTTTTTGAGCACACTTGCATGAGTCAGTTTTCATCCACTTGGATAAGGTCCTCACAATACAATCTCATCGTGGCTGGCTTGTCTTTCATTGTGATTTTTAAAAGTTTAAGTCAGCACTGGAAGTCAAGGTGGGAGTGGAGAATTAACATCATAATGGACATTTCTAGATTTCCACGAGTTGTTTGTTGCCTCACGTCAGCCTCGGCCAACTTTGCCCAGACAGGAGGAGGGTCGTGGTGTGCTGCCCCCTTGTGGTGGGTTTCGACTCTCAGTCCTCTCCCGTCCCTTCAGTCTCAGGGAAACCACCTCAGTAGCTTGGAGCCTGCTTCTGAATGCTCCCTAAAACCTGAACGTATACTTCCTTCCCTGCTCCACCCGCCTCCTCTGACCCCTCACCTCCCCCCAGGCTTCTATTTTGTCCTCGGCCCACCTGGTTCCTCACTGCATGCCTTTCTCATGAAGCTCTGGCGCCACCAACACTCTCCTCTTCTTTCCTTTTTGTTAAATACTTGCTCCTAATTTAAAGTCTATCTGCAATATCATTTCCTTGGGAGGTAGAAAATCCCCCTCTGGGGTATTTCTTACTTACCCAGGAGGAATTCACATCTTGTTTCTTCTGGGCCGCTGCCATTCTTTGCTGCCTCAGCGCCTGCTCAGGTGAACGCATTTTACCTCACTGACTTGTAGCTCTGACTTCCCGTGGGCGCTGGACTCTCTTAAGGGGAAAGGAGCTCTTGACATTCCAGAATCTGATTGCTTGGCCCAGAGTGAAGATTCGACAGTGTGGTAGTTCCTCCCCCATCTTCTTAGAGGCCGAGACCACCTAGTGTCTCGGAAATGTCTCTGCTTGACTCAGTAGCACTGGGACCTACCTGGTGACTACACTCTGAGCAGGATGGAAGGATGGGGGCCCGTGGAGAATGGAAAGTGGCAAAGGAAGAATTATAGGAAAATGGAAGTTTAAAGGCCCTGTGCTTGTGAGCAGGAGACACCAAAAATGCTTGATAACAGGAGCAGGAGGGATGCAGTGATGGCCCTGTGTGGGGCTGTGTGCTCACCTGTAGCGAGTGTAGCAGCAGGAAGAGCAGCGCGCTGCACAGGTTCGGGATGGCTCTGGGCAGCCGGTCAAGGGAGGAGGGGAGTCTTGGAGCCCTCGGCGGCTTTTGCACTTTTTATTGTCAGCAGTGGCCAGGTACCGGCAGGCATGGGTGCCGGGGGGCCGGGAGGCTGGCAGGCCTCCCAGCCCCGGCACATCTCACCCTCTCGGCTGCTTTCTACCACTGCTGCTCGTCAGTACTGTCGGTCCTGTTGGTCCTGGCGTCCTCATGACGCCGCCCATTTAAGCCCGTGTCCAACTCAGGGGCGCCCACCTGCGCACGCCCACCCTGGAATGCGCGCAGCACCGCAGGTGTCCGTCATCACAGTGGGGGGAGGGTGGGAAGACCTGATTGTTCTCGGACCCTACAGCGAGCTTCCCACGCTTCTAGCTGCTTGTGTGTTCATCTTTAGCAAGCTACCTACCCACGCGTGAATTCAGCAGATAAAACCCCCTTAGCGAGCCCTATTTGGTATAAAAGGCTCTAGAAATGAGCATTTTTGAGGTCCCGTGCTTTTGGGTGCTGTCCCCTTGGCACTGCAGGGAATTTTCTGCTTTCCTATCACTAAGTAAACTCTCTATACACTCATCGTGGTCCAGTCTGTGCCCTCAATTTTCATGGCAGAGAAAGAACTCCTGACACTCGCCGCGCTAGACATCATAGGTGCGCAGTTAAGCTATGTTGCGCTGATGGCCTGAAGCGTTACTGTCAAAGCAAGGCTTACCCCGTTTCTGACCCTGTGCTGAGCTCGGCTTGCCCAGGACCCTCCTCAGTCCCTACCTGCTCAAGATGGAACCTGTTAACTTCTGGTTTTGCCCTTCTAATCATCAGGCCAATGTGAGAGTTGATTAGCCAAGATTTTAGGGAGTTCAACATGCTCCTCTCAGTGTTTTCAGAAGCCAAAGAGGTGACCCAAACCCCAGATTTCCTCCTGGCTACAAGCTACTGTATCCCCGACCCTGCCTTACCATCATCAGTAGGTTGCTAGACCCTGCGGCTTGGGGCCAAAATGAGGTGTAATAAAACAAATTTTATCAGAGGTTAAGTGGTAGAAGTGAGTTATGTTCCTCTGGCATATTATGGTCACAAAACATCCCCAAATGTCTAAATAAAGACCCTCAAACACTTCTAAAATTAAGCAGTCATTTGTATTCATTCATTATTATTATGTGCTTCAGGGTGGCGGGTGCTTTGGGACAAACAAGATGTTTCCATTGCAGGGCACAGTCATGCACTCACGCAGAACAGGACAACCGGGAGGCAGCAGGGAACCCCACGTTTCTGCCTTGTGGGTGTGGGAGGATATTGGAGAAAACTCATGGGGAGGACATGCAAACCCCACACAGTGGCCCCCATTCAGAACCCCTTTGTGACCCCCTCATTACGGTTATAAGGAGGCGTGTTGAATGCAATGGCATTTCTCCAGGACCTACTATGTGTCTTGCTGACCTGGCCTCCACCCGTGGCCTGAGCCCTGCAGAGACAGGAGTCCAGACTTGCGCAGCAGCACTCTTGCAGGCATAGCTCCTGGCGCCTGTCCAAGCACGTCCAGCTCCTGGCTCCCGCTGCTTCGTGCTGGTGCGGCATCCGGCACCACCGCTGAAGTTCTGTAGCCGCCTCTTGTCTGGTCCTTCTGGACGCTGACGAGAACTCAGAACTCACTAGGCTTGGTGCTTTGCTCTGGGACTTAGCAGTTTACACAGTCAACGAACACACACACACACACACACACACAGCCCGCCTTGGAGCGGGGAGCCCCTCTCTGCTCCTGTCCTCTGTAAGCACTGTCAGCTCCCCACAGCCTGCCCTGCCAGGAGCTCCTGGAGGCCTCGTGGAGTTGCAGCTCCTCCTCCCGGCCTTCTGAGCCTCTTCTCCGAGTGGAACTTTACCCTTCGGTTTCTGTCTTTTCAAAACAGATCTTGAAATAAAAAGAGGGATTTTGGGCTTCCTCCCCTACCAAGCTAGGTAAACCTGCTCTTCTATAAAAAACAAACAAGAACACTTTCATTTTCAATTCAGGATAATGGATAATGACTCGTAAGCTGCCCATAAGGGTTTTCAGTCCTGGGCCGACAAGATTTCTTTAAGTCTCTGTGTCATAGAACAGTTCCTGGCTATGCTTGGACTTAGGAAAGTAGCCTCCTTTAAAAAAGCTCCCTCTCCCAGCAAGATGGAGGGTGCTGGTAGCTTTCTACACGAACCTTCCTTTTCCAGTCAGGAGCACACACAGACAGCTTCCTCTGTTTTCTACAAAGAAAAGCATCCTTAATGTTTTTGGACTGAGCAATTTACTGGGATATTACAGCCCTTTCTCAGCTTTCATTCTCTTCTGTTTAACTTGTACAGACTTCTGGGGGCTTCCCTGGTGGCACAGGGGGTTAAGTTGCAGCTCTATGAAGCTATCTGCAACCACTGCAGCATGAGTTCCATCCCCCACCAGGGAGGTGACCCACATGGCGCAGCAGCCCTCTCCTGTCTCACCTGCTGTTCCCCTCAGCAGTATTTTGGTAGATCCATCTATTCTGTTCCCCATTCTGTCTCTGGTGAATCCTTTCACCACCCCCAGTCCCCATGTCTGGCCTGTATTCTAGCTGCATAAATAAACAAATCTTTAAAAAAGAAAATCTTAAAAAAAAAAAAAACCCTAAAAACTTGCACACGCTCTCTTTGAGAAGACCCTGCCAGTGCCTTGGGGTATCAGGGATGGCTTCTCCAGTCCGTCCTCCCCAGCGGACTCGGGTACTTGCAGGAGGGCAGATGCGCCACACAGGTGTCCCTGGGGAAGCAGGACCCGCTCAGCCACTGTCTTTTATGTTCTTGCCAACGACCTTGACCAGGACAAAAATGACACTCCATCTGTTTTCGGGACTGTTACAGGTTTGAAATAGCCCCAAATACGTCTTGCTTTTGAGTCTCAAAGGTCCCTCCCTCTCTGTTCCGGGTGTTCTAGGAGGGGTGCTTTCCTGCATCTCCCTCTGCTGCCTCTCCCCTCCTTTTGGACAGATGACAATCTTCAAGCAAAGGAAGACTGGGAAAGCCAAGTCCCAAGAAACAGTATGCATGCGTCTCTGAGCCTCCCCTCCAACTCCTACTCTCTTCCAGTGCCCAAGTCTGCCCGGATCCCACCCAGAGGTGGCACGGATAACTAACGGTGACACGCAGAGGGTTCTGGCATCAGCAAAACCTGGCTCCAGTCCTGGCCTCTTCCTCTATTTCCCGTGGCACCGGATTCCTCATGTAATTGCTCCGAATTTGAATCCTGTTCAATGCAGACACCACTCTACCTCACTCCTATGGAAGCTGGGAGCGGGTTAAACAACTTGGCGCCATGCCGGGTCCACTGGAGACATTCTCGGTCTTGTCAATTCTTATTATTGGCTGCATGGCAGAAAGAAACCCGTCAGAGGCGCGGAACGGCTGCCAAAGCGGCCGGCCGGCCGGCAGCAACTTGGTCCTCGCGCTGCTGTGTGGTTGTACAAGAGGCCAAGTCAGCCTTGCATGTCTGCAAATGCATTCCAGATGCTGAAGGAATTTCGGTGTTTTCCTGCGGAATAGAGCCTCGGTGGAGAACATCTCAACGGTGCCAATTAGGTTTTTTCTTTAAAATTGTAATTGCGTGTACTTGCCTCCTGGGGAAGTTTTTGTTTGCTTCTGAGCTAATGGAGATATTAAAATTGATAATTCCAGCAAGGTAGGGGCTAATGAAGGAGGTTCCCTTCCCACCAGGTCACCATTTATTTTTAAAGTTCCCTGCTGGGCATTGTTAGTACATAGCTGATGCTTGCTAGCCCCAGGCAAGCTGAGGTAGAGCAGACTGAGCAGGGGGCTTTCTTCATCAGCAGTCACCCCAGGCTGCCTCCCCTGTCTTGCCCGCACCCCCAGGGGAACTTTTTTTTTAAAGTTATTTTCTTAGGACTCCACAAGATGTTCTAGATGCTGCTCCTGCCCTGGAATTAGTTACTTCTACTAGGAGCCCTGATTCTTTTTTATTGGAAAACGGGGTTCAGATATAAGGAAAAAATACACCCTTGTTTTTCTTTACAATGTGCACGACCCTCAGAACGCCTGTGCTCTGACCGTTACTGTTGGGAAGTTTTTCCCACAGCAAGGGACTCTGTGATACCAGCTGCCGTGCCTCAGTTTAACTCATTTCTAACACTACCATGGAACCTACTTTGAATCAAATGGCTACTCCCTGTTTTCTCTTGTCAGCCACTGGGAAAGAAATGGGACCATCTGCTGATTGTTACAGAAGACCTGATACTACAACTTTCTATCTGCAGACTCCTGACAACCCATCTTTTTTTGTTGTTGTTTTTAAAGATTTATATATTTATGCATACAAGAGCTGGGGTATAGGCCAGAGTTGTTGGAGGTGAGAGGAGTCACCAGAGACAGAGTGGGGAGCAGAACAGGCAGATTGACTGAAACACACTGCTGAGGGGAGCAGCGGGTGAGGCAGGAGAGGTCTGCTGCGCCATGTGGGTCCCCTCCCTGGCTGGGGATCAAACTCATACTGCAGTGCCATGGATGCTCCACAGTGCACGCTTAACCCACTGCGCCACCAGGGAGACCCCACTGACAACCCATCTTAAAAAGCAAAATGAACTTAAGAAGCAACCCCAAAGTTTCAAAACAAATGGCCCCAGCTCATATTACTTCCCTGCTTAGCTATTTAAAATTTCCCTGTGCTCGATGCTGGTGAACAAAGCTTGCCCCTGCCCTTTGGTGGTGCCCTGGATCATGACCACTGACCCCAATAAAAGCTTTACTGGTTGTTACAGCCTGATTGCTTCGTGGTTGATGCTCTTTACCTGCAGAGAATGTCAGATCCCACAAGTGAAGGGCTCAGCCCCATGAAACTGTCCCCACTTCCGAAGATAGTCACGTCGGTTGCCACCTATGCTTCTGACCAACATGACCCCTTCCTTGGGCTCACTTAATTTGCTCGGTCAACACACAATTCAGGGAAACAGTTCATTTAGTAGATTACAGGTTTATTATTAGAGGGTTGTTTTTTTTTTTTAGAAAAGGATTTCCTAAAAGAGGTTTTAATGTCAATTTTTCACTTGTCTTCTCAAAGAGTGTAGGTAGTGTTTCAAAGAAAAGACCTTTGCCTAGGGGCCTCCCTGGTGGCGCCAGGGGTTAGCATCGCACTATGAAGCTATCTGCAGCCACTGCTGCACAAGTCTGATCCCCCACCAGGGAGCTGACCCCCACAGCGCAGCAGACCTCTCCTGCCTCTCCCGCTGCTCCCCTCAGCAGTGTATTTCAGTGGATCTGCCTGTTCTGCTCCCCACTCTGTCTCTGGTGAATGCTCTCACCCCCCACATCTCTGGCTTACATTCCCATTCTTGTATACATAAATAAAATAAATCTTTAAAAAAAGAGAACTGCCTAAAACAGCTAGTAGAATGATCATTGCTTTAAACTGGTTATTTCTTTGAGTATTTCTGAAAATGTCTTAGCAGAGTCTTAGCATTCTAAAGAGTCTATAATTGTTAACCTAAATATCCAGGAGGTGATTAAAAAGAATCACAATTCAAGGAGCACAGATTCAGGTTAGAAACCAAAACTGTGTCCTGAGGAGGGACAAAAGTCAGGGGCTTTTTATAGAAGAATGAAGTAATGGAGGATGAGGTAATGGTTGGGTGAAGGAGTGGCAAAGTAAAATGATCAGGTGGGGCTGTCACAAAATAAAAGGGGATGAAAGTCACTTTTTCCAATCCTTTCAGACAAGATATTTTCCATTCTTGTTGATTTCTTGGGAAGTTGGTGGTTCGGCCTAGTTGTTATAAGACAATTCCTTTGATATAATTTCACTCAGCACCATTTAAAATGACTATAGATTTTTTCCAAGTTATACATATAGCATTAAACATTTTGGGCAGAGCAGTGCAGATGGAAGAGGTGTACAGGACACGGCGTGGAGGAGCTCAGAGCCTCCGTTCCCTCTCCTGGGGTCTCCCGGCACCTCCATGTGTTTCAACCTGGAACTTCTCCAACCCAGTCCTTCTGGTCTTGAAGGAGGCGCCTTACATTGGCATGGTTGGTTTGATCACTGATTGAACTCAATCCCCAGCCTCTCTCTTCCCCAGAGGTGGGGGGAAGGGTATAAGTCAGGCTGAAATTTCCAACCTTCTAAATAAAAGTCAGTTCTGGCAACCAACTCCCATTCCTAAGATTTCCCAAAAGTCTTCTAAGCTCCTGGGAAAGAAACAGATGGAGGGACTCAATGGCAGAACTTTGCTGTTCCCATTGTTTTTATGAGGCTGGAAAACAAGGGGGTAAATAAATCTGACTCTAGGCCCAGACACCTATTGCCATAAAGGCACGATGGCTTTTCCCCGCTAATTTCCTCCCAGCCTGTGCATTCCTGAGTTATCTCTTTGTAGCTTGTTAGCCTGTTGAAGCAAAAGCAACAGACCTTGAGACCAGAATGGGTCAGACTGGAAGGGGGGCACACGGTCTACAAGAGATACTCACCCATGAATTGTTCAGGAGTCCCGTATGACCACTGAGCCCTGCTGGTTGGTGCTCACAACCAGCAACAAGAAACTGACCACACTTGATAGACCAATGGACTTTAGCCAAGTCCACTCTCCTTGCTTTCTCAGCCAATAACGTTTAATTTCTTTGTTATTAAACTGCATTCTAAAATCTATAAAGATGCCTAACCCTGATGCCTTAAGGGCCTCCTTGGGGCTCTATTTCTTGCTCTGTTGCTTTTTTAAAAATTTATTTTCTTACAGCATTGTCCGTTTTGCAGGCAGTATTTAATTTTTTCCCTTAGGTGCCGTCCCTGTAGTTCTCTCACCACCATAGCGCCCATGATCCATCTCCACGGTCCCTTGTGCTCTTCCTTCCCCTGCTGTGTGTCTCAGATCTATGATTAACCTGCAAGTTTTATTGTTTACTTGGTACTTTTCAACAAATTTTCCCTTTAACCAGTGTCTCAAGTTCTTGATTCTAACCATAGTCTGGAAGCACTCAAGGACAGGGGTTTCTTTTTGGGGTAAAGGTTTGTCCAGGCACCCCTAGACATTCCATATGGACCAGGGCTTCTTGGCTTCTTACCAGAAAAAGCATGATAGACAAGGATAAGATTGTTATATAGTTTTAAGTTGCTGCATTCTCCATTGATAAGATTCTCTCATGGCTTAGTTATCTTTCTCTAAGCGTATGGAGACACTATAAATGGTGATTAGTATAACTGCCCTCTAGGAAAAGCTAACCTCTCTGTTTTCAGAGTTTCTTCTGTGTCTTCTCTTTTTAAAAAATAATCACCTCAAGGGGCCTCCCTGGTGGCGCAGCGGGTTGAGTGCTGCACTGTGAAGCATCCACCGCACAGCAGCTCCAGTCTATCCCCAGCCAGGGAGGGGACCCACATGGCGCAGCAGACCTCTCCTGCCTGCCTGCTGTTCCCCGCAGCAGTGTATTTCAGTCAGTCTGCCTGTTCTGCTCCCCACTCTGTCTCTGGTGACTCCTCTCACCTCCAGCAACTCTGGCCTGTACCCCAGCTCTTGTATGCATAAATAAATAAATCTTTAAAAAAATCACCTCAAAATAATCCTTATGCTAAAGAGATATATTTTGGGGTGGCATATTCTGCTCCCCTTCACCACCAGCTGAAGACCATGAGAGGCACACCTGTTGTTGAACAGCATTGAGTATTACTGGTGTTTGCCACAAGGGAGGCTGACACCAGGGGCATCTCAGTTGAAAGTGTTGAGGGCCTTTTATAGGATTTGGTCTGTGGTACGTGATCTGGAGGGCCGTAAAGTGAGGCAGGCTCATGGACTGGGTGTCTAACTGTTATGCTCTAGATATTAGGAATGGATTGGGACTAAAGCTACAAGTAAAGAAATGTCAGCCACTTGCTTGTCGCCAGAAGAGGGAACGCTTGGTCATCGTCAGTTGTGGTATTCTTGTTTTTGTTTGAGAGCCTGCTGTGGTTATGAGCTGTTCTTGTTTTTGTCTTGCTCCATCCCAGGTGTGGAGTGACCTCATCTGATGATAGTGTTCTGCAAATTGTTTATGTTTACCGGGAAAACACGATGGCTTAGCTGTGAGTGCCAGGTCGGCCCCCACGTGCCAGCTGGCAGAGCTGTTTTCTTTCCCATGACCTAGGTAAGCGCCCCGGGGGATCTCCTGCCAGAGCAAGGGGTCTGGGGTCAGACAGTGGTAGTGGTTTTTAGGGTACTCAATCCCCCTGTCAGTAAGGAACTGAGGGCTTCCTAACTCTTCCAGGGGCGGTCAGAAACCCCGTGGGACATCTGCCCTCTGCAGCTTCCCTCTGCCTGGGCTATTCTTGCCTCACAACCTCTGCACTACAGTTTCAAAGGGCAGCTCCAGCGCAACCTTCCTGTTAACTGGTTGTGACAATATTGAAACGCTTCTATCCTGCTTCCCAAATCACCTTTGCCCTGAGTCTTGGGGCTCATCCAAGTCACTGCCTTGGGATCCCACTCAGGACCCCGTGGCTGGCCTCTGTCTTGCAAGGCCTGTGCTTTTGCTTAACTGGTTGGTCATAAAATACTTTAAATAGCACTTCTGGGTATCTTGCTTAGCTCACTCCCACAGAAATATGTTAAACTCTTGTGGCACACAATTCTCTTTCCGCTATAGATCAGCTTTGTGAATGCCTGTCTTTCTTGGAAATCCATGTTGGCCCACGTGCAATTCTCTCCCTGAGGTTTTTGAACAATGCCTGGTATAGAAAAGGCCTCCGTCCCTGTGTCTGGAGCCAAAAGGGTTCCCCGACCTCTAGACACTCAGGATCAAGAAAGTTTGGTTTTAGAGATAAAATTGTAAAGTTTCATGTGATTTATTTTCTTCCAGTATCACTCTGATTATGTAATCAGTAAATAATCATTGCAGAAAAATAAGACTGAAGCAATAATTTAAGTCATCTTGAATCCCACAACTTACAGATAAACATTAACATTTAACATTGATTAAATCAACGAGTCAGCTAAACATAGTCAGCTAAATAAAAACGAACTCCCACAAGTCAGAAGAAATCTCAGAGTCCAATTCCCACCCACAGAGACATCCTCGCTGTCCTTTAGGGAATGCCTGAGACTCTCTGTGAACATTTCTAGCTTCTTGAAAGCCTTTTATATGTTGAGTCCGTCCCAGCCTCCTAAGACTTGCGCCACAGCATTCCTGTTATCCTAGCCTCACACAATTAGTCTAGGCTTTTCTTTACATGGTAAGCTTTTAAATATCTGAAAATATGAACTTTTTCTTCCCCAGTCTTTATAGTCCCAATTTCTTTTCTCACAGGAGATGGTTTTTAGACCCTTCAAAATCCTGGTGTCCTCTCTGGGAAATAAGCCAACATTTTAGTAATGTCCCTTTATGAATGTATTGCCTAGAATAAAGCTATTTGTCTGGCTAATTTTGAGGACAGTATATCTATTGTTTCCTGGATTCATGATACTATAGCTCCATAAATACACTTAAAATTACATTTTTAAAAAGATTTATTTATGCTTACAAGAACTGGGGTATAGGCCAGAGGTGTGGGGGGTTGAAAGGACCCACCAGAGATGGAGTGGGGAACAGAACAGGCAGACTGACCAAAATACACTGCTGAGGGGAGCAGCGAGCAAAGCAGGAAAGGTCTGCAGCGCCATGTGGGTCCTCCCTGGCTGGGGATCGGACTCTTGCTGCAGTAGCTGTGGATACTTCATAGTGTGGAGCTTAACCCCTTGAGCTACCAGGGAGGTCCTAAAATTACATTTTTTAAAGTCGAATTGCCTCATAGATACCACACTCTCCAGTAAGCTTTGGGTTGCATGATAATTTATAAATGCCCACACACAATAGGTACAAAATATAATATTTAGGTAAAGAAAAATAATAAAGAAAATGTAACAATAATAAAAAAATTTTTAATGACATTAGCATTTATTATTATTATTTATATCTCACAAAATCCCAGGAAGTGAGTGCTATCATTATCCCTATAATGAAGAGGAAAAAAATTCAGCCTTGGCAGGTTAAGTAGCTTGCATGATGCCTCATAACCAGTTTATGGAAAAGTTAGTTTCTAAGTTTGACTCCAAACACTAGCTCTTGAGAATTGAGGAGCAATGCTTTTGGTAGAAAATCAGCTAGATGGCTATGGTAAACTATAACTATGGCAACTGAAGAACTTAAAAAGTATGTATTTTCCTCAAGGCTTATTGATTTGCCAATTGTTTACATAACTATAATTTGGGGAGTGCAACCTCACACCCCCATATGTGTACATGCCTCACTCACCAGCTCCAGGGCCCCAGTCCAATCTCTTCCTACCTCTGTCCTCTCCTCCTCCCCTCCCTCCCAGCAGTAACCCCACTGTTTTCACAGTCTACAAGATTGTTTTCTTTGGCTTTTAAATAGTCTTCTGATAAGTGAAACCATCCAGAATCTGTCTTTTACTCTCTGGCTCATTTCCACGGCTCAGTCACCACAACTGAAGCAGTTTCAAATTGTAATGATTATGTGTGGGGAGGATTTGTTTTTGCTTTGCTTTGTTTTGCAGCTACTGACTCTTAAATGGAGAACTGTGCACTGGGAGTTTTTGAATGGATATTTATAAAGGAGGGTGAGTGGGAAGCAAAAACTCTTAAGGAAAATCTGGTTAAAAATTTTTTAATTAAGCATATATTTTTAAAGATTTATTTATGCATATAAAAGCTGGGGTACAGGCCAGAATGGCGGGAGGTGAGAGGATTCACCAGAGACAGAGTGGGAAGCAGAACAGGCAGATGGACTGAAATACACTGCTGCGGAGAGCAGCGGGTGAGGCAGGAGAGGTCTGCTGTACCATGCGGGTCACCTCTCTGGCAGGGGATGGAACTCATACTAGTGTGTCGCGGATGCTTCACAGTGCAGCGCTCAACCCGCTGCTCCACCAGGGAGGCCCAGGTTAAATACATTTTAAAAGGAAGAGTTGTGAATAAGAGAATTGCAAAGTAGGTGGAGAACGTGAGCCCCGCGGCGACATGTAAACCACAGAACCTCTGAAAGTCGTGATGAGGAGTGGTTTAGGGACTTAAGTATGGACTGGCTTGTTTCATGAAAGAAACGATGATGAGGTTAGACAGGGTGTATTTGATTTTCTGAGCCAGGACCCTGAGACGTTGAGGCAGGAGGCCACAAAGTCACAGAGAGCGAGAGCGGCTACGTTTCTAAGCAGGCGTCTCTGGCCCGACCGTGAGGCTCTGGGATGTGGGCTGGTTTGCTGCATTCCCTTCAGGTGGTACATACGGTGGAGGTTTCTGGAACCCTCAAGCAAGCACGAAGAATATGAAGACATGAACTGTGTATGTGCGCTATGGCCACAGTCCCCAAGTTCCTCCGTGGATGCTAGTGTACAACGAGTTCAGGCAGAAAGACGAACATCTCTAGGAGGATAATAAATGCATAGAGCAGCCACAAGGCAATTGCGTGGGTGTTAGTTCAGAATCGTGACTTTCAAAGGCTGCAGAGGGCGCACTCAGCTGCATTTGAGATATTTTAAGATCAATGGGATGTGTATGTCCTTATACAAGCTTTGGCCTCTGAAAAGGGATAGAGGAACAGGGAAAGGGAGACGCGGAGGTTTGGAATAGCTATCATTTCCCCCCTAAAGGATAGTAATGAAGACTTCTGTACCTAACGATTCATATACAATCATGAGAAGGAAAATGCAAAGGATGTAGAAGAGTTGGTTGAGACATTCTAAGTAAATAGGGGCTGGAATCGAAGAGGACGAAATATTGAAAGGAGGATGCTTTGTAAGTTGAAAGTGGATCTAGCAGATGTTGGGAGATGCAGGAAGAAGACAGGGCCTGTAAGAGACACGATGTAAATGCCAGTTTCCTCTCCCCACTCCCCACCCCCCACTTTCCACCAAGTGGGCACAGTTCAGTTTTTCCTCTTCACCTTCTCTCAGGAAATATTTATGTTTTGTCAAGCACTACTTTTTATTTATTTTTTTTAATTTCTTTTTTTTTTATTATTAGTTATATTTGACATCATTTGTAGTCCCCAGGGAGTACCCACCACCATTTCACCCGTGCACCATCACCTCAGTCCCTTGTGCACCCTCTGGCATCTTCCCCGTCTTTGCCCTCCCCTCCTTCCCCTCCCCTCCCCCATGGTCCCTTTGGTTTATCCCGGCTTTTTGGTCTTATTAAGTTTTGTTGTTGTTGTTGTTGTTGTTTACTTTTGGTTATA
>JAGFMF010011501.1:7744349-7781912 GCA_019455555.1 Galemys pyrenaicus
CTCTTTGGAGAAGTGTCTTTTAAGTTCTTCTGCCCATTTTTTGATTGGGTTTTTTACTTTATTTTTCTTGAGTCTTGTGAGTTCTTTGTATATCTTTGAAGCACTACTTTTTAAATGAAATTTACATTTTCTTAAAACGCGCTCTGGGTAAGTTGTATTCTACCCTGCATACACTGCATAACAGAACATATTTTAAGAGGTGCAAAATATTTTTCTTTTACCATTTGTGACTTTGGGAAAGGGTTTAAAACACATATGCCTGCCTTCTAACAAGCACTATGTGGCGCTCTTGTCTAGAATAAGTAAGTGTTTCAGGGCTCGAGTTTATGGAGTTTTTAGCCGTTTGATCTCTGTGTGGTACAAGCCTTTCGATATTTCATTTTTAAAAACGGAAGAAACATAAACTTTAAAAATGAGAGAAGCAGAGTACAAAGAGAAAAAGGGAGGAAATGTGAGTGGAAAATTGGTTTGTGACTAGTAGAAGAAACAACACTTAGAATTGTGGTTTTCAGATTTCATTTGCCTAGGAATCACCTGAGTGATTCAGTAGGTCAACAAGTTTCCCAGGTGCTTGTGCACAGTCATGATCAAAGAGTAGTGTGGACTCCTGCCCACCTATGCAGGAGAGAGAGAGAGAGAGAGAGAGAGAGAGAGAGAGAGAGAGAGAGAGAGAGAGAGAGAGAGAGAGAGACTGACTGCTAGACCTATAGGCAACAAGAGAGTTAGTTAGCTTTTCTGAAAAATACTAATTTGAAAATACTTCTGAGCCTTGTTGAAGATGTGAATTTACAGAGTTGGAGCTCTTCCAGAACAGATCCTTTCCCTATTTATTCATTCCTTAACCATTAACACAGAGCATTTAGAAGTGAATTGACTGTCCCATCATGCAAGAAAAACAGGCGCCAGCATTTGCCAACAACACACCCTATACTTTATTAGGTTCCAGGTGGGAACTACGTGGCAGTAGCCATCTTAATATAAATCCACTACTCTTCGCAAAGAGCCCGCCTTGGCATCCACCGCCCCCCAGTCTTGGTACCGCCTGTACTCCTGGGGCCTCAGCAGGTACTGGCGCCCCTGGTAGTCAGGCAGCTCGTACAGGACCCAGCAGCCTTCCAGCACGTGCAGGGAGCGGAGCTCACTGAGGTGGAAGCGGTCCTGGAGGCGGGCGCAGTCTTCGCTCAGCTCCATCATGAGGCCCTTGTGGTCCTCTCTCTCGTACAGCCGCAGCCTGTGGGGGCCTGTCTGCTGGGCCCACAGAGAGAGGCAACCAAACAGCACATCAGCTCGGTCAGGTAAAGCCTGAGACTCTGAGATTGCTGGGAACACTGTGGGTGTATATGGTTCCTCTTTTATTAGTGTTTCAAAATAATGACAAGTCCATTTTCTATTTTTTATCTAGGAGGTGCAATCTTTTAGAGGTTCAAAGTCTGGCTTGGACTCCATCAAGAATACAAATATCTCGATTCCTATCAATAATTCTCTGGGTTAATGAAAAACCTTTACATGAGGAGTGGGGGGGAGGGGTGTTGGGAGATGGGATGTAAGGTATTTTGACTAGTAGACTAGTATTTCTTTTTAACATTTTTTCCCAGATTTATAAATTTACTACTAATGTAGGATTTTAAAAAAAATCTCATCCTTTGTGGTGATTGTAAGGTAGTACATGCAGATGCTGAAACAATGCTTTATAGCTGAAAACTATATAGTGTTAAAAGCAATGTTAGTTCAATAAAATATTTTTTTAGTGCCTTCAGGAGTCTTTATATGATATAATGAAATTTGATTTCTTTGAAATTGGCAAGTAAATATAAGTAAAGGAAAAACAGATTCATGTTTTATGAAGGCATTTCCTAGAGCTATAGTTTTCACATCATTACAAGTCTCTTGGTTCTGTTGAAAACAGGCAGATGATCTGTTTGATGTGACTGAAAGGAGGATCATTTTCACATAATTTGGGGGTGTGATTATTTATCAAACATTTATGCATAATTATAAACATATTCCCATAGATTTAATTCATCTGAGATTGTGTAAAAATTTCTTTTTAAATCATAAACTTCAGGAGAAAATTGGTTTAAATAGTGACCTGAAACCAGAAATTAACTGATTTTCCAAATGAACGAAAGTTACCTTTTCAAAGTTAAACACCACCTTTGAATGAACTATTCTAGCCACAGACTTTTCAGTTTTTGCTAATTTAACGTGGAATCTAATTCACTATCAATGCCTTTTCTATAGGTAAAAATTAATTTGTTAGACATACTGCTGCCACCACCCCAACCAGCTTCTTCCCTGCACATTTTATATTCGATCTCACTGTGATATTACACTTATTTTTTTTTGATATTACACTTTTATAGACAGCTTTTAATTGCTCTAACAGTCAAAATGAAAAAAATGGGAAGTACTTCTCCCTTAAGTAGATTCTTTCTTATATTTTCTGCTGTTTTTCTGTAGCTACCTGGGCTCAGACAGGTATCTAAAGCCCACGTCCCTTATTCTAGCCTCCACCAATAACCCAGCGAAGGCTCAGCACAACAGAAATGGAGCGGCACTCACGTGGGGGCGAGGCGGCGGGAGCGCACCGCCTCGCCCAGGCCCATCCACTGCGGGTAGTCCGGGTAGTCCCCGCGCCGCAGGAAGTACTGGTGGCCCTGGAAGCTGGGGCGCTCATAGAGCATCCAGCAGCCGCTGTCCACGCGGATGGAGTTGCAGCGGCTCAAGTAAGGCTGGAGGTTGGGGCAGTCGTGGCTGCACTCGTAGTAGCGACCCTGGAAGCCTCGGTCCTCATAGAAGGTGATCTGCAGTGGAAGAATAATTCTGTTCTTTCCTGGCAATAGCTTTTGCATAGAAGCGTTCCCCGGTCCGCCCCTTTTCTACTGTGTTTTTTGCTCACCTTCCCCATGGCTAGTTGACACGGAGGGTTTAAGTTCAGCGCGGGGTGGACTGGAGGGATGCGGGTCTATATAGCAGGGCGACTGCTGTGTTGGCAAGAACAGCACAAAAGAGCCCCAGTGGATGAGTAAGGGGATTTTATGGATCCCTTTTACATGCTGCTGTTCAGTGGAAATGCCTGTAGAGGTTGCCCTCATTCTCTAGCATATTCCAAAGCTGTCCTGTGTGTGCCCCCGGTTGCTTTTATCCAGATTCTTGGTGTTTCTAAACATATCAGCACATCAGTCTGAACTTTTGACCTAAAATTTATATCTCTACACACGAAGTGCAACCAAGCCCGTGTCCTTCCTGGGAAAAATCTGTCTCTAAGGACATGCCCCAGATTTCCCTGGAGACTTCAGTGAAGTGGAAATTCAAACTCTGAGGAGTTGTCCTTGACCTCAGACACTATTCTATCTTAAAGTTTCTTCCTTTCTTACCTATCTAGTGCAGAAAACAAATTTGGGTCTATTCTTAGCTGGTTCTGGCTGTCTTGATGCCTTAAGACAAGCTACTAACTCTCTCTTTGGTCAACTCATATAGATAGAAAACTTTCCCTAGAAGTTATCTTGTGATAAGAATCAAGGAAGATATCTTTGATCACAGGGAATAAGGCAGAGAACTATTCTTCTTTATAGACAGTAGCTCCTTTATTTACCACTGTGGGGGGCAGTAAAATCTCATGGGCATGCGTGTGAACTTTGGACTTAGACTATCTAGACACTTCATAGCTTCATGAACTTGGCAGAACACATAACCTCTTGGAACATGAGCTGTTCCATTGGCCTTCTCATGGGCTAGAGTACAATGGATGAAAAGGAAGAAAACAAAACAGCTCTGACATTGGTAGATGGCCTGGCACTCAGACTAGGACTAGTTATCTCCCTATTAGACACAAACGATCTCACAGAAGACCAACTTCAGGCAAGGTTACTCTGAGACATGCTACAATGAGACAAAATAAGGCCACTTTATGCTTTTGTCTAAGTACAGGCAAAAATGAAGGCCAATGTACCAACTATAAAATATGAAATAAGCCCCCCCATTCAAAATGATGAACTGCTACTACTTTATCAATCTTTGTTAGTTTTAGCTTTATGCTCATTCTTGGTGCCTCTCCCCATGTATTGACTTTTTGATATCCAGTCTAGAGAGGAGATTTAAAGCCTTTCCCCAAATCACCCAACTGCAGTACAAATCCTGGTAATAAACCCAGGCTACCCAGTGACAAGTGTGCCTGCTGATCTTTGGCTAAAAGACATTGACATGAATAAATGGAATTGTGTGGATAATGTTGGCACATACTTAGGACAAATGAGCACTGAATACATGTTTGATATAAGTAACAGCTTATATCCATAGGACTATTCCATAGGCCTTCTCATGGGTTTGAGTACAATGGATGAAGAGGAAAAAACCAAAACAGCAGCCTCTGACATTGGTAGATGGCCTGGCACTCAGAGCTAGTGTGACAGGGTGGTCCCCAGGAAAGGAGGAAGTTCCAGAATCCTGGTTCCGCCCTAAGTGGGTGGAGCTGAGCAGGGATAAGAAGATGTTGGAGAGAGGAAATAAGAGGACTGAAGGAAGGGAGGAAGAAGGAAGCAGGATGGAGAGCAGCGAGAAAACCTGGAGGAGGCATGTGGGGCAGAGAGACATGCGAAGAAACTGTGCTTGCTATTTGGTCCTGGACTGGTTGGAAAAGATGTGGGTGAGAGACCTGTGGGGAGGTTAACATAGTAGCTTTCATCTTAATTTTAATTTTACTCTTTTCCTCCCAGATTTTTCTGACTCTTTCTAACCTTTTTCTATGAGTCTCTACTAAAAGGTCCTTTAGACTTGTGGCAGGCCTTTGGGCCTTGCTTTGGGCCAATCCTATTTAGCTAGAATTTTACCCTCAAGAAGATGGGTAACTTTGGATGCTTAACTTAGTAAGTATATTCTTTGCCCTTTCTGTATTGTACCCTAATTGTATTAAAGTTCCTTTCCATCTTATATGTTTGTCTTAATGCAGCAGATGGCAAAACCCATTTAGAGAGGGCAGGTTGGGAGCTCTGGGGGGTTCATCTTCCTGCCCTGTAACACTAGGACTAGCTATCTCCCTATTGGACACAGTCTCACAGAATACCAGCAGGATTAGGGATGACTTCTGTCTACTTATGTCTCAAAGCTATTCCATCCTCTCAAATATGCCTGAAAAATTTCTCCTCCATGAAACTATCTTGTGGTATAGGAAATGGCATGCTTGGAAGAGACTTCTAATCACCTAGTAGTTTTAAAACTCCATGGCTTTTAAGCTAACCTGTGCTTCTGAAAATGCAAATCACCAGGCCCTACCTCTCCAGAGAATTCAACATCACTAGACCTGGAACGTTTAACAACTCTAGGAAGATTGTTCTTGAGCCAAACTTTGAAACACTATAGTTTGTTACTTCATTTATGTGATAAGGAAAACATCTTAGCCATCTCTGGGTAATGTATGATTAGTGATTATGCTAACATTCACCTTAAACATGTATGCAGAAATGCTTTGTTTTATGGTTTCATATGCACATGAGAACCTCAAAGCAATAATACCAGTGTTGATAGTGCTGGCAAGAAAGGAAAAGAGATAAAGAGGTCAGAAAATGATGTATATTATTAAACTTTCATCTTGTCAGTGAAGTTGATGACTTTATGTCAAAATTCATCTCAAATAGTCCATTCTGTGAAATATTAATGAAATGGTCAGATCCCTTCACATATGGGGTGGAAGACTTGCATATCTCTCCTTCAACACATGTACACCTGTGTCTGTCTTGAAATTCCGTGGAAAGAGTGGTTGATGCTTTTCTCAGTTACCCTCCATTCTCAGCTCCTGTCGTGTTGGCTGGATTATCCTGTCCTCTTCCTCCTCCACACACCTGTACCCTGTCCAAGAATGGCACAGGTTCAAAAGTTCTCCTGCCTCCTTTTCAGATCTTCTCTTCCTGATTTCTACTTTCCCCTCCTCTCCCGACTGCCATCCCACAATTGCAGCTACCGTCTTGAAGTTGCATCACATCTCAGAGGGAATTTGAGCCATCTCTTCATGCTCCAGTCTTGCCCTTCTCCAAATTGCATTCTTCCAGGATACCAGCGTGACCCAAATCAAAACACATCCAGTCATGCCACTGCTTAGAGTAAGTGTTTTGTGTCTCTCCTCCCACTCCCAAATTCGTGCATCAAAGCCCTGTGCTCATGACAATCTCTGGAGGTGAGTCTTAGCAGTAACTAGACCACGAGAGTGGGACCCTTCTGGTGAGATTGGTGTCTGTAGAAGAGGTGAAAGAGCTCCCTCCCCTCTCTGTTGGTGGGAAAACAATGAGAAGACGTCTGCAAACCAGGAAGCAGACTCTGACCAGATATCAGGTCTGCAGCCACTCTGTCCTTGAACTTCCCAGCTTCCAGAACTGGGAGAAGTAAATGTTTAAGCCATCTAATCTATGATATTTTATTACAGCAGCCTGAACTAAGATAGCTGCTCACTTGCTTGAAACACTTCGTCAGCTTCCACTGCCTCCAGAACCAAGCACTGGTTCCCAGTCCTGATGCTCGCTGTTCCCAGAATTGCTGTCCAATAGTACTGAGCAACGTAGGTTCCCAAATGCACAAAGTTGTTTCCATGCTTCTCTTGTTTGTGATTGTATTGATCCTTTTTACTGAATCACCAGTTCTGCATTTTTAACCCTCTTTTCAAAGCTCAGTTCAAGCATCAACTCCTCTGTAGAGATTTTCTTGAACCTTTTTTAATCTTCGAGGCTGAATTAAATACTACCTACTTGGTTCATGCCAATTCTCTCAGTATAATCATTAATAGCAGCACATCCTTTCACACTCAAACATGACAAAATTATGTTTTTCTCCGTTGAGGAGCCACCTGGGGAGGGGCTATGGAAACCCCAAAGGCGGTTCATGTATGGAGATAAAATAATCCACTGACGACAAGGCAGGCATTCAGAGTAGAGGCTAAGTGGGAAAAACATAAAGCACTCTTTCCCTTTCCAGAATTACAAGATACATTGTGTTCCCATGTTTTGGAAGATGTGGGCATGCTAGTCTCCCATCCCGTGAGATGGGATCAGAGCAATTTCACTAGAAACTCAAAGGATAGAGGACTTGAAAGGAATTTTCATTTTCATAAAGCCATCAGCTTCATGGGGGAGCTTTGTAAGAAACCACCTTAAGAACTGTATGTAGATATTACAGGGTGCTATTGAGAATGCTGTTTACTCAATACCCTCTTTATCAGGACCCACAAGAAAGCTTTCTTTTAGATTTCAGTAGTAGACTGTGGATGATTAGGCTTGCCTTGAATAATTATCTTATAGACTATATGAGGCAGAGAGATGATCCTGTTTGATCTGCTTTGGTTGTAGACCTAAATCTGGCTTATCACAAAAGGTCACACCTGCCCAGTTCTCTGAATCCAAATTTGCCTCCAGAATAGCCACACTGCAGAATTTAAGAGACTTCCTAGCCCTTGACCACCCACCCATGGTGAGGCTTCTGATTTCTGGGGCAAAGATAGAATCAAACATGGCAGCCCTTCATGTCTTGCCACCAGTCTCTGGCCCTTGGGAGTTAAAGTTTGCCTAAAATGAAATTTGTTGCTTTTGTGCTTTTTATTAGAAAAAAAAATCGTTCTCAGAGGAGAAAAGCAAAGTTATTGGAAAGCTAAGTATTTTTTTTAAGATTTATTTATTTATGCATACAAGAACTGGGCTACAGGCTACAGTTGTGGGAGGTGAGAGGATTCACCAGAGACAGAGTGGGGAGCGGAACAGGCAGATCGATGGAAATACATTGCTAGGGGGAGCAGTGGGTGAGGCAGGAGAGGTCTGCTGTGCCATGTGGGTCACTCCTTGGCTGGGGATTGAACTCCTGCTGGCCACCAGGGAAGCCCTGGGAAGCTAAGTCTTGTTTAAGATACGACTCTTTTCAGATAGGGGGGGATCTTCAGCTACTTCAGTTGATCTTCAGCTACTTCAGTTGATTTTCATGAACACAGAATTGTTAAGTTTTGTAAAACCCACCACTTAATCTCTGCTTTCATCGCAGTAGTTCTGTACAGATTTCAGCCTGTCCACGTCTTCAGCTTTCTTCCTGGCCAGCTGCCCTTGACATCCCCATGTCTCACGGCAGGATTGTCTCCACTGTGCTGTTTGACACCGAATCCTGCCTGTTCTTCGAAGAACTCTGCCATCACTCCCTCAAACTACAGTTTGGATTTGGCCTTTCCTCTCAGTTAGACATCTGAGTGAGCAAATAGGTATTGACCACTACATTAGAATAGACAACAGAAGACAGAGGATATTATTATCCAAGAAAGTAAATATCAAATAGAAAAGTAAGCCAAAATAAGCAAAAGTATCTTTTATCAATTAAACAGGCAGACTGTATTGACAGTTTTATATAGATACATGTTGTATATATATATATATATACATGTTGGATTCCTGAGTTAATACAGCTTGGAGTGACCACTTTAAGAAGTCTTATCTTAAATAGATGGTAACTTGTCTCTTCTAGGACCTGCTTTTAAAAAAAAATTGTGTTTGGTCTTATGGTTTTTAATTGCAGTTTAAATATAAAATCTGAGATGTGTGATGCAAGAACCACCACCTCCTAGCTCATGAAGACTGGCCGTCTGCTGAGACTGTCCTCCAGAAGGGAGTGCATGTTTTAGGCTCATCTCTACATTCTGCTTTCTACTAGAATGGTTTGGTTAAAGGATGCCAGTTTTTAATACGTTTCATTTCCAAAGAGAACCAAGACAGAGACAGAGTCTCACTCACGTGGGGGCGAGGCGGCGGGAGCGCACCGCCTCGCCCAGGCCCATCCACTGCGGGTAGTCCGGGTAGTCCCCGCGCCGCAGGAAGTACTGGTGGCCCTGGTAGTTGGGGCGCTCATAGAGCATCCAGCAGCCGCTGGCCACGCGGATGGAGTCCCAGCAGCTCAAGTAGGGTTGCAGGTTGGAGCACTCGTGGTTGCACTCGTAGCAGCGGCCCTGGAAGCCGCAGTCTTCGTGGAAGGTGAGCTGCAGTGGGAAGCAAGGGGGGTTAGGGGGGCACAGCAGGCAGTCCGTCTGAAAGTGCTTCCCCCGCAGAGCACACTCAACAGACATGGTTCCGCTTCTCGGTTGGCTCACCTTCCCCATGGCTGTTGACCGCGCATGATCAGCGTCCAGTGTCACGGGGAAGAGTGGCAGCGGGTATTACAGCAGGACAGCTGCGGTGTTGGCAGGAACAACACAAAAGGGACCTGGGGGGAGTGTGGGGGACTTTCTATATTCTCTTTGTTTTTTTCCACTGGGGATCATGGGTTAGGGGGTGCTCATTCTGGCATTTCAAGTTGTCCTCACAGCTCTTGTGAAAGGAATTGAAGTCAGCAGAGGCATTATGCCCTTGGAGGCAAAGAGCACACTTCTCATTCTTTGCAGCTCTCCAGAAATGCATGACGTGCCCAGCATGTGATGTTCGCCTAGAAACTGCTGAGATGAGGTTCGTGGTTCCATCTGGGGTGACTCGTGACGATCCCATGATTTGAAATGCCATGGGCAGCAACAACAAAAATGCCAAACAAACAAAAAAAGATGCCCCAACTGAACAATTATCTTTCCCAGATTACCTCATTAGTATATGGTTTTGATAAAAAGAAATATTTTGCATATGTTTACATAGAAAGAAAATGAAATAGGGTATACCACACTAAAATGCCAATCATGGTTATCAAAGAATGGTAAGTTATGGCTTAGTTATATTTTTATTACTCTTTTTTTGTTGTTTTTGATTGCCTTATATATATATGCCTTCTATAATATTATTTTCATGAGTTGAAAATATAAAGTCAATTTGTAAATGCAAACTTTGAGGTGCTCATAGAAAGCAGAAGGTTCTGGAAATTAGCATATTTTGTCTTGAGATTTAACACTTCTTGAACTAAAAATAAAGAGCTCTTCTAAGACTGGAGACACTGAAACACAGAATCCTTTGCTTTCCCAACTAACATCATGATTTGCCCGAATTTTCCCTCCTCAGAGCATCATTGTTTCCTAGAATCCAGGTAACTGCTGTGAAGAGCTTTCTCCATGGCTGCTGACCTGTTGCCTGAGATGTACTCCTTAGACAGGCAGGGGTAGAGGATAACGGGGACCCTAGCCCCCATCTCATCTTTGGTCATTCCATGTGTGTGTTGAAAGATGAAATCAAGCACTGTGCTTCTTCACGACCTAGGAAGGGGCTCTCAGAACAATATCCAACCGGAACCAGACATGTAACCATGGCGCCATTTGTGAAAGCCCTTAGGCACCACACAAAGTAAACGTGCAGATGTTCACAGGAAAGCCAGCAGATGCCACAAAGTAAAAAATGTTCACAACTAGCAGAGCTGGCAAAGCCCTACTCAGAAGCTGTTGATACCATAACTTCAGCTTTTTAGGCCTAGTCTCCCAGCCAGGAATGGACCCCATGCTGCAGTGGCAGCACTGGGTCCCAGCCACTAGACCACCATGGGTTGGTGTCTCACGAAGCCTCAGAAGGAACTCCGCAGACGCTCAGGCGAGCAGGCAAGGAGAGGCAGATTTGTTTGGAAAAGGAAAGAGTTTATTGAGAAGGAAAGGAACAGAAATAAAGTGGGACTCCCAGGTCAGTAGAATCAGGCCAGGGAGGAGCAAGGGAGCTGAAGTGGAGTTGAGCTTCAGGGAATATAGACCTTCTTTCCCTAGTCACCCCAAAGCTCCACTAGTCTCTTTGTGATGGTAGTTTCTAGGTGGTCTCAGTCACTCTACCACCTTACATCCCATATCACTCCTTTGTTCTTGAAATGTCCTTAGTTTGCCAGTTCCCTTTGGAATTTTGTCCCATCTCTGGATCTTCCCTTATCTCTCTTGCCATCCTTTTCTCCAAAATCCAGTTCTTCCGAGGCCCCACCTGTCCTCTCCCTAAACTGCCTAGTCATTCCTAACTTGCCCTTGCCTGAGCTAGGCCTCACTGTGACCTGACTACCGGTCACTGATCACTTCTCTGTCTCCCACCCATTGGCATATGGCTCCTGGTAAACCTCCATTACAGCCATAATTGGACTAGTATGGGAAAGGCTGCTTGGTGTTCCCGCTGCAATCCCACATCAGAATACCGATGTCAACAGAGTTTTCAACAAAAGCCAGCAAAGAAGTTTTTGTTCATGTTCGAGAAAACAGTTCTGTGGGAAGATGGCACATCAAAACCATAAGCAATAGATAATCTGTACTCACAATCATTTGGTTGAATTGTTCCTACACATAGCTCCAAGCTAAGCAATGGGCCTAATCAGCATTTTGGAAAGGCTGGAACATTTTCTTTTCCTAGTTGTCATTATATTCTACCAAAAGAAGGTCTGAACCTATTTTTCTCTTAATGCTTTATTGAAATGATTGTAAATGTTTCCATAGTACATAGATCATGGCAAAGATAATCAGTGACAGCTTAATTTCATTTTGGATGGAATTTTGAAAAAATGTCTCCTACGCCACCACTCTGCAATACTCTGAGTAAATGTGCTATAAAGCCAGGCTGCTCTGACGTGGAAATACTATATGTGCTGGGATTCTCCAGTCAGAATGTCTTCTAGTGAAATGCTGTAAGATACCCACATTTTTTAAAACAATGGACTCAAACAATATGCTTCTAAGAAAAGAAAGCTGGACATTCAAAAAAACACTTCAATAAGCTTGTATCAAAGCGAATCAATAAAGAAAAAGGTGTTGGCAAGAGTGGCTGTTTTAAGATGATTTTCCTCTCCCAAAGAGTATGCAGTGAAGTGGTGCAATTCCAAGTGTCTAAGTGACCTGCAGAATAAAAAGATGATTTTGGTATCAAGCACATCAATTTAATATCAACATAGACATTAGCTTTCAGTCTAGAGGGAATTGGGGTAAATATAAGATATTAAATTACTGACAAGCATGAATTAAAGTAATAGAGGTAAAAAGAATTTCCATGGAACAGTTCTAAGATATTTGGAAATTGAGTTATATTTCTGAAGTGAATTAAGATTTCCATACATTATTTGAGTCAATTCATTAAATTGGTAGAGTAGATCAAAGTATCAACGTCAGATTTTCTGAGGTTGATAACTAACCTGCTGTTATTTAAGAAAATGACTTTGTTCTCACATATACATACTGAAATATATAGGAGTAAAGTGAATGGTGTAAGTAACTTCTGATAACTTAGAAAAAATGATATCTCTACTTACATAGAGGGGGAGAGAGAATAATGAAGCTGATGGAGCAAAGCATTAACAATTGATAAATTGAGTAAAAGGTATACAAGGATTCTTTGCACCATTTTTGTATCTTTTCTCTAAACCTGACACTATTTCCAAATTAAAAAAATAAATAATAAGACTTTTTTTGGTTGGCCGTACCCAAAGCAAATGATTTTTCCCCTTAGTAGTTGTATATTATGTGTGCCACATACTGTTTTGAACTTCATATACATTGCTTTGAATTTAAATTTAAATTGCCCTTTCCTCATTTCTGTGTATCAGTATAAACAGGGCCCAGGGCTTGGAGAATGGTCCCCTAAGCACCTTCACTTATGCCAATTCACTAATCAACAATAACTACTGAGTGTCCACTGCCTGTGAAGCACTTTACATACATCTGGGAAATAATAAAGAAATAAAACATATGTTCCCATCAAGAAGCCAACAATCTTCAACAATAGTCAAATAAAACATACATCGGGTAAAATTATATTTTCAAAATAACATATCCGTGCATAATTTTTAGGGTTAGATTTTTAGTGTAGGAGGGAAAACAGATAAACTTCACAAGGTCCATGAAACCTCTGTTTCAGAGATCTAGTTTTTCACAATTAAGTTTAAAATCTAGATCATCAGTGTAAATATGTGTGTGCAGGGATGTGCGTGTGTATCATTTCTGGAGTCATTACTGCTTTTCAGTTGTTTGTTGCTTTGTTTTTTAAAGCTTGCTATCACCAACCTCATATTTTAAGAAAGTAACTTCAGCTTACTTCAGAAAATTCTTCATTAACAAAGATATGGTTATAGAAAAATGATACCATCAAATCTCACGAGAGCAAATACCTTTTTAAAAAAACACAACATTGTATTAACCAGTTCTGTGATAGTTCTATTCCTAGAATAAAACATTAAAAACCTGATGTGACCAACGAAGGCATTTCCTAAAAGCATTCACCATGATAAGGTTATATTTCTAATCAGTCAACAGTTTGCCTCTGAAACATGAATAAATCCTAAACCCCATGTGGTCCGGTCTATTCAGAAGTTCACTCTTACAAATGTTTATATTTCACTTCTGTTTCTTGAAGCAAACCCAATTTATAAATTAGTATACCAGTTTCAAAAGTCCCTTTCCTTCTTACCTGAAAAACCTCCAGTTGACAGAGTCTCTCATTCTACAAAATAGCCCATGGTGAAACGGTGGTGGGAAATCCATGGAGATAACAATTGATGTCAAATATATATAAATAAAGAAAAAAAAAGATAGCCCAGATTCTCAGCCTGTACCACCTTTCTGATTCGCTCCCTTTTCAGCTTTTATTATGCTGACTTACTTGATCTTTCTGGCTTCTTTTTAAGTTTCCTTTTTTTTTTTTTTTTCTTAAAAAAATCTGCGTAGAAGAACTCATGTGTAGATGCAGGGGTGAGGTGAGAGGAGTCACCAGAGACAGAGTGGGGAGCAGAACAGGCAGATCTATTGAAATACGTTGCTAAGGGGAGCAGTGGGAGAGAGAGGAGAGGTCTGCTGTGCCATATTTACGTGGGGTAGCCCCTTGGCTGAGAATTGAACTCATCCCTTAAGTTTCCTTTTTACTTCGCACATTACAGTTGAGAGTCCAGAGTTGAAACAGCAAAGACTCTCCTTTCTCCTTTTTTGCCAATCCTGCACCTCTTTGACCATTGTATCAATTCCGCAACATAAGTGTGTCAGGAATCAAAGGCACAGAGCAGGCAAAAATGAAATTCTTATTCGTGAAAAAGAGATCAAGACTAGGAATATTTGGAACACAGATATTAATATGGATATCCTAGACACACTTGTTTGAATCAATAGGATAATAAGCTGATTAACTTTTCAATAGCATTTCTCAAATGAGAAAAGATAATGGTGATTTTAAAAACCTCTTAACATGCGTAATCTTAGCTAATCATCTCAACAATTTTGGGGCTTGTTTTGTTCCTGTTTTTCAGAGAAGGCACAGAGAGGTTAAGTAATTTGCTTGAAGTCACATTGCTGGCAAGTAGTGGACTTTAGGCTTGAACCAAGAACATCTAACTCCAAAGGCTACACTCTGGCCATCATATAATTAAAGTAGTCCTCAATTTGGTCCGATTTGTGTTTCTAGACCTACTTTGTTCTTAGGTTGTGTATCCAGAGGTAATTTTTTTGATGATTTCCGCTCCACGGTGTTTGCTTCCCCTGAAGAGCTGCTGGTCACATTTTCAGTCACTGCTCTCCTTCTTAACTGGAAACCTGGAGACACATGTAGAAACCACATCTGCATATGAAATGTTTGTGGAACGAGCCTACCCACAGCCTCCCTCCTTTAGTGCTTTGCTTTTAGCACCAAAGGGTCTGACATATAAGACTTTCTTAATTTCAGTAATGGAATGATATCAAGTCATAAATGCTGCAGACTCTTAAATTCAAGCAGAAAGAAATCTTATTGCCATAACGACTTTGACCTTACTTTATTAATTCCCCTCCTAGCTTTACTTAAATTTCTCTAAGCAGATGGAAGTAAACAAGCTTACTCTGTTTGCGGGCATATTCTGCTGCTTTGGGTGCTGTTAACATGGCAAAAGGGTGCAAAGAGAGGCGGAAAGGTGGAGCTCGGGGAACCTGAAAGGAAAACCATCCCGATTTTAAAAGCCACACATACTCTGTGCCATTAACACCTGCTGGTTATAGCACTTGACCTGCCTCACCAACTAATAGTCTTTAGGCATCGCTAATGTTTACTGATGAGGTCATGTTTCATGGGTCATGAAGGTCTGAATACTGTTTCTTGCTCCCACGCCTGCTTCCCTTTACCTACATGCCTTTATATCCTCATGCTCTTCACTAGTTCCCTTTATCTGAAATATTCATTTCCTTTTCTGCCTAGAGGTTCCTACCTTTCCCGTAAGATGAAGCTCAATTATCACCTTTTCTGAGAAACTTGTCTCAATGTCTCCCTACCACCTAACCTCCATTCTCACCACCCCCCAAAAAGCAAATCTAAACATAAGGCACAATTACTGGCTCACTCATCTGTAAACTCCAAGCATGCTGTCATACAGAGCAGTGTGTTATCATTAGTTATAGTGGCTGCTGCTCTCTACACTGGGCACTCCTTCAAGTCTAAAACCATCCATGCATTCTTCTCCCTGCCATGTTTTCAATGAACACCTATTTTTAGCTATTGGAGCTGTGGTTAGTAAGACACACAAGAGTCCTGCCTTTCTAGGGCTGAATGAGGAGAGATAAATAATTAGCTCTTAAATGATTAGGATAATTACTTATTTGATTAGATTAATAAACTAAATAAGATGATGTGCTAGGGAGTTATGAACAGCCACTTCTTCACACAGAATGGCCTCTAGAAGAAAGTGATGTGTTTGCCAAGACTTGTAGGATGAATAGCAGTCCTCTGTGGGAAGAGTTGGAGAGAAGTATTCCAAACAAAGGGAATAAGAAGGTCATTTTTTTGATGAATCTGTGTTTTCCAAGAAAGAAAGGAAGCCAGTGTGGCTGGAGCATAGTGAGAAAGGGGAAAATGGCAGATGAGGCAGAAGAAGGAGAATCCAGCTCACATGGGCCCTAGTTGGTGATGATATGGAGCTATACATCACATTGATTCTGGGGTGCGGTGGAAGCCATAGAAATACTTTTTAAGCATTAGTGTGACAAAGTTGGATGTAGTTTTTTTAAAAAGATCACCCTGGCCGCTATGTGGAGAATAGATTAGAATGTGGTAGTAGGAAGGCCCATTGGCTCATTTGATCTTTTATCTCTGATGTCTCAAGAGAGGGCCTAGCACATAGTAGGACTCCAAGTGTTACAGACTAATTGAATACCCACTATTCTAATCAAGGCAACAGCAATTAATAGCAAGGGTGTTACTGTCAAACTAACTGTATTTGAATGCAATTCACACCATCTATAAGATACGTGATTTTGGAAATGGCACTTAAATTTTCTGTGCCTTTTTCTTCATGAGATAATAATAATAATGGTAAATACCTTGTAGGGCTTGTTCAGGATTAAAGAGTTAGCATATGTAAAGTCCTTAGAATAGTGTTTGGCAAAAACTGTTAGCTTTAAATGGAGTCTGGAGGTAAATAATAATAAGTATATCATTAATAGTATTATATTTATCATCATCATAATCATCATCGTCACCGTCATCATTTCTCTCCATGACTCAGTTTTCCTGTTGTATAGAATTATCCCTGGTAGCAGCCTGGCCACCCTGTCTTTTGCAGGGTCCTGCCTCATCTACCAGAGAAAGGTTGAGTGAATTGCTGACCAACAACCAGTTAGAACCAGGAGGGCTAGATAGTTAATATCCTTCTGCAGTATCAGCAATTATGTTTTCTTTGTTTCAGGAATGATATTAATGACCTCTTATTTCTAAAGAGAAAAAGTTAATTATAGTATTCACTTTTTTGCATGCTTTGCAGAAATATACCACTTCATAGACAGGGTACCTTTTTATGATGTATAACTGAGGCAAACAAACAACAAAAGACAAGAATGATAAAACAAATACCCATTTTTAGATGTCCAGGTCAGTAGAAAATTTTTTACTCTATCATCAAAGAAAACTCCTTAATGTACTCACAGTTCATTAAAATCATGTTCTAAAAAATTGGCATTCCGGGGCCTCCCTGGTGGCACAGGGATTAAAGTCTCAGTACTATCAAACTGTCACCAGCCACTGTGGCCTGAGTTCGATCCCCAGCCAGCGAGCTGACCCACATGGAGCAGCAGACCTCTCCTGTCTCACCCACCGCTCCCCTCAGCAGTGTGTTTTAGTCAATCCACCTGTTCTGTTCCCCACACTGTCTCTGGTGAATCCTCTTACCCCCTGCACTTCTGGCCTATACCCAAGTATGCATAAATAAATAAAAAATAAATCTTTTTTTAAAAAAAGAAAATTGGTATCCCTTCAAAATAAGTATAAATCTGTATTTCAACAAGAATTTGTGCTCTGGTATAATAGTGTGGTTCACATACAAATTTCTCTCTCTTTTTTTTATAGACAGGGATTGTATTTATATATTGTCTTCCAATTTACAACAGGAATGAGCAAAGGTCTGGAAGAAGAAGGCTGGCTTCTAGATGGCTCTGTGGAACTGTGATGGGACTAGGCCAGTCCTGTTTCCCTCCAGACTCTGTTGATATGAGAAGTAAACTTCTGTTTTTCACTATTACTATAGATTTTTCGTTGTTTCATAAGGAAACTTGGATTAAACTGTAAATGAGGTTGTGTTCTCTTTACTGACAGAGTAATGTATCACCACCTCAGCAGGGACACTTTGAACTTTGACCTGAGTCTTTTAGTCAAGTAGCAAAAATATTTACTGAGAGTTTACTTCATCTCCAGCATTGCAAAGAATCAAACATAAACAAGCCCTAGCCTCAAGAAGCACACAATTGCTTCATAAAAATGACTCTAAAACAGAAAGGAATTGAAGGTGGCTTTGTATCAGGGTGGGGCAATTATTATAACGGTCCTTGGATTGTGGGTGCCAGGTGTGAAAAAGGAGAGATGGCTCACACAGCATGCTGGATGCACTTCTGCACTTTGAAGGTGCAACACTAATGCTTTTCACACTCCAGTTTTCTTATCCATGGGGGAACATAGAACTCGACAAATTTTAAGGTCACTTCTGGCTCCGGTATGCTACACATCTTTTTGTGCCCTGATAATCTGAAAGTGTTTTATCGCTTATATGAAAACTCACTTTAAAGTAGTATGAAGTAGAAACCCTAAACCTAGATAGAGTTAATCATATCCTCTTTTTTGTTTTAAAGCTATTTACTCATATGTTAATTGTGCAATGTAAAAGTATTACTGTGAGTTATTTTCTTATTCAAGTACTTAGTGAATGGCGAATTATATCCAAATCACATTTAATGCAAATATCTCTTCGTTGGAAGGAGAAGGTGGCAGAGAAGACACTGATGAATAATGGTATAAACAGAGGACATGGCAGGAAGGGATGAACACAGACATCATAATCTTCACCTGCCTTTTAACCTGGAGCAGAACTTCTTCAACTATCATTTTGACATCACTGAGACAGAGGGTGGAAAATTTCTGATCCTTGGTCTCAAACGATTGTATATATGCCGGTGGTAATCCTATTTTCCCAAGTAAAAGTAGGACATGTGGTCTTAAAAGACTGTTTATAAGTGCCCAAGAGGCTTTAAAAATGTGGTTGGGATGTTGCAAAATCCTATTTCCTAAATAATTTTATGTTCATGGGGAAAAAAGGGACAAATTTCAAATGGAAAGAGTACTCAAAAATTTAGGACTTGATTTATTATATCTTATAGTTGTTTTTCTAAAAATTGAGGTTATGTATAAAAAAGGACTAATGACCCCACAGAGAAAATGAACAAAAGACTTTAACAGACACTTTACAGAAGTAGAAACATGAATAGTTCTCCTTGGTAATCAGGGGAATGTAAATTAAGAACACAATGTACAGCTAGTAGACTGACAAACTTTAAAAGTCTGAAAATATCGAGTGTTGATAGCAATTAGATATCCTGTTTTGCAAGTAGAAGTTTAAATTGATGCAACCATTTTGAAGAACAATTTGACTTTATGTAGTATATATCCTGTGACCTAGCAATTTAAGTCTTAGGTACACACCGTACAGAAACTCTTTTACTATAGAGTAAGAGACATGCAACAGAACAATCCAAATGTCTGAAACAGAAGGACATATAAGTAAACTGTGGTGTTTTCCTATAGTGGAATACTACAAGCCCTGAAAGTAATGTGACAACATGGAAGAGTTTGTGCAACATAACATTAAGCGAAAACACACAAGCCATAAAATGATAATTTGCTTCATTTAATTTATATGGCTTCATTTCTATATATATTGCTTTCGTTTCATTTATACAAAATTCAAACATCGTGCAAAACTAAACAGTATATTGATTCCAATGTATATGTGGTAAAACGAGAAATAAATAAGAGAATGATAAATACATAATTCAAGATGGCAGACACCAGGTTGAAAGGAAGGATGTGGGGGCATTAGATGCCCATAGTGTCCAAATTGTTGATTCTGTTTCATTTCATACACATTTAATGCAAAGGATGGACTTGTTTGCTAATTGTAAATAACTTTCACATGTGTGAGGCCCTTAGTTGAATTTTTTCCTCTGGGTCCACAGACAGAAAAAATGGCTCATGTCAGCAAAAGACAGTTCCTTATGTTCCTTAATGGTAGAACCTGAGATTAATGGAACTGGGAACAGTACTGGGCCTATGATGCTTCTCTGTCACCAGGTGGCAGCAAATAGCCTGAAGAAAACCTCTGGGCCTGTGTACAAAGCCTATGATGTGTCCTAGGCTTGTCTCGAGGCCATATAATCTACATAAGCTGATTAGTAGTCAACAGGGGTTTTAAGGTCCTCTTTGGGAAGGATTTTAGCAGTTGCTAAGGAAACATTTTATCTGAGAGAATCAAAGGTCATTCAGATATACCCAGTCACTCAAGAAGAATCTTTGGCAATAAATTTTTTAACAACCCCATCTCGTTAGAAATAGTTTTTAAAAATTATGTTTAATGCCAGAGGAATGCTTTAAAATAGCTTTTACAATTTAATTTATGAAGTGCCACGTTTCTGTTGAGAAGTCCTGCTGATTTGGTATTTAAAATGTGGAGTATTTAAAATGTGGAGGTTGGGCCTCCTGGTTGCACAAGAGGTTAAGCACCACACTATGAAGCATCTGCACCACTGCGAAACATATTCGATCCCTGGCCAGGGAGGTGATCCACATGGCGCAGCAGACCTCTCCTGCCTCTCTCTCTGCTCCCCTCAGCAGTGTATCTCAGTTGATCTGCCTGTACTGCTCCCTGCTCTGTCTCTGGTGAATCCTCTCACTCCCACACCTCTGGCCTGTAACCCCATTCTGTATGCAAAAGTAAATCTTTAAAAAAAATTGCAAAGAAAGTTTAAAAAAAAATAAAATGTGGAGGTCACAGAGTAGAACTGAAGTGTGGCACAAGAGGAAGGACTGAGCTGGTATTTTTGAAACAGGGGTTGGCAGGGAGCTTGGGAGCCCCCCCAGGCGTAGAAGGTCCTCAGATTCTTACATTTGTAGCTTAAACCATGTCATCCTGTTAGGGGGAAAGACCCTCCTGTAACAATCCCCCTTGTGATAATTTTGATTGTCTAACCGTTTGCCATTTGGGGACATTTGGCAAGGTCTAGAGGTATTTGTGGTTGTCACAGCTCAGGGGAAGCTACTGGCATTTAGTGGACAGAGAGGCCAGAGATGCTGTCAAACGTCCCACAGTGCACAGGACAGCTCTGACCCCACCGCTACACACCGCAAACACTTATCTGGTCTGAAATGTTGTGAAGCTCTGACTTAGCAGAATTTGGAGAAAATCGGATACCCATTGCCCAAGTACCAGAATCCTTAACTGGATCAGTTGTTTTGAGACTTCCAAGTGCCAAGCACTAGGGCATCAGTGGAGCTAACACAGCACCCCCATCACTAGTCCCTGCTTTTGCAAGTGTAATTGAGGCTGACAGACCTTAGAGGACCTGCCTGGGATGATTCTGCTTGAAGATGGTTGTGCTGGGGTTCAGGCCCAGGGAGCCTGGCTTTAGAATTTCCATGTTGAATTCTTACACAAAATGCCTTTCACGTGTAAGTCAATAAGTGAACCAGCATTTCATATCACGTAACAATAAACAAATGTGGGTCTTTAAAAGAAAGTCCCTGTGTGAGGATAGTATCCGCTCACTTTCATAGCTTGTCATGTAGTCTTTGTAGAGTTTTTACTATTAATAGACTTTTTACTATTGTTACTGACTCTGAGGACAGGGCTGTGTATAACAGAACAGAAAAAGACTCTTCAATGAATAAGGGAATGGTGTTGATCAGGTAGAGATAGACTGGCCCATCTCTAGAGAGTGTGTCTTCCTGATCTGGCCGTGCCAATGAACCTGGCTTACTCAAACTACTGACACCCCCATGTTTGCAGACTCTGACAACCCAGACAGTACTGGAGGGGCCCACAGTATCACCCTCTTAGAATGAGAGATGCCGTGTCTGCCCTCTGGCTATGTAAATTGAAACCAGCAGATGAGAGGTGGGACCTCTCCCAAGCATCAGAAGATGAGGGAGAAAGACAGTGACAAAAGAAACAGAATTGATGTCAAATAGATTTAAATAGATATATAAAAAATTTTTCTGTTGACATAGCAACAGATTAAAAAAAAAAAAAAAAGAAACCAAAGCACTTGGGCCCAGGTCTTGTGTGCATATGTTTGGAGGTGGAAAAGGGGCAAAGAGAGCAACTCAGAAGGGAAAGCTGAAGAAAAACAAGCAGGAATGAAGCAGTATGGTTTGTTTGCCTCTCAGAGAGGCCCAATGAGTCAGGCTTTCTTTAAAAGTCAAGAACAAAAGACCCAAAAACCAAAAATGAGGAGACAAGGACAGACTGGGGACACTTGGTGGGGAGGGGAGGGGGAGGGTTGAGGGAAGATGGGGGCACGGAGGGGGTGGGGGGACTGAGGTGATGGTGCACTGGTGAGATGGTGATGGGGAATACATGGGGATTACAATTGATGGCAATTATATGTAAATTTAAAAAATTTATATTAATAAAAAATGTATGATTGATTAAAAATAGTATCTAAGTTTGAAATGATGAAACTATAAAATAAAAAACAGATTTATTTGGATCCAAAAAAAAAAGGCAAGAACAGCTTGGTGTCTAAGAACACCAGGCTGAGGGAACACTAGGCCTAGCGTGACTTATATCACAACCAAGACAGCATGTTAGTCCCATGTAAGATATAAGGTCACAAGAACAGTAATCTGAATTGCTCCCCTTATGTCCTCTGTACTCACAACTATACAGATTGAATGAGAATGGAGTTGAAACCAGAGTGATCAAGAGAACAGAGCCTCAAGACAACAGCCAGGTTATACGTGGAGTCAAATGATCAGTCAGTTTGTCTCAGAGCCACCACACTTAGTAAAAGCTCGACGCCTAAGCTTGGCTGTGGCTCCCGACTTTTCCCAGTATGATCTGCAGGCAGAAGAACGAAGGACGCAGGTATTCCCTAACCACAGCCCTGCCCTAGTCCTGGCCTCCCTTGCAGGTTCTGGAGGACGTTGAAAGCAACTGTGTGCACTGAGGGCCTGGGTGAGAGTGGGTGGGGTCTCCCTGCTCCCCTCCTTCACTCCTTCCCTCCTGCTGCACAGCTCTGTCCCATGCTATTTCTCTTTCCCTTGCTCTCTTCTAGAGGTACCTAAAGATAAAGGGATCAATAGTTCATCTCTGAACAGCAGCCCACATTTAAATGCTCACTAATTATTCATATAGTCATACATAGCAAAAACTGACTGTAAAGATCACGCAGAATACACGTATCTTTTTAGATCAGCATATGGAAGCCCAGGAGAGAAAGGGGCCTCCAATGCCATAGTAGTGGAGTTAGAGTTCGCCCAGGTCTCTGCTTCCACTGTAGTGATTTCTAAGTGGTCTTGTGAGAAGAAGAAATATGGCAGCAATAAAACAGATAATTTATCCCGAGAATGTAACTTGTGTGTCTTGTTCTAGCCCTGGGTATTATAAGCTACCACCCAAGTGGTGCATTCTACACGTATCCATCTATACTACAGGAAGTGTAAGAAATTCAGTTCATTAGGAACAGGCAGAATCTGCCCTCACACTGTATTATTTGTCTTCTCTACTCAGTTTCACACACAAGGTATTTGTTGTGGCTAAAATTGCCTTCTATGTAGGAAGGCATTTTACAAATATTTGCTACCAAAGGAAGGTACGATGCCTCTGGTTGTGTACATTTGATATAAAATAATTGTTTCATACTCAAAAATATGTTTAAAAATAAAGCAATGCAATCTGAACTCTATTATATTGATAGTCTTAGGTTATACCCTTACCTTGGCTGCACCAGAATTGGCAGAAGAATCAACCCCATAAATTCTAAAGACTTCCTCAATTGGGATACTGTTCTGTCAAACAACAACAACAAAAAGTAGTATTACATCATGATTTTTCTCTTATTACAAAATAACATTATTATAGCTCCAGTATGTCTAGTACCACACCTGAATAAAGTGGGCATGAGACAAATAATTTCAAATGAATAAGCCAGAATATCCAAACACCAATCATTTCTATGTTTCATTCTGGGTAGTTTCTTTTTTTTTTTTTTACCCCTTAAATAAGCATTTTTATAGTATAATATAGAAGTAAAAATCTTTTTATTATAGCTTTAAAATAAAACATTCAACATGACTTAAGTCTTTAACACTTAGAAACACAGGTTGAAAGATAAAATTAGTATCCATTAATACCAAAATGTGCAAGTAGATATAAAATTTCCATTTATGAAAATTGTGTTTTTTCCTTACCATTAAGACTCCAGCGTAAGATGATAAAATCATTGCTTCTCGTTCTTTACGGTTTGGGTATATAGGTCTGCCACGAAATGGCATTTTTCTAAGGGGGAGAATATGAATAAATAAGAATGGAGAGTTTATTCTTGTTTTTTTTTTTTGAACTTATTACGGTTGTGGTAATAGTCAATACTTAATCTCTAGTGGCTGCGTGCTATACACTTATTCACAAAAGTGAAGTGATTCTACAGTACACACTTAGAATTTTGGATCTTCCAACAGTGGGAATGAATCTGACCTCATCCATCCATGTTTCCACAGCTATCAAACGTTGCAGGCTGGTCACAAGAGTGATGGTTTTATGTTACGGTTTTGCCAACTGGTGTGCTTCTACCTTCTTGTGGCAATTTGCTTGTGCCTATACTCTTCCAGGGAAGCCAATGACATCCCTAGGTTCCAAGGATGGAAAACACATTGTGGACAAAGTTAGTGTATTCTATCCCTCTGACTCCACCAGCTGACAAGTCAGACAAATGGCCACTGAGGTCCTCCCTGGTGGTGCAGGGATTAAAGTCCCAGCGCTATCAAGCTATCCACAGCCATTGCAGCATGAGTTCCTTTCCTGGCCAGGGAGCTGACCCACATAGAGGGCAGACCTCTCCTGTCTCATCTGTTGCTCCCCTCAGCAGTGTATTTCAGTCTATCTGCTTGTTCTGCACCCCACTCTGTTTCTGATGGATCCTTTCACTCCCTTCCCACCCCCCACCCCAACCCGACCCTGCACCTCTGGCCTACACTCCAGTCCTTATATGCATAAATAAATAAAAATAAATCTTTTTTAAAAATGGCCATTGAGATGCAATTCTGTCATTTAGTTTTCATCTATTCTCCTCTGGACTGAATGTTGTGATAAAGTGGCTGAAACTAAGAAAGTGTCCATTCAGAGAATATAGTCAAGAGGTAGATTCTGAAGACATGGCTTGAGTTTTAAGTTAAACTCTGCTTAGCACAAACTTCCCCATGGACTTTTCAGATTTCTTGGTCTATCTGAAAAATTATGGCATGCATACAAATCCTTCCTGCCCCTCTGAAGTCTATTCGAACTGAATTTTCTGCTTATTATAACTAATCTCTAACTAATACAAACCATCCAGAACCAGGTGTGTATTCTATGGTTGTAGAACTGGTGATGTAACTGGCCTGTGCCATATGTGATTTAATACTGGCCATGTTCTTATCAACTGAGTGGTCAGCCTGGCACACATGGCAAAAATGGCAGTCATCCTGCAAAGACTCCATGCAGCTGTGGTTCAAGCAGGCCAGCTCAGGTACATGCCAGGCTAAGTGCTTAAGAAATCATATTTGATAGGCCTTAGAAGATTGCTTCCTTTACCCAGAATTGATCATTTCCTAGTTGATCTGAAAATTTATGACATGTAGCACAATCATAATTATAAAACAGAACATTCTATGCAAGAAAGAGCTTCATCTGATGGGAACCAATGAGCAGAAAGGCAAACCATGCAAATATGTATGACTTCTCCAAGTTGACATCTGTGGGGTTTCAAATTGAGGAGGGACACTGCTTTTACAGTGTTTTCGAATCAATGCCTCACAGTGGAAGCCACTAGCCAGGGCTTCATCATTACTCACAGTCAAATATTAGAAAAAGAAAGAAATTATTTCAACTTACACTTGCTCCCACTCCAGCCAAGTTAAGTCTTCTGAGTGATCCAGCCATTGCAAAGCAACGCTGATGGCCAAGTCATAGTGTGCCTGGAAGCAGGAAGCACAAAGAACAAAGGAAGTTGGTGCTAGCCCAAGTGCTCTTGGTCACAATGAGAGCAGCAGCTCTAAGCCTGGTCCACTATCCTGTGTGTCCACTGTGCTGAGCTTCACTGGCTATGTCCAGTCTCCAGACACTCCTGAAGGAATATTTAGGGACCTCAGTCACTCCATTCACCTCCCACTAGAGCAGTTTTTTTTTTTTTTTGCTTTTTTAGAATTTATGCATACAAGAGCTGGGGCACAGGCCAGAGTTGAGGGTGGTGAGAGGACCCACCAGAGACAGAGCGGGGAGCAGAACAGGCAGATGGACTGAAATACACTGCTGAGGGGAGCAGCGGGCACAGCAGGAGAGGTCTGCTGGGCCATGTGGGTCCCCTCCCCAGCTGGGGGCAGGGATCGAACTCGTGCTGCAGTGGCTGAGGTTTGCTTCACAGAGCGTTGCTTAACCCACTGCACCACCAGGGAGGGCGTGAGGAAGAGAATTTTTATGGGTGGAGAAAACCCTTCCAGATGAAGGTCCCAGGATGATTAAGGGACTGGATATAGACTAGATTAAGTGACTCGCTAATGTGAAGGTTCATTCTTAACCTACTGAGCACCTTCTCCTGGTCATCTCTAAGCTGATCCACCATTTAGCTTTCAAAATATTCCTTATTCCTTCCCCACCTGCCCCTCCCAGGAAAAGAAAAGATTGGTTTTGTTTTTGTTTTTAGATCGATTCTAAGGTTCTAACATTTTCTGGACAGTGACTCTCTTTTCCAGGAAGTGAACCAAACTGAAACTGAGAAAAAAAGGAGGGAGGAAGGAAGGAAGAAAGGAAGGAAGGAAGGTAGGAAGGAAGGAAGGAAGGAAGGAAGGAAGGAAGGAAGGAAGGAAGGAAGGAAGGAAGGAAGGAAGGAAGGAAGGAAGGAGGAAGGAGGGAGGGAGGAAGGAAGGGAGGGAAGGAGGGAAGGAAGGAGGGAGGGAGGGAGAGAGAGAGGGAGGGAGGGAGGAAAGGACTTAGGAAAGAAGGGAGGGAGGGAGGGAGGGAGGGAGGAAGGAACTTCAATTGTTGAAACCTGACCCAAAAGTCGATGCAGGGCCCAACTGTATTGACCTGTCCATTTGCTCATTAGAAATGCAAATCCTCAGCTCCCGTTGTCCTGAATCAAAACAGCCTTATACTAATAGCTCATTAATGTCTGAGAGGCACTTTTCTAATCTATTTAAAGTACAGAGAGAAGTACAGAGAGAAGGCCAAGGCCTACTGCTTATTCAGTTCCAGGGAAGTCAGACAGGCAGATAGGGAAGATGAGATGGTTTCTTCCTCATTAGTTTAAGAACTACAAACCTGTAAGCACACAAAAACTAAGGATGTCCTCATTTTTAAAAAAACTTAGATCTTTCACAGTTTCTTCTTCAATTTCTGTAATGTGCACTTTCATTACATAACATGAATCTGAGTTTCAACATGAATAACAACACAAGGGACTTGACAATTACTCAATTCCTTGTTTTTTTCCCACTATGCAAACAATCAAGAAATCATATTTGAGATCTACATGATAAAAGTCTAACACCATGTACATAACGTTTATAAATATATATATTACATTTATATTGTTTCTTAATCTTTACTCTCCTAATAGCAAATGGCAAAAGCCTCATAATTTTTATTTTCTGATTCTTTTGGCTTTCACTTTAATGAATCAAAAAGACTATATGGATAATTCCAGCATGAAAGATGAAGCAGAGGAAATTCAGAAGGGAAAATCAAAATGAGTCTTGTTATTTTATACATTCAACCCTGTTTTGTCCTCTTAATACACATATAACACAAATGTGAATTATAACCGCATGCCTTTCTTTACCATATCATCTAGAAAGGTGAGTTGCCATCTTCCTTTTGGGTCAAATTCATTTTCCCGAAGTCTGATGCCAATATAATCTCCCCTTAAAAGCAAGAGAGCAGCATTGAGCATTGGGAGTGACAGGGGATCTCAACCTTCAAACCCTCCCTCCTCTACCAAAATACCAGAGAAGTCACTGATGGTTCTTGGAGCTGAATTAATATTTAATTTGATTTAAATGGCCACCCTGCAATGCTGAAGGTTTAAAATATCTAACTGTAATCAATTTAAATCATACATACCTAAAAGTTAAATTCACATGGTTGGAATAGAATTTTCAGGCAAGCAGGGAGTCTTACAATTTTTCATACACAGAAAAAGATTTACAAAGCCCAAAAGACTGAAAATCACTGTTTAAAATAAAGATTCCTTGCTGCCCATGTTAAATTGGGCAGGTTGTTCAAAACTAAAAAACCGACCTGATATCTTTTTCTACAGGTGTCTTCCGCCCTAAGGGTTTTCCTCATCAAAAGGTGTGGTGTGGCAATGTACATACCCTAAGGAGGAGTCACACATACATAAGAATGTATGACTAATTTCACTGTGGTTTATCCTTATCAGGGCCTTTCTAAACAGTGACTTTTTTTTTTTGAAGATTTATTTATGCATACAGTACTGGGGTACAGACCAGAGGTGTGGGATGGTAAGAGGATTCACCAGAGACAGAGTAGGGAGCAGAACAGGCAGATCCACCGATCTAAAAAGTCACTAAACAGTGACTTTTAATAAAGGTCCTGGGAGGAGAATAGCAAGGGGTGCCACCCTGGGTAGCCAGGAAGAGGGCCTGGGTGCAAAAAAAGGACTGTGGGCTCTCCGAGATAGATCTCTGCAAATTTTACACTTATACATAAGGCCACTTTTGATTGCCAAGGTTTTTACTACACACTTTGGGCAAATTACCATGTGGGTGACAAGTCTGTTTCTGACTCTAGAAGTTCTTCAGTCATTCAGCTCTTCTAGATCGATTTTGAAAGGTCTCAGATTTTTGCTTTGTGATTCTTAGATACTTTTATATTTAAAACAATCTAAATGCATTATTTGGATATAGAATCTATTTGTATTGGCTCTGAGATCCCAGGTCTAGCAGAGGAGCGGGTATTCCTGATCATGATTTGTTTTTTACTTTGTTGACCTGCAAACACCTACATGTAAACATACGTGAATTCATGCATAGTCTACTCCCATATTTCTTAAGGACTTGTTAAAAGATAGAGATCTTAGTGGGCACAGAAAAGACATTTAATGGGGACCATGAGAAACTTTTTGATGAAGAGGTTATTAGTATTGTGCCCATAATAAATATGAAATAGAACGTAATCTTTTCCCCCTTTTTATGTGGTCCATGATCTTCACCAAGTTCCTAAGTCCAAGAAAAGCTACCACAGAATAAAACATGTCTGCATGGGAACACTGGTTGAAAATCAAGTTAATGTGACAAGAAAAAGGAGATGAATGATTTAGTTGATGAGACTGATGTTAAAAGAGGCAGTGATTGTGATTTAAATGCTGGGCTCTTGGTATATTTTTCAAAATATTCTCCTAGATCTTTTCTCCATGGAATCTGTTCAAAAACACATCCTGCTGTAACAGGGTTGTTTTCAGGAAAGGGGGAGTTTTAGAATTTTAGTTTTGCTCTAAGTAAGTAGAGCTGTGCAGGGAAAGAAAATTTTGCAGAGAGGAGGATAGAAGGGAGGAAGAAGGAAGCAGGATGCCAAGCAGCAAGGAGACCTGGAGGAGGCACTTGGAGCAAAGGAACATGTAAAAAAACTGCGTTTGCTTTTTGGTTTTGGACTGGTTGGAACAGATGTGGGTGAGAGACCCGTGGGGAGGTTAACAATGGCAGCTTTTATTTAAATTTTAATTTTACTTTTTTTTTTTTCAGATTTGTTTAACTTTTTTTAATGGATTTTTACTGAAAGGTCCTTTAAATGTGTGGCAGGCTTTTAGGCCTTGCTTTAGGCCAATTTTATTTGGCTAAACTTTTACCCTCAAAAAGATGAGTAACTTTAAAAACTTAATAACTATGTTCTTTGTCCTTTCTGTATTGTACCCTAATTGTATTAAAATTCCTTTCCATTAAAGGTTTTATATGTTTGTCTTAATGCTGCAAATGGCAAAACCCATTCAGAGAGAGCAGGTTTGGGGGTTCTGGGGTGCTCCTCTCCCTGCCCTGTAACACTGCCAGGCTGGCTGGGCCATGGACCCAGCATTTTGGTGTGGCATGCAGGGCCTGGGATGTGCTCGCTGCTGACAGAGCCTTGCTCCCAAGAGATTCAGCATCCTGCTTAGGTACCACCTCGGTCTCGGGCAGCAAGCAAAGGCCAGACCCTCTGACTTTCTCCCATCGGGTAGGAATAGATCCTGCATTAGATGTTTACTCCCCGGCTAACATCCATCATCTAGGATATGAAACCCACCAAATGCCACATGTAATAAGTGAAAGTGATCCTTTATCGTACTTACAGGAGCTTTTTCATTTCCTTCTTCAGGAGCCTCCTTTCCATGATTAAGGCTCATCCAGTTGAGCAGGTAGCTGCAGCTTATACTGCACCTGGGAAGATCCAGCCTCTTAGAGCCTACAGACTAGAGCAGCAAATCAGAGAGAATTTGAGTTAGGGATGCTATCACTGCGAATACCAGTCATGGAGTCCTAGGCTCTGGAAGGGAGCCGAGAAAGTGCAGTGCCCAGGCCTCGGAACCAGGAGCTCCAGGTCAGCAAACTCTGTAAGGTTATGCCTGGTACCTGAAGTTTATTTGATGAAGTTTTACAACATCCTTCATCTAACTATCCTTAAAATAAACTAGCCAGTAAAACAGACAAGGATCACATAACAGTGAATGAGACTACTGGGGTAGAATCAGCCAGATGTGGGTGGTTTGTGATCTGAATATGCTTGAGTTCTCTGTGGTTCAGCATAGTGATTCTCAGTGACTCCCTCTGGCGTAATGGTTCATGAGAGTTTTCTGTGGAACACACTGCGGCCTCCTATGACCAAGAGGTCCTGGAAAGAATACATGGTCATGGCAATGACAGGCCACAATCTCACTTCCCACCTCAGCCCCGAACCAGAAATTGGAGTTCCAGTGTTGGTGTCAAAAGGGGTCTGAGGTCACAAGAGGAAGTTTACAAAAAAAAAAAAAAATTATATCTCTTTCCAGAGAGAGGTATAAATGAGATATCTGCTAGCTTCCCAGTATTTTATTTCTTAAAAAAGAGTTAAGGCAATCTGTCATGATTAATTTTATATGTCAGCTTAGCTGAGCTACTGTGTGCAGAATATTATTTAAACATTAGTCTGAATGTCTCTGTGAAGGTATTTTTTAGATGAGATTACCATTCAATTCAAGAGACTTTGAATCAAGTGGATTAACTTCCATGATATGGTGGGCCCCTTAATCGCTTGAAGGCCTGAATGGAAAAGACGGTGACCTCTCCCAAGGAGGAAGCAATTCAGCCAGTAGATACTTTAGGATGTAAACTGGAACTCTTCCAGAGTCTGCAGCCGATCAGTCCGCCCCTTCAGATTTTGGACTGGCCAGACTACCACAATCATGTGAGCAGGTCCTTAAATTATCTCTCTGTCAACACACACACACACACAAACACTTTCTCTGGAGACTATAATATGTTAACATTTGTTGACTCTCGGATGACTGGTTTATGGATGCTCCATCTAGCACCTTCTGTGCTTTTGACATGATGTACGTGTTGTAAAAACACGACTTTCTAAAGACGGTTGGGGAAAAAGTTGAGGAACTCTATTTTGGGAAAACAGTAACAAACAGACATTAAGCATCAGATTCCACTTTCTAACAATATGTAGAAATGAAATAGTATGTCACTAATTTAAATAAATTCTTCCCCAGACCCATGTAATGATTCTGGACCATTCTCGCTGCTGCTACATCTGTTTTGAACTTGGTTGGGGTAGGGTGAAAGGGGGTGAGGAGAAAGCAGGAACTTGAAATAGGAAATGGATTAACTATAAAGATAGTAATATTGCTTTCCATAAGAGAGTCAGCTGGAAGAAAATGGTCTCGTGGGCTAGAGATGGGAAAGCGCTCGATGTGGAGAGGCCAGATGCTGGCATGTGCTGTCTACTCCATTACTGACAGGGGTGACTGGGGCCAAGTCTCTTGGTTCTTCTGCACCCCAATCTCAGGCGTTGGCTAAAACATGATAACCCTTGCTGATAGCACCAAGAGCACCTTCCACTCAACACCCTGTAGCTCCAAAGGCCAGCATGGATCACCATTTTTCTAACTCAACACTTTGGACAGCTGATGTTAGTAAACATCAAGTCCTACCACAATTCTTGGCAAAGGGGAAGGGCCCCCGTAGCTTATATGCCTTTATAAGAGCAAAAGACTTAGTGTCTGCATCAACCCAGCTTTGTAATTCTGAGTTAGCTTTTTGAATTTCAGCCTCACAGATTATAAAATTTGCTGACTCTTGTTTGTTATGAAGGTTCCTCTTCAAATCATCTTCCCTTCTCTGCTTCCATTAACTGGCATAATATGCAAAGGTATAAATCATTAAAAAACTGATCATCTTTCAACTCTAAACCACTAGGTGGGGGAACTCCTGATGGTGCAAGGGGTTAAGCACTCACTATGAAGCATCCCTAGCCACTGCACCATGAGTTTGATCCCCGGCCAGGGAGGGGACCTACATGGCGCAGAAGACCTCTCCTGCCTTGCCCACTGCTCCCCTCTGCAGTGTATTTCAGTCAATCTGCCTATTCTGCTCCCCACTCTGTCCCTGATTAATCCTCTCAGCCCCACCTCCCCACCTCTGGCCTGCACCCAGGTTCTTGTATGCATAACTAAATAAACGTTTTTAAAATAAAAAAAATAATAAACCACTAGGTGGGAGGTCTTGTGTGCCTACCAACTAACTGTTTCACTTTGGACAAGTGAATTTGCCTCTCTGTGTTTCCTTTTCAGTAAAAGAAGTTTTGAATGATTGGAGTTCAGCGACTTGCACGCATAGAGCAGTAATACACTGGGTAGAAGAGGACCATTTGCAAAGACTATTCCGTTTGGATTTTAATTCAGTCAGTCGCCCTTCCATTTTGTCTCTAGAGCGTTATCGAAACAACACTGGTTGAACACAATGCACAAAAGAGCGACTGGAAAGCCATCAGTGGCCTCAGGCATTAGCTGTTTCAGAGCAAGCCCCCCCAGAATACAAAGCCCCAGATTCCCTAGGAATTCATGCTGTAAATATCTGCAAACTCCCGGCAGGTCCCTGATCCTCCACTCCCCTGCATCTGCCATTTAGCTCTCTCAAGACTGGGTTCTGCTAAATGCCCAGCTCTTAACTAATTCCCCTTTCAGGATCTCTCACCAGCCAGACCCCGATTCCAGGGTTTTTTCCTCTTCCCTGCTTCTGGAGATGTGCTTGAGCATCCTTGGGCCGGACCTCACTGACATCAGAAAGACAGATTTTGTGTGTGTGTGGTTGCTAGGAAACAGTGACTGAATGAAAATCTTGTGTTTTAAAAACATCCCACATACCCTGAAAGGTTGGGGGGAGTCATATAACAGCATTGTCATCCTGACCTGGAGTTCACGAGTATCTTTTTACCTGAGCAGGCTTCAGTTTTCCATCTAAATCATTCATCTGACAGCGAGAGGGTGCAAGAAATCCACTTCCCTAGAAGGAGATTCTTTTCATAGTACTTGACTGTAGATCCAGGTGTCAAGTGGCTGAGCAAGGGTGTAGCGACAGGAAAGGCGTCCGGAGCAAGTTCGGGATGGTTCTTAGCAGATGGGTCAAGGAAAGGGAATCTTGGGGCCCTCGGTGGCTTTTACACTTTTTATTAGTAGAGGTGTCCAGGTACATGGCAGGCATGGGTGCCGGGGCCGGGAGGCTGGCAGGCCTCCCGGCCCCCGGCGCATCTCACCATCTCGGCTGCTTTCTCCTCTCTCTCTCTCTCTCTCTCTCTGCTGCTGCTGCTGCTCGCGTTGGTCAGTACTGTCAGTCCTGTTGGTCTGGCGTCCTCATGACACCGCCCATTTAAGCCCGTGTCCAACTCGGGTGCGCCCACTTGTGCACGCCCACCCTGGAATGCTCGCAGCACCGCAGGTGTCCATCATCACAGTGGTGGGAGGGTGGAAACACCTGATTTCTCTAACCGTACAAAGGGTTTCAGGGGAAACCCAGTGAACTTCTGGCTCCTCACAACTTAGGCTGCCCAAAGGACTTGGAGTGATTTTACATGGTAACTGTAGACACAGAACAATGGAAATCTTGAAAAACCCCAGCTTTGGAGCAGCCATCCCCACTTTTCTCATGCCGTGTACTCACACACTTGCCTCTTCATCCTAAACCCTTCTTCCTTGGCTCAACTTGGCAAGGATATCCCCCTGCTGTCAGAGTAATATCGAGATTCCTGACCACGGCCCCCCGTGGGTTTCTTGCACGCCTCTGAACAGAAGCAAAGTTTGCTCCTCTGGCCAATCTAGGCCTGGGCACCTGTCTCCAATACCATCAAATTCTCATTTCCATTCCTCTTCAACAGCCAAGTCTCTTGGTTTCCTAATATCTCAAGTGTCCTATGAGTAATGCTTTGCACTTGTCATGCAATCACTATTAAATGGCTTGAGAAATTTTTATGTCCTGACAGTTAGAACTCTGCACACATCTTAGCCATTAAAATCTCTGCTCTTGGGCCTCCCTGGTGGCGCAGTGGGTTAAGCAACACACTATGAAGCAAACCGCAGCCACTGCAGCACGAGTTCGATCCCTGCTGCCGGCCAGGGAGGGGACCCACATGGCACAGCAGACCTCTCCTGTGCCCGCTGCTCCCCTCAGCAGTGTACTTCTGTTGTTCTGCTCCCCGTTCTGTCTGTGGTGAATCCTCTCACCCCCACACCTCTGGCCTGTGCCCCAGCTCTTGTATGCATAAATAAATAAATCTTAAAAAAAAAAATCTCTGCTCTTACAGAAACATTCTTGTCCTTATTAGTTGACAGCTGTCAACAAGAGATGAGCAGGGTAGACCAGATGGTTGTGTTTTTAGCACTGTGTTTTGTATTTTAAAGAAGGAGGAATCTTCATGCACATATAGATAGTATATGATAAGTCAGTATATGTGAGCACAGCCTTATTGTATGCAAGAGAAAATGATTAGCACTCTCTTTGAAGATAAGAGACTAGACATTGGATTTAGACATGTCTGAGCATATTGGGACAAGTCTGAAGGACCAGGACCTCTGGGGTTACCAGGATTCTATTTGCATCAGTGATTCTCAGCATTAACTATACTTTAGACTCACCTCAAGAGCTTTTAAACTCCCCAAAATAATTAACTCAGAATCTCTAGGGGCTTAGGGTTGGTAGACTCCAAATATCCAGATTCATTAAATTTCACAGGAGTTCCAATATGACAATGAGATTGAGAACCTCTAAGGGACATCCAGGGTGATGCTTTAATATTGCAATTAAAGAAACCTTTGATGCAAGGTAAAGTTTGTTTTTTTAAAAAACAAAACCATCAAGAGGTGCACCACTTCCCTGCCAGGTCTTTGCCATACTTGATAGGATGCCCAGCACTGTGAGAATCAACTTATTTCCAGTCTGAAGATGAAGCTACTGTGTGGATGACCAAAGAAAGAAGTGAAAACCTGTTGTGTTGGCAACACCACACTTGTAAAGAAATGGGAGTCGTGGAGCAGGCTCTACCATGCAGGATGCTGTTGAAAGAGCAAGATCTGGGCCTCCCTGGTGGCACAGTGGGTTAAGCAATGCACTATGAAGCAAATCACAGCCACTGCAGCACGAGTTCGATCCCTGCTGCCGGCCAGGGAGGGGACCCACATGGTGCAGCAGACCTCTCCTGTTGTGCCCGCTGCTCCCCTCAGCAGTGTACTTCAGTTGATCTGCCTGTTCTGTTCCCCGCTCTCTGTGGTGAATCCTCTCACTCCCCCATACCTCTGGCCTGTACCCCAGTGCTTGTATGCATAAATAAATAAATCTTTAAAAAAAAAAAAGAAAGAGCAAGATCTTGGCCTTTTCATTATTAGAATAATCATGCAGCATCAGTTGTGTGTGGGAGGAGGACAAAGAGAAAAGGAGGCATAAAACTAAACAATGTGCTATGTCATCTATAGTTTCAGGGTCATGAGTCTGACCCCAGGCACTTCTCCTCTGCTTGAGGACCTAGTATTGTGATTGCAATCAACGCCTAGACCCCAGTCAGAGTTTCAAACTTATCAACAAAGCATTTCGCTGATCAGCTTCTGGAGTCCCTTGTTATATACATCAATCAAAGGTCCCCAGGGCACTCCTGATCCTAACTTGTGACAATCTTCTCAGGGTGATCAAGCTTTCTGTTCGTGATTGATTTGAAAGACAACTTGTAGGGTTGGGCTTCTATAACTGATTGGGCAGATCTGACCTTGTATAGGAATGCAGAACCATAGGTAACAAAAATGGTGGCCGAACAGGCCTCATAGGATTAAAAGACCCACAAAAACCCAAGGAAGTGATTAAGTTTGGGTGCTTATGTACCATTTTAACAAAGGGCCATACATCGTGGAGCAGTAGTTGAACAAAGAAGAGAGGGTTGGGGCTTTGAAGGAATGAATTGTGGAAAGTGACTAGAAAATCTGTGGGGAGAGCTAATGGTAGATCGGGTTATTTAGCAAGGTTTGTTTATGCAGGCTCATTTTGGTGCCACCTCTGTCATAGGTAATAATGATGTCTTTCTTCCTATATGGAAGAGGGGATATCATCAAAAGGCAAATTTATGCCCTGCTCTTAGGCAGGAGGATGCAGCGTCATCTTCCTATGTCTAATGTATCTCAACTGCCTTCAAATCAGATTAAGCCCAATATGACATAGCTGGGGGTGGCATATTCTGACTCCCTTCCCTTGATAGGTCAAGCGAGGGCCTTAAGCATGTTCTCATTAGCAGCACCACCTGCAGTCTTCACTAAGAGCAGAACAGCCATTTTAGGCTTAGGCAGCATCAAGAGACTTTCTTACAGTACATTTGACTGCATTTAACAAAAATCCAGCCTGAGCTGACTTACACAAAAAGGAGTTTTTTGAAAGGAGGCAAAAAAAAAAAAAAATCTCAAATCCAATAGCAGGGTTTGAAGGACAAAGCTGGGTTGTTTTTTCTCATTTCTCCTTTCTGCTTTTCTCTGGGTACCTGCTTCACTCCTAACTCTCTGTGTCTCCAAGTCTGCTTTCTCTCTTTCCCATTCCTTAGTGCAGAAAATTAACACTGACACAAACTACCAACTAAACTATGGGCCATATTTGAATTTCACTAATTTTTCCACCAACAATTTTTTTTCTCTTCTAGAGTTTCATTCTGGACTCCATATTGCATTTATTTAGTCATTTCTCCGAAGGCTCCTCCATTCCTTACATTAGTGTATTCATTCAGAGGTAGGTGTCCAGGATTTCCATTTAAAAGAATTTGTCTCACTGTGGTGGTACATGCTGGCAGAGAGCTTGTCAAGAAAAAAACTCTCATTGAAATATCTTAGTTAAGGGTAATTCCCCACACCCACCCCGATGTTTATGTTAAGTTCTTTACAATGGGATTCTCTTTTTATTTTTTTAAGTAAAAAGTGTTCTTTCAAGAGAGCAAGGTAACTTCTGAAGCATGGGCTTTTATTCCTTCCAATTGGTTCCGGAAATCTCTAAGTTGTTTATTGCTATATTGTTGCTTTAAGGAAAATATTTGTAAAAGTAGTGTTTCAGGAGCTCTGAGAAGAGGGTCTGGGTAAGTCTACCCCCTCCTGTGCTTCTATAACCTTGCTTGGATGGCAATATTAGATGTCACTTCTTCACTGCTTGTTCCCGAAGGCAGCATCCCTTTGGTTTCCTTATCTTTGATGAGGCAACCAAAGAATGGAACAGATTCCTGCTGACATGTTCTTTAGACTAAGGTGAGAATCATTTCAATCTTTACAGATTTATAATAATGAAAAAGGGAAAATGTTAAAAATAGTTTTATAATGTTCTAGTAAGCTCCTAGTGTGAAATTTAATGCCAAAAGCATTTACATTATAACATAAAATGTATTGTTTATAAGATGGTAGGAAGAAAAATATATGAGTCAATGATGATGTAGAAATAAGCTGCATGTTTGGAATTGGCCAATAACATTGTTTTGGTTTCCTTTAACTCCGAGTATAGATACAATTACAAATGATGTTAAGAGTGGGGTGAAGGGCCTCCCCGGTGGCGCGGTGGGTTGGGCAACACACTGTGAAGCGGACCGCAGCCACTGCAGCACGAGTTCGGTCCCTGCTGCCAGCCG
>JAGFMF010011501.1:7782231-7841252 GCA_019455555.1 Galemys pyrenaicus
GCCTGTACCCCAGTGCTTGTACGCATAAATAAATAAATCTTTAAAAAAAAAACTTATCTATAATCTTTAAAAAAAAAAAAAAGTGGGGTGAAGATAAGGTAGGGGTCAAGTGGACTGGACCCCCAGTTCTGAATCTCTATTCTTGTCCTTACTCTAAGGTCCCACTTTTTCAGATAGGAAAGCTATTAAAATACCTTAAAATGGAAATTGTATTTAAAAATTCTGTCAGGTATAAGCCACGGCATATTTGTCTCCAATATAACATGTAAAATGAGACTGATTCTTCTCCTGTGTCACAATCTCCAACTTAAAACTGTGGCTTTTCTCTGCCAGCCTGGTTGGGCTGCAGGGAAGGTCATGTGACAGTGGAGAATTCTGACTAGGCAGACAGGTGGTCGCAGTATTTGAGTTGGAAAAAGAATCGTAACTATCAGAATACAGCTGTGGACTACTAGAAGGAAGAACTACTAGAAGGAATTTGGAATCGGTTAGAAAAACATCTTCTGACTCAGAAAAATGAAAAATGGGTCCCTAAGATCAGGAGCCAAGCCTATTGGGGAGTCCAGCTCTCTTGCTTTTACAAACAAGCTTTAAAAATCATAACATTAAGCAGATGTCCCCAGGCTGTCCAAATCAGTGCTCCCTTTTCCATGCCCCCTTTCCTGTCAAAGTAAATTAAGACCAGCTTTGCCATATATCATAGGATATCCAATACCATGACAAGCCATTGTTGGGGCTCAAAGGAAATCATCCTGTACCTTTCAGGGTTCTTCTTCAGCTGGATGAATAATCAAAGCAAGGCAGCAGATGGGTTGGCAAAGGAAAAATCAACTTAATAAACAATATATAGAGAATGTACATGGTTTTAAATTCTAAAGAATAATGGAGAGGACTGGGGGATATTTTCCCTGCATTTAGGGATCTGGGGCATCAAGGAGTGGGAGGGGGAAACTTTATATACAGATGAGAAAAGGAGGTCACCTCATCTTTAAGAGTAAAGAAGAGATTCTCAGATAAAGACAAGTTTACTGATGAACTTAGACCTGGATGAGAGCACCTTCCCTAAACTACATTCTTCTAAAAAGGTTAAACATTGTTATGATGTGACTATGCTTCCCATAAAGTTTCAGTATACCAACTCACCCTAATTTGTTTAATATTTCTCTTTCTATAAGGGAAAAGTACATTTCCATGGGGCATTTGGGGAGTTATTCTGAAGTTTTCCCACAAAATATTTTACTTTCAATTAACTAAAGACTCTATTATTATCCTCAGGATTTTGATTTCAGAGAAATTTTGCAATAGATAGTAAAAGATTCAAAACACAGAGGTTCTTATGAATAAAGACTTAATTTTCCTGAGGGACAAATATATTTAAGAATGGCTCAAACCCAATCCTAACAGAGTTAAATATTTTTCAGGTAATCAAGCCTGAAGGTAAGAGAGTACTAGATATTTAGATTATTTAAACATTATACAACTTATTATTAATAGTTGGCCATGGTTTAAGAATATTCTTGTCCCGGGCCTCCCTGGTGGCGCAGTGGGTTAAGCAACGCACTGTGAGGCAAACCGCAGCCACTGCAGCACGAGTTCAATCCCTGCTGCCGGCCAGGGAGGGGACCCACTTGGCGCAGCAGACCTCTCCTGCTGTGCCCGCTGCTCCCCTCAGCAGTGTACTTCTGTTGATCTGCCTGTTCTGCTTCCCGCTCTCTGTGGTGAATCCTCTCACCCCCCACACCTCTGACCTGTACCCCAGTGCTTGTATGAATAAATAAATAAATCTTTAAAAAAGAAAGAATATTCTTGTCCTTTTAGTCATGAGAAAAACTAAAGCTTGGTTTCACAGAATCTTTATTTTTTTTCATGATTTATTTATTTATGTATTTAAGAATGGGGTACAGGCCAGAGGGGTGGGGGATGAGCGGACCCACCAGCGAGAGTGGGGAACAGAACAGGCAGATCGACTGAAACACACGCCTGAGGGGAGCAGCCTGTGAGGCAGGAGAGGTCTGCTGTGTCATGTGTGTCACCTCCCTGGCCAGTAGTAGGGATTTGAACTTGTGCTGCAGTCGCTGCAGTTTGCTTCATAGTGCGTTGCTTAACCCACTGCGCCACCAGGGAGGCCCCTCACATAATCTTTAAAGCTTAATTTTTGTAACAATTCATTTGCTTTTGTTTAATTTGAAAACATGATATTCTCTTAACATTTATTTATTGCTTCTCCCTTCCCCATGCTGAGAAACCAGTCTGTTTCATCTTAAGACCAGACTTCTTTCTCTCTGTCTTTCTTATAGAGGCAGTTTCCTTAAGTCCATTAGTGTTAATGTCAAGCATTAAGTAGAGCTCTTAACCCATAAAACCTTAATTTCTAAATTGTAAGCATTTCTTTCAGTCTGTAATAAAAAGTAAAAAATAAACTTAAAATTTCAGTACTTAGTATTTCAGCAGAATGATGTAGTAAATTTTCAGTGTATTCCCATTATTAAAACTTGCATTAGTAAAACTTTAATTTCTCATATTTGGGAAATTATGTAATGTTAAAAGAAACAGATTCAAAATGAAGTTACCTATGTGAAACTTCTACCAAGGTTTAATATCCTAGAAAGTGTAGTTTTAGCTACTCCCAGTAATAGAATCTCCAAGCCTCTTTAAATCTTAGATTTAAACCAGTAAGGTTTAAATTCAGTCTTACTTTATCCCACTTTTTAACTTAACCAATTGAAAAGTTTCAAGTTTACTAAAATATCTGAGAGATGAATAAAACTATTGTCACAGTTTACCTGACCAGGAAAGTTTAGACTAACATCTCTGGGTGGTGTGAACTTAGTATTCCATTGCGGACCTATCATTTCTTGACACCACTCATAAAATCCCAGGAGATCTAGATAAGTTATTTTTCTTGTTAGAGAATATGAGTCAACTTTTATTAATAAATAAAAAATAATAAGTGTGTTAAAACCAATGTTATAACTAAAGACATGCATGTTTTAAATGAAGTCATTAAAATTTAAAACCAAAAAACTAATATTATTCTGAAAAACATGTAGGTTAATTTCTTTTCAATTCCTGACTTAAAAAAAAAAGTATCCTTCTATAAGTCAATGATCTATGAATTAATGTTAGTAATAGCATCAGAGGTAAAACCAAAAAACTTAAGGTAGACGCGTCTAACAACTACTGATTGAAAAGTCCTTATTTTCTTTCATACATTAAGTGCAAAACTCACAAGTTTACAAAGAAACAACTGGGAAAGTTCAGTGATATCACTGCATGATCAAGTTTAATATCTGAGGAGCAGTAGCCCCATTCCTTTATAAATCATGGCAAAATAACCTATTTAGGTTTAAACATGCCTATTTCTACTTCTCTGTTTCCCTCTTTCTTATCTTATTCATTTAGCTTCTGGGTATGTTGCTGCCTTTTAAACTTGCAATACTGGTTTTTGTAAAGAAAAAGCTCTTAGAAAAAAAATTTTGTCTCTTTCCCTTTCTGATTTGGCAAAAATGTTAATCACAGGGTTATTGTAAAAATGAATCCTTTCGCAGATCTTGTTAAGTTCTGTTCATGTTTCAGTCATGAACAAAAAATATCTTAGTATGAACTATCTAGTATGAACAGAAAATATTTCTGGCAATTCTAGAAAACCTCAGCATCATTCTAAATGGAGGGAAGGAGGGAAATCTCAGACAACTCCTGGTTGCTCACTATAGCAAAGGCTTTTCTGTTCACCCATAATTTTGTGCCTAGGCCCTAGTTTTGGGTACAAAAAAGATGGTGATAATTAAAAAAAAAAAGAGGAGTAGAGTGAGGTCTCTTATCTTCTTTTTAGCTGTTTATTGACTCTAACCAACTTACTTGAAATTCTTCTTTCTAAATCCCAGAATTTGAATTTAGTGCATCTTGGAAATTCAAAAGAGCCCCCTAGTGGCCTCTGAAACTTTTTAGGCATTTTTGATGGCGTTGGGTCCAGTGAAGCCAGAATTTTTAAAATGCCATTATTTTACCGCCCTAAAATGCCACAATTTTTGTAGAGATAGGGTTTTTATTTTTTAAAGATTCCTTTATTTATGCATACAAGAACTGGGATATAGGCCAGAGGTGTGGCGGGTGAGAGGATTCACCAGAGACAGAGTGGGGAGCAGAACAGGCAGATGGACTGACTCCTCTCACCCCCCCACACGTCTGGCCTGTACCCCAGTTTTTGTATGTATAAATAAATAATTCAGTCCCAAACCCTTTGGAGCCAATAGGGACCAGTAGGCACCAGTAGGGACTGGTCAGAAGTAGTTGGAGTTAGTTGGAACCATTTGGAATAGGTCCTACCTGGTCAGGATTGGGCAGAACAGAATTGGTGCAAATCAGAATTTGAATTTCAGATAAACAAAATATTTTTCAGTACAAGTTTGTCTCCACATATTTATAGATATTCTTGTTCTAAACATTTATTCATCACGTAAAATTCAAATTTAACTGAACAACATGTATTTCTAGTTGCTGATCTGGCAGAGCTAGATGACCTAACCAGTTAAGGTCAAGAGTAGGGTTGAGGGAAGGTAAGAGGGGGTGGAATATCTCTTTTATCTCTCCATTCTTTCATTCCATCTGTTTTCTTTTCATATCTCTTCCCTTGCTTTCCTCAGGATCCACACCTGATGATAGTCTTTCCTACACCTTAGATTTTGAAGATAGTTTCTAGTGACTATTTTCACTAGTCTGGTGAAAACTACATGCCTTGTCTTATTTCCACTTTCAACATCATGATTTAAGATTGCCAATCTGTGTTTGAAATCTTCCTAATCTCTATTTAGATAATGTATAGAGGAAATGTTCTTTAGGATTAAAGCTGTCATATTTTAGCTGGAAGGCACAAGAACTCGTCTGAAGAGAGTATATAACAAGTAGCTGGAGGCGTGGTGGTGGTGGTAGTTATAACAACCATGTTTCAACTCAGAATTTGTCCTGTCAGAGTTGTAAATTAAGCAATAGTTGCAACCATATGTCAACTAGTATTTTGTTCTCTGCAGGATTCAAAGATAATATCTTGGTTCTCAAAGATAAGATGAAGGTCCTACAGAGAAACATATGTGGACATGGAGATGGTACCTTTACAAAGTTTGAGGCATCTGTGCACACCAAATTGTATGCTACTGGCATACCGTCAAACTGGAGTATTTTAAAATGGTAACTCTGGATGCAGAGAAGTGGTGAAGTTTTAAACCCATGTACTCTGGCCAGGAAGGTAACATGAATGTCAAACGTGGTTATTATTAAAGCCATTTCTGTTTAGCATTAAACTCAGTATTAAGAAAACCTTTGTGTTCTTGGCTGCTCTTATTCTGGTAGAAGAGAAGGACCAGGAGGTCCAGAAGCTCTTGGCTACTCATCGTGGCTTGGGGGTGATTGGGAAAGCTGTTGCAACTCTGTCTGGCATGATGGCATGGTTTATGGCATGTCCAACCACCCTGCCAGTGCTTAGGGCCAAACCTAAAGAACTTATGTAACAGGAAGTTGGTATTTGGCGTTTTCTTATTCTCATACCACATCTCTGTATTCTGGCCTAGGTTAATTACAGCATCTCTATCCCTTTCCAGGTAGTGATCTAGGTTTGTCACAGATACTATGGCGTTTTACATTATAGGAGATTTTTGGAAAGCTGACAGTTTTTTGAGTCCACAGGGAGACTTCCTTAATGGCAGGATTTTAGATGACATGATTCCATAATTGGTAACCTCCATATCATTTTTCAGAGGAACCACTCAAAATCATTGCAGCTGATACTGAAGAAAACAGTCCAGGTCCTGGTACTTGGCATGTTATCTGTGTTATCCCCAGATGTACGTTGTCCTCATCTCAATATTCCATTACAATAAATGTAAATGATACTAGAATATATAATAATATGGCATTGGATGCACTTTAGGAATTGCAAATGGACTTAGGAGAATCTTGGCATTCTGGTTTGGAAATGTGCTGCTAATCAATTGTAAGTTATCCACCTGCCTGAAAAACTATTAATAGATGATCTTACCTATGTTTTGATGCCTGTGTACTAGCAAACACACTTTTCCTAAGGAAATGGGAAATGTGACAATTGATCAGTAATAGCAAGACATTTGGAATATTCTATTTTTTACTAGCTTATTTTCTAGTTAAAGAATTAGTGCACATTTATTGGAACTTTATAGAAATTACAGAAAAGGTATATCAAAGAAAACTTTTTTCTTATTAAAAATCATTCTTTGGAAGTATAAAGACAGTGTCCAAATGCCTTCCATACCTGTCTATGCAACCAAGTTAATGTTATAGAATAGGTAAAGGACAAACAAAGTATGTAAGGCCTAGAATAAGATTCTAACAGAATTTTCACCACTTTTCTTTTTTAATAGATTGAGCAAATTTTGATTTTAAGATGCTTTTCTTTTATTATTTGAATGGGGGAGTGGAGAATGCTGTGCTTGAAATATGACATTGCACAAAAGATGGAACTTAGAATTTATGGTCAGCTCATTGTAGGGGAGTTCTTCTTGGGCTGGTCAAATAATCAAATTAATATTGGACAGATTAATAAGTGGAAAAAAAGTTAAATTTCATAAGCATGGGAGCCTAAGTATGAGGTCCATGAGGAAGGAAAAGTAAAATGAGACCTACATCCTGAGCTAAGGAATGGGATAGAAGCTTATAATGTCAAAGGGGAAAGGGTAATTACAGGATGAAACAAAGACCAGATGCTCTGTAATGAGATGCCTGATATGCCACTCAGAGACATTATTCAAATGGAAAGGTTATTTCTGCTATAACCTTAATATAGATAACCTTAATTCTGGGTAAGACTCCTAATTTTCATTCTTCTAGTTACTTAAAAGAGTGTTTAAAATGTCTCCTTTGTCTGCAGGGAATTGACTAATTTCAGTTGAAATAATCCACATGCCCAAGTGGCATATCTTGGGATGGCCTCTTCTGAACTTCCTGGGGAGGTTTATTCTGAACCTTGAGGAGTCTTCTTCTAAAGCCCTTCAACGTGAAGTAACATTGACACCTAAGTCTCCAAGAGACCTATGACGACCTCAGCTCAAAGTGAGTCTCTAACTTCTGGAGGTGTGAGTTTAGGATACAGTTGAAGTTGAGAGGTAATCATTATCTTCTTCAAAAAGAGATGAAATATTACATGTCTACAATGCCTCTTCAGCAACTTTCAAATTTGAAAATTTAAAAATTTCAGGAATTTTTGAGGGCTGATAACTATTAAATCACTCTATTCACATCCCCACAATTTTTTTTAGAGTTCATGTCACCTACTATATAGCCATGTACTAACTATGCTGAGAAATCATGGAAAGTGGGATCCTATAAAAAAATCATTCAGAAAGACATAATAAATATGTTACTGTCAACCCCTCCACTGTGGAAGAAATACTGTTGGACAGTGGACTGGAGATGCCTCCATAGTCACAGAGTTTAGCCTCAGTGCAATTAACATACCAATGCAGGTGCAGTTAACAGGTCAGATTCCTGGCCCTGTCTCAGCATTCCTCAACAGAGCTGCAGATAACAGGTCAGGCTGGTCTGTGTCCTTGGACAATTACCTCCCTGCAAACTCCCCGTTTCCTCTGGGAAAGAGCCTTCAAACATATGGTTTGTATACATTTTTACCCATGTAGCAATATAGAGATAGTAAAGTATTAAAGGAGCTCCCTCGGGGCCCAGATTTTCAGAGAAAGGTCCGTGTCTGGGTCCATATGCATATGAATCTGGAATAAAGTGCCTGGTCTCCAGAAATACTTGAGGACCATCTGGTTTACCCTCCCATAGCCTGGGTTATGGCCAGAGTAATTCTGTAACTCCACCACATAATTCAGAATAAATGAACTCACTATTGTAACTAGTATAATGTAGTAGTATACAGATTAATCTGAGGGAAATACAAAAAATTTATTCTAAGGATTTTTCTCTAGCTTCCTTGTTCACATCCTACTCCTTAAGTTTCTAGTGACACATTCTCTAGCATTATCCTTTCCTTGATTAAATGCAACTTTTAAAATAGGACTTGAACAGTGCTCTCATTCCTAAACAGGTTTTAACTTAGAGTGAAAGTTTGCTGGAGTCTGCAGATTTTTTTGAAGAGTACTTTTATTTGTCTTTTGGAGAAAGAAAGGATGTAGCTTAATGATGAAAATAATCCCTGGAATAACAGAGTCTCTAATTTCATTTTAGGCCCACTCTTTACCACACCAGGAGGACAGGCTGAGTTCAGCTGATATGTTAATTCAAAGCATAGAAGTGCTGGTCAGAGAAAAGATTCCATTGTTTTAAAGTAACCTGTCCCGTCCCTCAAATAGGCAAGTGACCTATTCTCTCTGCTGTTTCTTTACATATAAGTTGAGGGTAATAACAGTACAAAATTAATCTTGCTTAACCTTTCAGTTTTCATTGATTTTAATCAAATACTTTGGGTTATAAGGAAAGGCTATCAATCCCAAATTTTGCCAATATGGAATGACTTGAAAGAAATTAGTTTATTGAAATGCTTATACTTACAGAGAATGTTCTACACAAACCATGTGGAAATTTCTTTGGAATCAAAACCATGGCTATCGAGATTTCTCAGTTCTGAGGAAACATTAAGGCCAAAGTTTGTGGAAGACAAAAGAATGTTAGAGAAAGAAGTGCAAATGCCAAGTATCAGCTTCAAAGGATGGCTCTCACACTGTAAAACTCCGTATTTCATTTTTGTTTGTCTTAGGATAGTAAAATGATATCCTTGGAATTTAGTCATGTTTCACACTGGAATTCTCAAATATGTTGTTCAGAAAAATTTCCACTTTGGTATTTCCTCAGGCATTTCACCTTAAACAAAACCCAAGCGAAATCACCATTGCCCTCTAAAGTTAGTATTTATTTATGTTCTGTGTATGACACCACAATCTACTCAGGGGTTCAAGAGATTTTGGCATCTTTGGCTCCCAACTCCATCTTACTTCCCCCATCCAGTTCCAAGCAAAACTTCACCTTTGTTTTTCATAACTGTATCTTTCTTTTTATCACAGTTACTACCAAAGCTTATACTTCCTTCCCCTGGGCTGTTGCAACAGCCTCCTCAGGGTTTCAGGTCCTTAGTAAAAATGAAAAGGGGGAAATGTGGGAGCAGGCGAATTAACAAAATGGCGGAGGTCGCAGATAAGTTTCATGATCCCATCAACTTGTAAGCATTCGTTTCAGTAAAGGCGGCTGAGCACGGACCTAGGTTCTGCACCTGGCTTCTGCACACGCACGCATCTAGGTTCTGCACTCGAACTGTTACAGGGCAGGGAGAGGAGCACTCCAGAACCCCCAAACCTGCCCTCATTGAATGGGTTTTGCCACTCGCAGCATTAAGACAAACATACAAAACTTTTAATGGAAAGGAATTTTAATACAATTAGGGTATAATATAGAAAGGATAAAGAACATAGTCATTAAGTTAAGTATTTAAAGTTACTTATTTTTTTGAGGGTAAAAGTTTAGTTAAATAGGATTGGTCTAAAGCAAGGCCCAAAAGTTTGCCACACGTCTAAAGGACCTTTTAGTAGAGACTCATAGAAAAGGGTCAGAAAGAGTCAAACAAATCTGGGAGGAAAAGAGCAAAATTAAAATTAAGATGAAAGCTGCTATTGTTAACCTTTCCAAGGGTTCCTCACCTACATTTATTTTAACCAGTCCAAGACTAAAAAGTAAACATATTTTCTTTACATGTCTCTTTGTTTTACGTGCCTCGTCCAGGTCTCCCTGCTGCTCTCCATCCTGCTTCCTTCTTCTTTCCTTCTGTCCTCCTCTCTACAGAATCTTCTTTCCCTCCTCAGCTTTACTTACTTAGGGCGGAACCGGGATTTTGGAACTTCGCCCTTTCCCGGGACGACCCTGTTACAGAATGGCGCTCAACCTCAGCCAATTCACGACAGCCACGAACTACTGGGGCGAATCCCGACCAATTGCAGTGTACTAAGAATTCCCCGCGCAACTCTGTGAACCCTATAAAAAGCTCTCTGACTGTGTGTTGGGGCTCTCGGACCTTGGTGGTCCGTGAGTCCAGTCTTAAGCTTGAAGTAAAACTTCCCTCGTGCTTTTGCCTGGGAACGAGACTCTTGGTGGCCTGTAAATTCGTGGCAGCGGGCAGAGTCTTTGGAGATGGAATGAAGTAAAAGATCTCAAGATGAGATCATCCTCAATTAACCAGCTGAGCTATAAATCCAAGGACTAGTGTGCTAATAAGAGAGACAGAAGAGAAACCATGAGGTATTTTTTCACTTAACTACGGAGACAGAGATTGGTAAGCCATGGAAAGCTGAAAATTGCTACAGCAGAAGATAGGAGCAAAGAGTGCAAGGGATTGTTCCTCAGACTCTCCTGAAGGATGCAGTTCTGCTGACAGCTTGGTTTCAGACTTTGGCTTTTCACAACTTTGAGAGAATAACTTTCTGTTTTAAACTATTACATTTGTGGTCATTTGTTATAGCAGCACCAGAAAACAAAAACAGGTGCCCTTTCTAAGCTACTTTTTCTAAATCACACAAAAATCCCTTTATGTCTACCCCTTGTTCCCTTGGTTAAGTCCTGTTTGCTAAAGTCCAACTCAGGAAACGCACCCTTTGGGTTTTATCCAGTGAAAAACTGACATTTGTGAAGCCATGTTAAAATGGAGCCAGAGAGGGAGCCATTACAGAAAAGAGGCAGTTGAAAGAGCTTTCGATGAGGCCAAAAGGAATTGTTTTAAGAAATCTTCAAGCAAACAATTGTTTGGGAACTGATGATTATGGGCTGTTAGCTGGGGAAGAGCTAAAAGCTCTTTATCCTTGCTAGAGAATCAGTAACCAATTATGTGTAGCCGGGAATAGTTTCAGCTTGGTAATGCTAATCAACTCTTTTAACTATTTACTGTGCCTTCCTCTTTTCCTTTTCAGGAACCTCCCAACTTTCTCACTCCTGAGGATACACTCTGGGTTTTCTCCTTCAGTCTCTATACTCCAAATTGCAATTCTTTGATCTCAAATAAGTGAGCTTTGCAGCTCTGAGCTGTCCTCTTGGGAGACTTACTATTGGACCCCCAGTGTGATGCAATGAGGATGTCCAGGCCACATGGAAAGGTCCTGTGTGGGTCTGGATGACTGCCCCACCTGGGGCCCCAGCCAGCAGACATGAGTGAGAAACATTCAAGACAACTCCAGCCCCAGCCACCATCTGACTGCAGCTGCTTGGGCCTCCTGCACTCTCCCGCTCCCCCCCCCGCCCTCCCCCAGGAGAATTGCTAGGTGAGAATTGCCTCTCTCAACCAAGTCAACCTCTGGAGCCATAAGAAATAACAATAAAATAATTATTTCAAGCAATAATTATTTTAACAATAATTGTTTTAAGCAAGTAAATTTTGGGATAATTTATTCTGCAACAAAGGATGGCCAGAACACCATCAATGTGACCTGGTCACCTTTGTGCCTCTATTTATGAAATGAAGAAAATAATAACACCCACACCACAAGGTTATTATTGCAAGCATGAAACCAGTATTAAACAAGTTCTAGGTTCATAAATGTTGGCTGAAGTTATTAGATACTGTGTATCCAAATGATAACAAAAGGACAAGCAAGCTAAAGAGGATAGTTCAGTTAACTCTGGGTCAATTCCAAAATGACATTAAATGTCTTGTCCCCTCTTATCCCTAGTGAAGACCGGGAGCTAGTCACAAGAACTTGGCAATAGAGCAGCTTCTATCTTGAGCGCATCCTCAGACGACCTCTATCCTCAGGTTTGCCTGTGGAGTAAATGTACGTTCTAAATATAAATTATGGTTACATTTAGTTATCCTCTATCTCAACTCCAGGGGGGTAACTTTTTCTTCTATGTGGTCTTTAGGGCTTAAAGTATTTGTGGGTGGTAATCTGTTCTTGCAGTCAAAGGATGCAAGATGGAAAATGGTACTTGAATAATACTGGAGCTATTTCAGAAGTTCATTCTGTCATACATTGCATTAGAAAAGGCTCTTTTTCCAGTCTGGGCACAGAGCAAGATAAATCAAAGTATCTTTAAGGCCTTAGTAGGCCACTAATGAATTCCATAATTCCCACCCTCCTTGTACATCTGATTACATAGTTATTGTCATTGTCCCCAGTGAGACCAGCAGGCACCATTGGAAGGAAGAGTTAGCAGAAGGTTAGGCAGAGTTGATTACAAGGAGTCTGGGGTTCTGAGATCACCCCCAGGGAGCTGGAGTTTCCCTCAAGGTCTAGAAACCAAGGGGGGCATTTTACCCTCAGGTGCTGACTGCACCTGTCTGGCAGGGCAGGGATGTGCTGATGCCACAGGAGTCCTCAGAGCATTTGGAAAAATACTTAGAACTTTAGACCTTGGAAAATGCCAAATCATTAACCCATAAATTCTGCTTCTTGTCTTGTTAGTTTGAAGGTTCCTTTGAAATCTGGATTCACTATGGCTAACTCAGCTTAGTCAACTTTGATGTAATATTTAATCCCTGGGCAAAACAAACCAAAAAAAAACCAAACAGATAAAATTGATGTGGAGGGTGGAGGGAGGTGGAGAGGAAGGCTGGGGAGAGTGGAGGTGGAGGTGAGCATGCATGCACACAAATACAGAATATCAGATGATGGAACAGTGTCTGCATCATTTTGGACTCTATCTGAAAACACCATACGTATCACAGCTGTGAAAGTTTGTTCCTCACTTATCTGTGATTAATAAACCTTATCCTTAAGGTTTCCATATCCAAAGTAGCTATAACGCAAACATGCATTTTAACCAGGGCATTCTGGGGAACTGTTCTAGAGTTGCCCGAGAACTAGCACTAATATTCCAGGAGCTAGAGAATCCAGAACTGCTATCTCACAAATGACCATGTTTTGCAAGGGGCCACAGTTGGCCCTGCCACTCTCCTGACCCCACCACGGGGAGCTCCAAAAAGAATGGCTAGACACCAAACCCAGGGGAGCTCCAAAAAGAATGGCTAGACACCAAACCCAGGTCACTATTTGAAGGCGTCTGTGGTGGAAGACAATAAGGAAACTGAAAAGGACAGGTTGGATAGTGGATCTCAGAGAAAGTCTCCTACAAATAAAAAAACTACCCAGGAAGGGGCATAAAGTGAACAATACACCTTAAATTGTACCCATTTGTGATTACTTGCAGTTATCATTATCTTTTTAAAATGGCTGATATTAGCCAGACTGTCATGTAAATTTACTTGCTACATCTGGTAGCTTTTGTCTCTCTCTCTTTCCTGATTCTCAAATCTTACCATTAGAATTAACTGGAAGCTTGCTAACCTGGAAGTCCCTGGTCTGATTCTGTAGGAGAGTCCAGGAATCTGCATTTGAATATCTAATTGAGTGTTCTGCCCATTTGTTCGCATTTTGCTGCATGGCAGCCTTGGTTCATATTTTTGGAAACATTTTGTCTAGGTACACTGAGAAAATCCTTGTTCTGTTTCTATCCTGCTACTTACTAGCTGAGCCCAGGCAAGTCACTTTCATTCTCTGGGCCTTGGTTTCTTCCTATGCAAAATGCAGTGACAATTGCACTGGGAATTAAATGAAATGCATGTATAGGATCACATGCATGAATGACATGTGTCAACCTTTACCCTAGTGAGAAACTGATGACTTACTGCAATGCTTCTACAAGAAATCATGTTTCAGTGCCAAACGATTTATTCAAACCTTTGAAACTTGGCTTTTTTGTAAGTTTGTAACTTGAACCTGGATAATCTCTTCTACAAAAAAAAAACCTAGTCATTTCCTCCAGAAAACAATTTACTTTCTGATGCCATAGACTATGAGCAAATTGGTAAATCATTAATTTTGCAGAAAACCATCTATACACTACTTTTCCATGTTCTAATTTACATGGGGTATTCCCACTTGTATATCACAGTCACTCAATCATGTGTCCACAATCTGTCAGCCTCCCAGCATCTCAGGATTCTATAAGGATTCATCTCTCTTTGTATTTCTTTCCCAGTCTGCCCTATCGCTACAGAATGTTATTAACTGATTTTCCGTAAGGTTAATAGACATCAGAATAACAAAACCATGTTTAAGACATATTTATGCCAATTGAGATTAAAACTTGAAAAGTTGAATAAACAAAATGGATCTTCCATGAGCGAATGATCTAAGTAAATTAATAAAAAGTGGATTTATAAGTACTTGACCAAAGTTGCCTGTATACTGTGTATATGTGGAACCTAAGTGACATTCTAGAATTCTGTATCATTTCACCGGACTGCTTTCCTGTTTGACCCTGGGGGAAGGATCAAGTCTGATTTGTCACAGGGAGGCCATGGCCTCGGCCAGCACCTGGTACAGTGGGCCCTCAAAAATAAGTCGTTGAATGAATGCACAGGTTTGGAGTTTCAGTAAGAGTTGAACTTCTCTTAGAACTTGATTCAGTTTTTTAATGTCATGCCTTTTATTTTGTTCTCTTACTGATGTTTTTACTGCCTCTCCTCAAGCGAACCCTACTCACAGATGGCAGTGTATCGGCTCACACGATGGGAATGTGATAAGCCTCACACAGAGGAGAAATTTACAAATCTTAGTGAGACTGGTGCACTACTGACTGGTGTGTCACCAGTCCAGGTCCTGGTTGCCGGCACAGTACCTTCTACACTAGCGGCCTTCTTTGGACGATGCAGACACGAGCTGGGGACCGTGGAGAAGCTGCCACTGTGGCCTTAGAAACTCTTTCCCCAATCTCCTGTTTGTTAAATAAACCCGCTGCTGTTGGACCCTGAGAGCATGTGTGAGAGCCCACAGCCAGTGACCTGTTCTTTAGCACTGTTTTAAGGACTGCTTCGGTACTGGTTTATCAGTGTGCTTTTTAAAGTAGGATTGTCCAGTTGCCAGCGTTCTGTCTTTCTCGAGGCCTAGCCCTTTCTCTAAGAATTAGCTTCTTTGATTTGCTTTGACACTGACCTTCCCAGTCTTTCAGATGTACTTTGCTGATTCTTCTTCATTCTTCTCTGATTCTTCCTCCTGCTTCTAGGCTGTGGCCAAGTCAGTGACCACTTACTGTTCTTATTTGCCATTCTTTCCTTCTTAGAGCATTTCTCTTTGTAAGGCTTCAACTACTGTCTATATCTCTGGCCCTGACTTCAATTCTTTGCCTTCAGATGCTTCTTGGAATTCTCCCATTGGGTTTTTTGCCTCTCTGATTCACTGTATCTATAATTGAACTCATCTTTGGCTGGGAGCCAACGATTTTCTAGGGACTTGTCTATTTTTGACAGTGGTCCCTTAAGTGATTCAGTCATTCAGACTCAAGAAAAGAATGATTTTTAAGATACATTTTCTTCATTCTGTTTTTAAGATTATCATTGAAATCTGACTACCGAATGGATGTGAAATATTTTAGTTGCAAAAATATATAAAAGTTATTTCCACTATAAAAGATGTACTGAATGTTCTATCAGTTAATCCTAAAAACCAAGTTGGTAATGAGATTAAACAAAATATATAGAACAGAGCTTACCTATATTTCTTCCAAATGTTTACCACAGACATAAACTAAGTATAATAGAGACATATATATAATACATTACATACATTTATAATAAATTATGAAGTCATTTTAGAAATTGGAAGAAAATCAAATTTTTAATGCAGTGGGTTAGGAAAAATGCTTGGGTGTAACATGTTGGCTATTTCCTTGGGACACATCCACTGTTGTTTTAAGGCTGGACAGATACAGTAAGAAGGGAGTTCAAAGGTGACCAAGCTCTCTTCAGAAATCATTCCAAACCTAGACCACTTGAGAATATCTGGGATATTTTCCCCCCAGTACTTTGAATATATTATCCCACTGCCTTCTGGACCCCAGAGCGTAAATGAGAGATCAACTGTTACTTTTATTGAGGAGCCCTTGGACATGTTGAGTAGCTCCTTTGTTGTTGCTTTCAAGTTTTCTCATCACTGGTAGATTTTTTATTTTTTTAAAGATTTATTTATGTGTACAAGAACTGGGGTACAGACCATAAGTGCAGGGGATTCACCAGAGACAGAGCAGGGAGCATAACAGGCAGACTGACCAAAATACTCTGCTGAGGGGAGCAGTGGGTGAGACAGGAGAGGTCTGCTGTGCCATGTGGGTCATTTACCTAGTTGGGGATTGAACTCGTGCTGCAGTGGCTGCAGATGCTTCATGTGCTGCAATTTAACTCCTTGTGCCACCAGGGAGGACCCATTGGTAGATTTTTTAAAATGAAGTATGGTAACATCTATTGTAAGGTCAGATTAACCTCACAGAGCAGAGGCTTTTTCTTTTTAATCTATGATTTTTAACCCAATGTTTATAGCAAAACAGAAGGTATTTGCTACATAAAAATAAATCCACAGACTGGATCCCTACTATATTACTATTTTTAGGCAAAATAGTTAGGGGCTTGATAGACCTTGAGTGACAGATAAGCTATATAATTAAAAAAAAAATTGCAAACTCTTTTAGGTGAAAAAGCTCATGTCTTCTTGATTCTGGGGTGTCATATGCTCATGTGTCTTTGTTATGGGAAGCTTTAAAGATGTAGCTGAGAATCCAAATGGGTAATTGCACTTATAAAGCAACTGATAAAGTTCAAATACCACTATTGTGTACAAAATCATAAGCTTACTGCTGGAGACTTTGAGAAAGATTTAAGTTTGAACCACATCCCAAATGGAGAATTAAAATAGAAGTAATTGTGTTTTTATTCCTCTGTCTCTACCTTCCACCCCCCATCCCCTTGGTCTTTCAATTACTCTGAAAAGGTTTAAGGGAAGTAAGCACATGTGTGTGTATGAAAGAATAAGAGAACATATAAATGTACCAAAGTAAATTGGCAAAGGATTATGGGATTTCCTCATACTATTCTTTACATTTTTTTATAAGTTCGAAATATTGTCAAAATTAAATTGCAAGCATATCACAATGTCTGCAAAACACCTCTTTCAGAGTCTGAGATACCACTTAAATTCAGTTGATCAGTTTTCTTGTTTAAGTGAAATTAGGAGTTTGGATGATGTATTTTCCAAAATGTTAAAAATAAAAACTATGAAATAAAACCTCTACTAGGATAAAAGTACACAATTTATACAGAGTCTTCCCTAATATTTTTTATGTGACCTTCTAATCTTTCTAACAGGAAGAGACAGGACCCTTAATTTGGAAGAAATTTTATTGTATTAAAGTCAAATGGAGGAAGGAAAACATTTGGCAGGCATGTCTTGGGAGGATTATAAAATGTCAGGCGGGAATACAGGGGAGCTGTGATTCTCATGAAGATTAAATTTTAAATATTTTCAGTTGAAGAGTCCACCTAAGAAACTACTTGTAATTTAGAGATTTTCTGTATGGAGTTCTCATCTTCTCTGTCCCTGAAACTGCTGACTTCATTGTTGTGCTAAACAATAGTCATTTTCCAGGTCAACAATTCTGATCCTGTTGTTACAGAATAAGCCATTAGCCTCCGGATGGACTGGTCAGCATCTGTTGATCTGCTGATTATTTTGGAGCACTAACAGGTTCATGGTTTTGTTGCCATGAACGCTCACATGATCAGCTCCCAGGATGCCTGTGAGTGCAGGAAGGGCTACTCAGGACCCTTCAATTCTACACCATCACTTTGTTCCATGTGATGTTTTCTTTTTTTCATTCAAAATTAAAAGTGTGCAGGTAGTAGAAAGAGTCCTAGCTCAGCTATAAGGATTCCTGCGTGCCGGGCTAAAAGGGGTACTGGCGTACTCTGAAACTTGATCAAAGCTCTCCCTGATGCCTCAAATTCCTTCCCCTTCAAACAGTGATAATTCTGAGGTGCAGACCAACCTTACCCAGATGGGGAGTCAGAACACTGGGAACCTTCAATCCCATATCTCCTGGGGGCCATCAATTCCCAACTTGCTTTTCTCAAGGTTGCTCCTGACCTTACCACTCCCAGTGCCATTGTCCCAGAGTTCAGATAGTCATCATTTCCCACCTGAAGTGGAACAGCTTTCTAACTGGTCTTCCTTCCTCTTTTAGCCTCACCGTCCCTCTTCCCTGGACTACTATTTATTCTTTATAAAAGCTGTCAAGAGCACTATTTTTTTTACATGAAAATATGATCATATTGCTCCCTTCTAAAGTTTTCACTAACTCCCTATCAACTTCCATAATTGTTCTTCAGCACACTTCAGCCCATGCTTGATTTCATAACATTCCATAATTACCCCTTTGTTTTGTCTTTGGTCCTCTCTCCCTTTACTATAGAATCCTGTTTACTTATCCATTTCCGCCACAATAAACGCAATGAAGGCAAAGACTTCTAAAAAGGACCTAGGATAGCACCTGACAACAAAAAGACACTTGGGAAATAAAAACTCAGACGAAGAGCCATTAATATTTAATTTTAATTAACAATTAGATGAGAACAGTTCTAGTGTTTAAAATCAACTTCTGAAAAAAATCACATTTATATAAAAGAAATAAAATGGGCCGGCTAGCAAAAGTCCAAAAAAGGTGCAGCTGTATTATTGCACTTGGGTGAAATATTTTGCCTAGGGTAGCTTAACACTCCTGGCCACACCTGGCCAGGAGGAGTAGATAAACACAGAGGACATCCCGATGCTCTAGAGACTGATTTTGGAATCTAAACACTCCAGTGGCCTCAAAAATAGCTGACATTCAAGGAGAGCTCTTTACAAAATTGACTGCTGTGTCTTTAACATGTTCCAGTTACACTCACACTTTTCATTCCAAATCATGTGCAAGTTCAAGGGGTAGCTCTACCTCACATCACGGGACATCTGCTGCCGAAACCACCCAGTGCCCTGGCCAGGGAAGTGGCAGAGGGCGGGAATCTCTGATTTACACATAGTTAGGGAAGGACCTTGTGACTCTGGGTAACCCTTCAAGCACTCTTCATTTTGGTCATTTGTATCAGAACATGAGAAAAAGTGACAGTGAGTATGAATGAGCACTAAAGTAACTCCTAGGCTACAAATAGAAAATAAAAATTTAAAAATTTGTTGCCACATTCAAGTAGGTGGCATAACTATATGTATAAGAAAAAGGCTGTAAACTTATAGAAAAGATACTCTGGTTTCCAAACAAATTACAAAGTTGCTTTTGCCTGTATCCTTGAGTGTTATACAGAAAAAAATGTAAACCGCTGAGCCTAGTTACCAGAAAACATGTATCCTCCTTAGTTGAGGTATGATCTTAAAGTTTGGCCTGAGCTAGTTTTATCTTCAAGTTTTCTCCAAGTTTGTCCATGAACTCAAATGTATTCAAGTAGTCAGAACGTTGCACACTAGGGGAGGGGGAAAAAAAAGGAAAGAAGGAAATTGAGTTTGTCTCTGATCTGGTATCAGAGAGAGGCATATTCCTAGACTTGCTACTTACAGTAGCCTCTGACTAATGTTAATAAACTACAAATCTATGGCCAGTGGCGGACCTGGGTTCCAGTAAGCCTGCAGTGGCAGCAGCCTGGCCACAGACACATTCACCACAGGTTCCTCACCGTGAAGCTTTGAGGGTGAAACTATCACAGAGCTTCAGTTCAGACCAACATCTGGTTGATGAAAACCACCCTACTTCTTATTCCTTATTCTTAAAAAAACAAACCTCACTGCACTACAGTGTTGTTCTTACCCACATTCCCACACTGTTACAGGTGCTTATGAAAACGTTTTAATGCTCTCAGCTCTATCAACATCTTAAAGAAAAATAAAAGACAATGCACTGGCTAACATGATGCTATTAACAGGTATCTATTCAAATAGGCTACAAAGATCTCACAGTGCTACAAAGATTGCAAACACTGTATCTTCATGTTGGAAATTTAAGATAAGACAGACGTAGTGATCGGGTATATCTCTCTTACTGTGATGTGACAGATCTCCAAGGACATACAAATGGGACATGAGATTGGTGTTCAAGTTTAGGAGTGTTTCTTGAGGTGAGTCATTGTAACCAACCCTGACTTTGAGGGAGGAGTCCTGATTAGTATCTAATTCAGCTGGACATAGGTTTCCATGTTCTCAGAAAACTGAGGAATACTCAGACCCTAATTATTTAACAGCTGGTTACAGATACTTAAGGTAGAGACTGTGACCAACAGGGCATCTAACCCTAGTGCTGCTTACTTTTCCTATCTGTAAATTGCAGAAAGTAAAGGGATCGAAAAATACTGCCGGGGCACCCTTTGTTTGTGTGCCTATAATTTTCTCATTAAATTCAACAGAACCCTGTCTTCCATGACTGTCAACTAGATCAGGGGTCAGCAGCTGTAGCTCGGGCCACAGGCCCAATCTAGGAAGCTGCTGGTTTTGACTGGAAAGCGGCCATATCCTTTCACTTCTGTCACCCTTGACTGCTTTCCCGCCACAGAGACTAAGTTAAATAGTGGCGTGTTTCAGAGGAGCTTACGTTTCTTCAAGTTTAAAACATTTACCATTAACAGTTCACAGGCAGTGTCTGCTGACCCTGAATAGAGGAGTAACCACTTGGGTATTTCCAAAAAGCACTGATATTTGAATCTAAGCGAGTGTAAGTGGTAACCTCACCAGAGAGCCTGGGACATCTTAGACTTACTTGGGTAACCCTTTAATACAAGCTGCCAAGTCCTTGGTCATGAAGCCAGCCTCAATGGTCTCCACACAGACATCTTCCAAAGCCTTCGCAAAGAAGCCAAGCTCTTTATTGTTATCAAGTTTAGCTCTATGAGCTAACCCTCTCGTCCAGGCAAAAATGGAAGCTAAAAAGAAAACAAGAAACAAAAAATGAAAGCACTCTTCAATTGTACCAGTTAGAAAGATTCCCAAATGTGTCACAGAAATAGAACAGTTTTTTTGTTTGGATAAGTGATTCATTAGATGCTGTCCACGTGGGCTAAGTTTTCAGAAAGTTAGAAATATTTAATCAAATGGAAACTAAAACAAAAGAAAACAAAACCGAAATCTCCATTTTTGTGGTGGAAAGGTTTTAGGTTTTAAGAAAGCACATTTTTCAGTGTGGCAGAGGAAACGGAAGCTTCAGGCATCTGTTAATTTGGAAAAGGTCATGGTCTCTTGTCTAGATTGGTCTGTTTCCAGGTTGTAATCTCTTTTTAAAGTGCTGTCCGTGAATCCTGGTTAGAAGGCTCGATCCCTGTGGCTTTTTGACTCTTAGCCAGATGTGACATTTTACTGCACCAGAGGAAGAGGAAAATGCTTGTGACAGCATTCTTCTCAGTACTCTATGCTCGCCCACAAAATGGAAAAGCATGTATTATGTATATTTCAGGAAGCATATTAAAGCAGCTCTTATTGGTGATGATTTTACGTACAAAGCAGCAAGCAGCAAGAGGAACACGTCTGAGGCCTCTGCAGAGTTGCGCTCAGCAGTCAGAAGTCAGTGCAGCAGTAAACAGCATCTTACCGATGGGATTGGTGGATGTCTCCTGCCCTTTCTGGTACATGCGGTAGTGACGTGTCACGGTCCCGTGGGCAGCTTCTGCTTCCACAGTCTTGCCATCTGGACAAATCAGCACGCTTGTCATCATGCCAAGGGAGCCATAACCTACATGAGGCACGCGAGAGCAGGAAGAATTAGATTCCACTACATGCCGGGTCTCAGCGAGGAGAGCCAAGGACCAATCTTCTCGGTGAACACAACAAACAGGAGCACCAGAGTCATCAATACACCTGCCTTTCAGAAAGCAGGCTCGCCCTTCTGATCTCAGGCACAGTCTGCACGGGCTGCATTTTTTCCTCACTTATTATCACTTGATCCATGAGGAGGGCCCACAGTCTAACCCTCTCACCATACCCTAGTTCTGGCACTCCTGTGGCCCGGCCTTCTTACTCGTAAAACGAGCATAGTGAAAGCACCTACTTCAGAGATGGATGTGAGAATTAGACTGCTATGCACATATTCATGAACATGCATGAAAAGAATACATATTCATATTCCTTAGCGTATTACTATTCTTATGTGCAGGTGCTCTGCTGTTGTAGAAGAGATCAATGGGAGTGGTCTCCTGCCACCCAGCTGCTCTCTCACTGGACTGGGAAGAAAAGACAGGGTAACACGGGTTGGATGGACCCAAGAACGTACCGCTTGCCCTTCCTTACACTCTTTAGTGGCCCCAATAAAATACTCTGTGGTTTCCTATTCAGAGAACATCATGGCAACTTTTACGTCCATCTCATTGATTTTTCTTCTATGCTTGAAAGAGCACTTTTCTCTGTTTTGCTGCCTTCCAATAATAGCTGTGGTGTTAGTAATGTAACTTTATATTAGGCTGCTACCTTTTTTTTTTGTCTGAGAGTAAGAAAATAAACATTATTTTTTACTTATCTTTGAGTCCAAGTATAAAACTTGTGTGTGAGATTACTAGCTCCTTTCATCTCATTGTGTTCGAGAACTCTGGGATCACACACCTATGGTGAGTTTGTCTACCTATTAATATTGAGACACTAGGTGGCAGAACTGTTACAACAGCAGTCATAAGTGAGTATTTGGAGTAAGTTCAAAGCTGTGTATGCCTCTAGGGAAGGAAGGTAAGGACTGATCTGCTGCCTTTTAACCTGTTTAGTGGCTTTGAGGTCACATTTATCAATAGCTTGGCTCAGAAAGAGCCTTGGTTTCAGGCCACCATATGCACTGTCAGATACCACACTTAAGTGCTATTTCATGTCATTTGTACCTCCAAAATTTGACATTTACATATGATCCCTCCAGACTCTTCTTGTTGCCATGAGGACTAGTAGAAACACTGGAATGATTTGGGTCAACTTCCAAGAACTCTGATGACAAGGAAGAGTTTCCACTACCCACCATGAGTCATCACAAGGCAACACTCCTTCCTTTACTGGGCCCAGAGCAGGCAATTGTGCAGATGGAGAGAAGCAGAAGGAGGGGGAAAGAGTCATGCAGCTATCTATTTGACACCAGGTGGTCTTTAACCAGGGATTCTACGGGTTGAGGTTCAAACTAATAGGAGATAGCTTAACATTCCATAAAAAAGAAAAAGCAGTATTTCTTTAGAAAAAGCAACAGAATTAAAGTCAATACAAATAGTCATTAGGAGCAATTCAAAGTTTAGGAAACTGAAATGGAAGGGCAACTGGGTGCTGAGGAAACCAGGAATGGGAGCATTTCTCTAGGTTTGGCCTTTACTCTGGCATGAAGCCCTTGGTTCCTGGAACTTCTATGAACAGCCTGGCCTCAATTCCTTTGTGTTTATAGTTAAGCAGTAAACGTATATGCACTATTTAGTATCAAAATAACTATCAAGATTGGCAGACAGGGCATGATGCCCACATGCCTGTTGCCAGAAGAATGACTCTTGGAAAATCTTGATTACTAGACAACCCATCCCCTCAGTTTACCCCTCCTTTCCTGAGGATGCTCGTTTTTTACATCCTCATCAGAGGGAAAAAAAAAGGAGGGGGAAAGGGGTAACTTTTTTAGGTCAGGCAGTTGGGTTACCTGTTTTAGACTTTGAAACTTGAAGTGCAGAAAAAGTTTGAGAGCGAAACTCTTAACATCTAAACCCACTGAGTTATGTCATGTGTGGCCTTGTATGAAGTCACCTCTCCAGACTGAGCCTAATTTCATCCTGTGTCAGTTGAGAAGAGGGAACTGGGTGCCTCGTGGTGCTGCAATTTCATGACTTTTCGAAGAGCTACATGACCCCCTCCAAACCGGAGCACCACTGTGGCTCGACCTGCCTGCTGTGGGCCACGTGCCTCACCTTCATGGTCCTTCAGTGCCTTACCTTGGGCCACAGAGTCCGACTGCACGTCACCATCATAGTTCTTACAGGCCCAGATGAAGCCTCCCTCTGATTTCATAGCTTGGGCCACCATGTCATCTATGAGCCTGTGCTCGTACCAGATGTTTTTGGCTTCAAATTTGGATTTGTACTGCCTAAGAAATGAGAGAATAAAAAAATTAAACTAGTTTTGTTAGGAACTTTATCTGCCTCTCCAAAGGGGGTGAGAGTGGAAATAGCCTTTTTTTACTAGATGTAGCACAAACTTGGGAATCTGACAGACAAGGGCCTGAATCCCTGCCCAGTAATTTTCAAGTGGCGAAACCCCATCTGTAAGGGTGATTTCACCCACTTTACAGAAATGGTAGAATCAAGTGAGACAGTAGAATGTCCAAAGTACAGTTGTATAGTGTCAACTTTCTGCTGATCAGACTCCTGAGAGTTTACTTTAAAAATGTAATAAGGGGGAAAAAGAATACTCGATTGTGTGATATTGTTTAAAAAACTAGGACAGCTTCTAAGTCTTTTATAGATGGGGTGTGGAAAGAAGAATTTAAGTGCCCAATGAAAGATATCTAAAATCTGTGTCCCAGTCTGAACACTTACACCTAAAATGGAGTTATACCATCTTAAAATTTAACACATGCTCACTGTCTTTGAATCCAAAGTTATAAGAAATGCTGACTGAAGTTTAAGTGACTACATTAAAGCAGAGTTTTAAATCACAATCATGGGTTTGAGAAGGGAAATGGGTCCAATCAAAAAGCATATACTTCAAAGATCAGAACTTTCTGTCACTAACAGGAACCTTCATTCAAACAAACAAGTCTGGCTCTGAAATAAATATAAATGAGATCCTTCTTGAGAACACATTTATTCTAAAAACAAATTGAAGTGATTTTGTTCCATTCTCACTAAATCTCAGTAGCGAGATTCTTTAAAGGGCCTTCATTTTAAAGGGTGACAGTTTTCATTTAATTTGCCCCACAGTCAAACAGATAAGGATGTAAATTCTACACTATAAACACTAACTTAGTGATGGAAAAGGACAAAAGAACTATAGTTACTTGTCATATATGTCTTGAAAGATATCTTTGAAACGTCCATCATATTTCTTCAGAATAGTGTTCTTGGTGCTCAGATACAATGGCCAACTCTTAGACAGAGCCATCTGGAAAGAACTGTGTGCAAAATCTTCAATTGACTTATCTTGATTGTACATCCCCATGGCAACACCACCACCAACTGTGGAGGGCAGAATGAGAGAAACAAGGAGCAAAGGCAAGTGGAATTTAGCTGCACCCAGCCTCTATCCACACACCACCAAACCCAATCCCCAGTTCCCACATCTCTGAGCTCAGGATTCTAAAAGCTCCAGTCACGCTTTCCACTTGGAAAATCCCATGAGTTTCTGAGGCACAGAACAGGAGACATCTCAGTTCTAAATGAGGACATTGTCACTTGCTTGGAAAGGGCCAGAGAAATGGAGAAATAGGGCCTGATGTGTCCTGAAGATAGTGAAAAACATAAAACTACCGCTACGAACCAGTAACACTGGAGTCGATCAATTTTAAACTGTCTTTACATACTTTTGAACTTTCAAACATATTTTAAACCCTACATGTGTACTCCATCCTCAGCCACTGTGACAAATTTGCATTTTGGTTATTGAGTGGAAATTCTTGTAATTTCCTGGAGCATATGGAGAGTTCATTTTGTCATTAGTAGAAATAATCACATTACATGTAGTCACTAGTGTTTCGTAACTGTTAGTTGAACTCTGTTATTACTCAGAGTCAGATCTTGAATTCATGCCACTGCTCAGGGCCAATCTGAGCTTAGTTGGTGAATGAAGCTGAAACCAGCAGAACTAGATTTTATTAAAATGATGTGATACAGAAGAAGCAAGGAAAACAAAAGCCAGGTAAGTTTCAACATTTTGTTTGTGTGATCACTTTGAACAACTTAAGCAGAGGAGACAATGGGTCCTCTGTTCTTTCAACAGTTTGGGTGGGATTTGCCATAATGGACCTCTGAAGTAGCAGGATGGTGGGAAAGAAAAGGCAAAGAACAAACATTCCATTTTCACAAGATAAATACTCAGAAGGGCAGGAAGAAAATTTCAGCAAATATACAACACAACCTTTCAAATACAAGCCTTACTAAAGCAAAGGGCAAGATTACATGACAGGTGACTTGGAGCTATTAATATTGAATTTATGTAATTAATATGATTCTGTACCACAGAATCCTGCCAACCTTCCCTTGTGTTTTACTATAAGTACATAATTATCTACTTTTTTGGGTTATATTCATTGCTAATAAAGCGGTCTGTCCCATTTGTGCTTTATCCATGCCACAGGAAGACATGGAAGCCAATTACCTTTTTATGTTAGACTTTGGGTCTTATAGAAAAGTTTCAGATTCAGGTTATACTTTTAGTCACACAACTAATTTTAAAGTCATTAATAATGGTATCTAACTGATCTGTGAAAGAAATCAAAGATAAGGTACACGATGTATTTATACATACCTTCAAAGTTATGCACTACGTATGTCTGTTTTGGGGATCCATCACTTGGCGTGTAGGTTATCTCCACTTTACCAGGCCCGGGAACAACAAAATCGGTTGCTCTGTACTGGGGTGAGGGTGGGGGTATGGGAGAGGGAGGGGGAAGGAGAGAACACTGAAACAAAGCTATCCTAACAGGTATTACAAGGATGTAGAGAAGATCATAGAATATGACCTGAGCTGAAGTGTGGCTTGACCTCAAGATGAGGATGAAGAGATCCAGAGAGTTTCCAAAATTGGTAAGATGTAATACACATTAAAAAATCAGTTTACTGGGTGTCTACCACATACAGGGCAGTATTCTGAGCACTGACACAGAGAAGAGATAACACATCTTCCCTTAGGAAGTTTACAACCTAACAAAGACATACATAAGTAAGAAGCAGCAGTGTAAAACCTTTCAGCTGTAAAGAGAGCATAGATTAAAAACGCTCTAGGATTACAGGGCAAGAGAGGAGTGACTATGGAGGTCAAGACAGTCTCTGTATAGGGGTATAATATACCAGTTGCAGCATTGCAGGTGATGATGAGAAAACTAAGGCCTTGTCTTTGTTATATGAGACACATACTATAAGTGATTAACTTGCATCATCTCATTTGACTCTTAAGTAAATCTTACAAGGGAGGGACTGTGATATAGAGGAAATCATGCATCCTTGTCAAAAGATCTGGGATCTGGTCCTTGGACCTTCAGGGCTCAGTGTCTTCTTGGTTATTATCATTACTAACTCAAGGCTTCGGACTTGTCTACAAGTTCATTCTGGAACAGCTACCACAGGTTGATGACCTTCAAGATAGGGCCACCCAAGGACAACCACTTCTCCCATGGGCGTGAACTACCCTAGTGGAAAGGTGTGCCTGGACCACAACTGGGCATCTTTAAATCTTTGCTGTGTTGTACTTCTACAATGACTTCGTTAGAATGCTTTCAGAGACAGATATGAGTAAACGTCAGCCATGTTATTTCTTTATGTTTGTGTAAGGTAGGATTAATGACAGCTGGCAAGCCAGAGAACGGGAAGACTAAATATTCTATGTAGAATACATCTGACATATTAAAGTCCTTAACTATGGGTGGCAATTTATTCCCATATCTCAAAAAGAAGAAACAAAGGCACAGAAGCGCCATAAAAGCTTTTCAGTTTCAATATGAAATTTTTGTTTAGTTGCCAATTTTGATGCTCAATTTGATGAGTACTTACACAGAAACACAAAACTATATTTTTTCAAGCAGGAATATTTTAAATGAACTACTTTCAACTACTGAGTCAATTTTTCTTTTTATGCAAAGCTTAATATAATCTTTGGTTGTTCTCAACCCTGTCTGCACACCAGGATCACCTAGGGAGATTTAAAATGCCTACCCCTCAAGGAATTCAGATTTAATTGGTGGAGGAGGGAGTCAGGCAGAGGAATTAAAACAAAGAAACTTTTTTCTAAAAAAGCAAATAAATAAATAAATAAACACCAAAAAGACCCATAAAGGATCCTATTGTACAGCTAGGGTTGAGAACCACTGATTTGGATGAATGACCACAGGGAATTACCTACACAAAACCCCAGCACTATTATCTGGCTTACCCTAATAAGAAGGAGATAACAAAAAAAGCCTGAAAAAAATTCCTAGGTGTTGAGACAGGGGTTTCTTCATAAGCTTATTTAGATTTACTTTTATCTAAATGTATGCAAATATACTAACATACAAAGGTGCATTTCTCCATCTTGCACCTTGCCTAATCGGAGCAGATACCAGAAGAAAATCCATATAAAGCAGAACTGCTGGGAAGCCACGACCATGAAAAAGAATACGGCACATCGAATTTTGCCAACGTAACTTACTTGGTCCCCATAAGCATGTCGGCCGATGATGATGGGTTTTACCCATCCACTCACAAGCCGGGGGATATTTTTGCAGATAATGGCCTCCCTGAAGACAGTGCCACCGAGAATATTTCGGATGGTGCCATTTGGTGATTTCCACATTTGCTTCAGTTTGAACTCCTCAACCCTCTTCTCATCAGGGGTGATGGTAGCGCACTTGACACCAACGTGGTACTTCTTGATTGCTTCCGCAGCATCCTTGGTGACCTGGTCATTGGTGGCATCACGATTCTCTATTCCTAAATCATAGCTGGGAGGGAAACAAGGCAAGCTGACAGGTGTCTGAGGGGGCTGCATTCTATCACCATGTATCATCCTGTGTATGGTGATGGCATGTAGAGTGTGCACTGCAAAAGTGAAGGCTCCATATGCCTAAATCTGCCATGTATTAGCCTTGGTGCGCCCTGGACAAAGAAGATGGCTGTCAATTAAAACCTGCCCAAGAGAGGCTGCAGTGCTGTGGGAAGCTGGTCTGGAAGATCAGTGAAAGGCAACCATTGTGTGAGGCCCCTGTGCGGACTCTTCGCCACAGAGGCCCTAACAGCATATGAACAACCTTTTGCAAACTTGCTTCCATATAATTATCAATAGACTGTAAGACTACACAACACCATATTTTCCCCTTAGTAAATACTGTGCTCTAAAAATAAAGGGATCAGAGGATTTAAAGGACTTTTTTTGTATTTTGGCTTTCAAGTGGTAGGAGTTACAGACTGGACAAATGTGCCAGTTTGAGAGCGCCAGAAATGCTAATGACTGCTCCATGCATGGTAGTGAGCCATCTGATGAACCTTTTCTTCATTCTTGGGCAAGTCTATTTGTCCTGGAAAGAAGCCTACAGCTTACCAGTAAGGAAATCCACCAACGGTTATGACTTAATCCACACTACTACCTACTCTGCAGGGTATTCAAAGCTAAAGTGAATATTGTTTGCCCATGAAGCACAGAAAATGATTGTGAGGTTTTCATTTAAAGTACATACTATGTATAAGAAAATAATACGTTAAGCAAAAAAACAGGAGAAACTAACCAGTAATATAATACTTTTGTTAAAAGTTTTTCAGCTATCAAAACCTGCTAAACTATCAAGTCTCTACATTTCATTTTTTATTTCTTATATATTCCTTTCCTTAGATATCCTAATTCAGGATGCAAATATATGGATAGCAATCTTGATTTTCGAGAGAAAATAATTCCAACTGCTTATACCTAGATAATTCAAATAAATTGAATAAAGCCACTGTCTCTCTTATCTTCTGGCAGAGGAATAACTACAAATGCCTACTCCAATAAGCAGTGTGATGAATAGTTTTCATTTCATAGGAACTGATTTTTATCACAAGGACCTATCAGCATGAGTGGATTTTTTACTTCTCTTTTTAACATTTCTAAGAGAAAAGAACAGATAAATGGCTTGGGGTGCTATCTTCAGGAACAAAACAAAACAAAGGACTCACTTCACATCTCTCAAAAAGAATCAATCATATAATAGTAACAATTTAAAACTCTTTTGACCTTCGAACAGTCTTGTTCTGCAGCCAGTGACTTTTCCTTCTGGCTTGCTGACTGTCCTTTACAAATCCCTGGACTTGCAGGTGAAGGACTCCCAAAGCATCTCTGCTGCTATTAAGCTGCCAAGAACTTTGCAAACTCATCTACTGCCCTGTAGACTTCACACTGGAGGGCGTTTGTAAAATGTACCGCTAACCCAGCGGAACGATGTTCTGCTTTGTTTCCTATCTGTCTGATTAATCTCTGTAGATATTTGTTCCTCATGACTGCGATAGACATTATTAACAGCTTTGGTTTAGAATAATTACAAAGAGTGTCTAATGAGACTATGTGAATTAAAAGTCTAAACCTAAGCAAGTGCCAAGTCCTCAGGACACAGTCTGACCAGTAATTCTGGGTTAAGGCAAACACACTTAAGAGTTGCCAATAATTTGCTTGGAGTATGTTGCTCAACATTTTACCATACCAGTCTTTAGCCACTTCACCCTTGCAAAAATTCTGTCCCCATCTAGCTTAAATATACAAAAAACATGAGCAAATTTATGAAAAACATAGAACTAAAAGATGAAAGAATTCCATAGAACTTCTTATCTGTCTCCAAACACTTTAAATAGGGGGCAATAGTTCAAGTCTCTAGGACAAAATTGATTTAAAGGAACTTCCACTAAAACATGGAAATTGGATTAAATAACTTCAAGGTTTTTTCTGTTTTATGGTTGAGGGAAAAGGGTAAAGGGCAAGTTGCGAATAAAGGGGAGAAGGTCCATTGATTAGTAAAGCAGAGTGCTAGAAAGTAGACCTTGAAAGGATGAACTGTGTTAACTATATTTACTTCATTGTTTTAATAGTGGATGTAACTCTACTATTTTCACTCCTACATAATACCTTGTGTTACTCCTGGCCACTGATTCATCATACCTAAAACCTTCATCGGAAATAGAGGCTTGGAAAGAAGTGAGAATCACTTTGTTCTCATCATCAATCTTTTCTGAACAATAAGTCCAGTTTTCCCAGCAAAATGAAAACAGACCATTTATTTAGGCATCTCGCCCCAAAAGCTCTGTTTATAAAATACACAATAGCTATGTAAAAATCTACTGTATTACCCTAATTCAACAAGAATATTATTTCTGATTTTGCTACTTGAAGGAGTAATTCATTCACCTGTGCAGGTCCAATTCCACATAGGGGAAAATGAGTTTTTCCTTAATTAATTCCCAAATGATTCTTGTCATTTCATCTCCTTGCATCTCTACCACAGAACCACCACGGATTTTTTGAGACATTTTGACTTCAATAAACCTTTAAAAAGAAATAAGATAAGGCACAAAATTTTTTATAGTGTAAAAACAAAATGCAAACTATTTGGTAACTACTGAAGTAATTCATATAACATGACTGCATATAAAGCTAATCATAACAATTACATTTACCATTAGAATTGAACATGTTCTTTGTAGACAGCATTGCTACATGCTTTGTATGTGATTTCTGAGTCAGTGTTCATAACAAACTTGAAAGATGAAATAATTTTCCCATTTCATTTAATAAAAAAACTTTCCTGAGGCTACTCTGCTACTTGTATGGGGTTAAAATGTCCTTAATTACGTAATAACTATCTTGAATGCTGTTTTGTCTCACAAAATGAGATATTTCTCAAACATCATTTTATTTGAATACTTCTACCTAACCGGTAGAGACACAGAATGACAAAAACTAGTATTTCCACACTTTGAGGAGGCTGTTTTGGTTAAAATAACTATCTTTAGAGATTCAACAAGTTCTTATGACCCATGTTTAAAGAAACTTTAAGACTAAAGTGAAAGATAAGAAATCACGGTGAATTTCCTAGAGGCAATAATGTAAATGGGGGTGTAAAGCTAAATACAAAAGTGATTTCTCAGCTACAGAAATCCATATATAGAAGGGTCATTTTCCAAGACCCAAGCATGTCCCTATCTTCTTCCTCAGTATCCCCAATTCCTGGGCTGTTCTGGCTGCTGGTGGGCAAAGAAGCTGTCAGTGGGTGGGACAGGAAGTAGAACTGTCCCAAAAAGAGATATTGTCATTTTGAGGAATGGTGTATAGGGATTTATCCTTTGGAAGAAGCGAAATGATGAGGTTTAAAGGAAACCCATGTTCTATGACTGCTCGCAGAGGGGCAGAGGAAACCCTGAGGCTGCTAAAGGTTCAGTTCTCTTTCATGATGCTCTAATGGAAACTTTTTCAGCAACACAACTACAAATTGCTTTCATTCCCTTAAATTATAGCTGAGGCATGGAAAAGTGAATCTGAAAAAATTAGTAGGTAAGAGGCTTATAAACTATCTCTTGAAAAATTGAGCTACAGTAATATGGCCTTGATATTTAAAAACTTAATGATTAGTAAACTAGAAGCCTCAATTCTTTGTGACAAACCAGGATATCGTCCTAATCCCCCAATTCTAGAATCTTGCACTAGGAAGTTCTCGAGACCATTACTGGGAAACCATCGGGAACTAAACTGGAAAGAAAGTAAATAAACTGGTGTGGAGAGTCACTTATTTCTCATTTGTAATTTCAAATAATTTACAGTACTGCTGAAAGCATATGACTCAGTTATGCAGATGCCACTGCCATATCTTATGTACTTAAAGCAAAGCAGCAGCAAATTTAACTTGGTCTTGATACTATATTTACAAGAACCATATTCCTACATAGTGTTATACAAGAGTTATGACTTGGCTATTTTTTCTTGATACCAAATACAGTCAACAGGAAGTTAAATACCATCCTTGAAATTTCAGTAGTGACTATTTTTTCAGTAATTTCCTTCTGAGTTGGAGCAAACACGTTATCTTCAGTAAAAGAACAAACATCCCAGGTTTACCTCACAACTTACCCGTTAGACAAAAAGAAGTTTCACTGAAGGCCCTTGCTTACTAGCTTATTTCATTTAGATTTGAATTCTCTGGGATGGGCTTTAGGTCTCAGTAAATTCACTTCTGTACCTTTGACCCTTACATGTTGTTTCCACCCTAACCCTGACTTCAGAAAGAAGGATTTTTCCAATAGGGTCGTTATTTAGTCTGAAAGCAGCTGAATTCCAATCTCCTGACACACTTGTGCAATTCTAGAAAACAAAACTGGACTAAGAAAATAGAGTCACTGATCCTAGTTAATTTTATTTTTATCAACCAAATTTTAGCCAGCTTTGCTGTTGTAATTGAGTTCATGAACAACAGTAGTTTCTGGGCAAAAAACTGTCCCTTGACGATAAGACAATGAATTGAGAGAAACAAGGAACCAGCTGCAATTTATTGTTGGCAATATTTTGACCCACGCCCTTCCCCAAAGACTTCCAAGGCCAACTAAAAGCAGTACTGCCACATCAAAGAAAGAACAGAAAGGGAGATAAATTGCTAATTCTCACTTTTGCAGAGAATCAACTTCGAATCACCCCAACTCCTCTCAATCTTGCAGACTCAGCTGAATGCAGTTTATTGCCTAAAGAGAAAACAAAAACAAAAACAAGGAATAGGAAGATAACATATAAAACACCCCTGTCAGGAGAATGTAGATTTTTTAAGACTGGCCAGACAGCCCGATTTATCTGGTTTAAAATACAGCGGTGCGTGTACCCAGGGACAAAGTGCAGTATTAGGTCCAAAGTTCCAAATAACGGCCAAGGGGGCACAAACATCTCTGCTTGCACACACAGGAGGGTGCGTCCGAGGGCTCATTCCCGGTTGGTCGTCCGTTAGCTAGTCTTGGGGTTTGCACGTCCTTAGGTCGTAGTGACCAGCAGGCTGTCGCCCCGCAGCCATCCTTGTGCAAGAGAGTTGCAACCCATCTGGCTCGATGCCTCCTTCCAGGTCTGCAGGCCCGCCCCCATGCTCACGCTTGCCGGGACCTTTAAACCCCGACTCCCAGAGCCGGCGGGGGAACGCCTCCCCCTAGAACTTAAGATCCGGGAGAGGGCGAGATACCCGTGGGCGGAGGCGCTCCTCCACCGCCACCCCCTCGCGCCGGCCATCCGAGGCGGGGCTCTCACCCTCTGGGTAGGCCGGAGCCCCGCCCCTGCACGCCCCCCTGGCTGACCCGTCCACCCTGCCGCCAGAGCTCGTGGGCTGCGTTCGCCCCAGTCCTACCTAGGCTTCCACCTTTCTCCGCACCCAGCTCTCCACGGCCACAGGTTACCTTTCCCCTTATCCCCGCGCCTTCGTCTTCTGCGAGTCCTGCAACCTTCTTCCGCTTCTTTTCCTTTCTGCTTCCCTGTCTTCTCACTGCTTGCAACTTTCTGCCCCCCAGTGTCACCCTCCCGTGTCCGAGAGCGGGCCTTCCACACATCCAGGCTTCAACCCAGCCCCCTTCCTTTCGCGTTCCCACGCCCTTCTTCCTAGACGGCCGAATCGCTGCTAAGTTCCTCTCTCCACCCCCAAGAGCGAGCGTCCTTCCTTTGCTCCCCTCCGGCCTCGCCCCCCTCTGAACGTCCACCTAAAAGCCAGAAGCTGGAGACGTTTGGAGGCTGCAGTTACCTGCAGGGGAAGGTACGCCGGTGAAGAAGCGGGGGCGCCGCCGCCACGCACAAGCTCAAGCTCTCAAGCGCCGTTGCCGGCCGTCGCAGCTGGGACCGAGCTGTTTCTTTCGGCTTCTGACAACGCCAGTCCAGAAATCCAGGGACCGGCACGGGGGCGGGGCCTTACGTCTTCCCGGCTTTTGTCCCCTCCCGGGTCCAGCCCCCTCAGCCCACCTCCCAGGGTCCCGCCCCCGCTGCGCCGCCAATCGCTGCGCGCCAAGCTCTCTTGGGTGGGCGTGGCCAAGGTGGGGGCGTGTGCCGAACGGCGGGATGGAATCCTTGCGCCGGCGGAGGGGGAAGGGGCTGGGCGCTCCATGTCTCTGCCGGGTTCCGAGGCGGAAGGACGCGGATGCCACCTGCAGGCTGGCGAAGGGGCCGCACCGGTCCTCTGAGACACGCCCTAAAGGGCCGCTAGGGGCCTCGTAACGACTAGGGGCCCCGCGGGTTAAAGTTCCAGGTCGCGGGAACGGGCAATGGGAGAATGAACGCCCGAGAGTCGTCCCCTCCGTGGCGAGCCTCCAGTGTGCGGCTGACTGGAACGAGCTTCCAGCGGAGGGAAGAGGGCTCGGCGCGGGCGTGGCTGGCGCTGCGGGACTTCTCTCTGCCGCTCGAATGCTTCGGGATGGCAGTTCAGAGCAGGCGTGCTGCAGTGAATGCAGCTTCTGTACCTGTGATTTCAATTACTAGTGCATTCTACCAATAAACACCATCGGCACTTACATTGAAAGATAAATATAATGAGGAAATAATTTTCTGGGTTCCAGTGAAGCTGCACTAAAGATAGGAAGGCTTATAAAACAGCCATTTGAAGCCTTATAAAATAGCGATTTAAAAAGATAAGACACCTGCCGGGAATTTTTTTTTTTGTACATTTCTTGCTCTTGAAATATGGTGCGGGGTGCGGCGAGGCTTTTTCGATTGTGATTTGTAGGATAATGGTGTGCTTTTATATTGCTGCCCAGGGTTCCCTACCCTCAAATTTTTATTAAAAATTTATCTCTAGAGTAGGATCAGTACAATTACTTTTTGAAGATAAATTGACAGGATGGGCAATAGCGAGGTGCGTCTTGGACTCTAGGGGGCACTAGTATTTTTCTCAAGAGAAGAGGAAGGAGAATACACAGCGTCGGACTTGTTGATTTTTTTTTTTTTTTTTCTGAGATGGAGTAACGGAAAGTAGCAGTCACCTCCATTTATTTCTGTAGAAATGATAATAGAGGTCTATAAGCTTTTATTTTCTTCTCTAATCTAAGACTTAAAGTCAGCTGAGATGGTAAAATTGCTCCATGTTGTATTGAGTTCATCTTGCTTATTATCCCTAACACTATTAGATGTATTTATATTCATTCTTGTTCCAGAGAGGATTTCGGGCAGCCTTCAAGATATTTCCACTCTATGATGATGAAAGGCATTAAATATAGGTGAAGAAAAGAAAATAAATACAGTAAAATGCACAGGACTAATATGCATTTAACCATAAACTGTATTCCATCAAGTCCTCAAGACTGCTAGAGAGGGTCTACAAGTTTGACTATAGGCTGATGTAGGAGGAGAGATAAAGTTTATTGAAATCTCAGTAACCAAAACAAGGTTTCCTGAGTCAGTAAAGAAGGAATACCCTTTTCATTAATTTTTTTTTGTATATTCCTAGAACTGATGTAATATTACTGTTGAAGAGGCGCAGTGCAGTTAAGCCCTGCATCCCCCAGCTGGGAGTGTCTGCTGGGCCTCCCAGACTGGACACAAAGTAAGCCTGCCAGGATGGAGTCAAATTCTGCCGCCTCATGTCCTAACACCACTGCAAAGAGTCCTCCTACTTTGCACAGTGCCTTGGTCTGAACTCCACCTGGGAAGTCCTGAGCAAAGGGCTGCTGGAAAGAGGTGAGCTGACAACATTTTAGAGGAGGCTTGAACAGGAAGCCAGGCAGTTGGGGTCCACAACTTCATCCCTTGACCTGTGTATTGCAGTTATCCTGAAGGCTATACTGTGGGAGGCTTCTGCTGCACTCTGCCTCTCAGTGTTGGGTGGTAGAAGGTAAAATTTTGTCCCTGGGGTGCCACAGAAGCAGCAGACCTTGCTGTACCCTCCCGGTTCCTGAAATAGCAATGGAATAGCACTGAGAGCCCAGAAATAAACACACAGGTATATGGACAGTTAATCTATAACAAAGGAGCCAAGAGTATTACAGTGGAGAAAGGAAAATCTCTTCAACAAATGATGCTGGGAAAACCAACAGCCACATGCATACAAATGAAACAACCACTTACACCATAGGTAAAAATTAACATGAATTAAAAACTTGGAAGCGAGAACAGAAATACATAGACAAAAACAGAGGCAAAACATTCCATGATCTTGACTTCAGGGATATGTTTCGTGACCCAACACCAACTATAAGGAAAACAAAAGCAAAAATAAATGAATGGGACTACATCAGGTTAAAAAGCTTCTGTACAGTGAAAAAAAAAACTATCATTAAAAGAAAAAGACATCTTATTGAATGCACAATGTAACATCTGACAAAGGACTATCTACAAAGAACTTACATAACTCAACAAAAAGCAAAAACTGCAATGAAAAAAATGTGTAGAATAGCTAAATAGACACTTCTCCAAAAAAGACATACAGAGAGCTGACTGACACAGGAAAAAATGTTCAATATCACTTATCAGGGAAATACAAACTAAAACCACAGTGAGATACCATCCCACTCTGGTGAGAATGGCTCATATCAAAAACAAAGAGAACCCAGAGACAACAAATGCTGATGGAGAAGTGGAATAATGAACCCTTATATACTATTGGTGGGAATGTAGACTGATTTAGTCCCTGTAGAAAAGAGCATGGAATTTCCTTGAAATAGTAAAATAGATATACCATATGATTTAGCAATTCCACTTCTAGGTATCTACCTGAAGAATACAAAGTCACTAATTCAAAAGGAAATATACACTTCTATGTTCATTGCAGCACTATTTACAATAGCCAAATTATAGAAACCAAATGCCAATTGACAGAGCAGTGGATTAAGAAGATGTGATACATAAATGTGCCCTAAATCCCTTAATGTAATAGTACTCAGCAAAAAAAAAAAAGAAAAAAAGAAAAAGAAAAAAGAACTTCCCATTTGTGACAACATGGATGAAACTGGAGGGGATTATGTTAAGTGAAAAAGTCAGAAGGAGAAAGACAAAAATCTGGGTTATTTCAATCATATAGAAGGAAAAAAACACCAAAAGGAACTGACAAAACTAAATAAAAAGAAACCCTGTTAATATAAGGCTGGTTGAAGGGGAAGGAAGGTGGGGGTGGGCACAAAGGAGAAGAGGGTTCCATGATCTTGGGTAAAGCACTATGGGTACTTTGATGGTAGGGGTGGTTTGTTAAGAAACATCCAGGAGGGGTGACTATTCCCCTAAGTCATGTATAGTTTTGTAAACAGATGTTACCTCAAATAGATTCTTAAGATTTTTAGCATATCACAGATGATCTTTTAAGAACATCTATGGAGTTTCTACTAGGGTTTTGGTTGAGCTATCCTGTTCCTATGATCTCTAGGTCTAATTTGTAATTTATAGTATTTTGTTGTAGATTGATGAAACTATTGTTGGGCTAATTACAGGCAGGAATGTTTTTTTGCTTGTATTTTTTTATTTTAAGGAAAGGCAGGTACTTGAGCAAGTGTAGTGCCAGGAAGGAGGCAGAGAGCAAGTTCCGGATGGTTCTAGCAAATGGGGGTAAAGGAAGGAGTCTTGGAGCCCTCGGTGGCCTTTATGCTTTTTATTATCAGAGGCAGGCATGGGTTCCAGGGGGCCCGTAGGCCTCCGGCCCCCGGCACATCTCACCCTCTCTGCTGCTACTGCTGCTTTATGTTCCACTGCTCTTGCTGCAGCTCGTTGGGACTGGTGTCCTCATGACACCGCCCTTATATGCCCGTGTCTAATCCCAAGTGCACCCACTTGCGCATGTCCACCTAGGCATGCGTGCAGCACTGCAGGTGTCCATCATTATACCAGTGGCGGGAGGGCGGAAAAGCCTGAATATTTTTCTCAGGCCCTACAGCAAGGTTTTAGGCTGAGGGGGAAGGTAAGCAGAAGAGGGAAGAATGAATGGAAAAGGAGAGTTGAAGATAAGGCATAAACTCCCAGGAGAGACAGGAGAGGGTGGGCAGGGGGCTGGGAGGGTTGAGCTGCAAAAGAAGAGGCAGTTTTCTCCCTAGTTGAGAGTAGGAGGATGGTCAAATGTAGACGTGGATGCAAGTAAATGTTGTGGTGAGGTGGTTAGGGGTGGCACTCAGTAACCTCAGCCTTTTCACTCAGGTAGATGATTGACAGGGGGGCTGGTGTGCAGGTGGAGCAGTAGTCAGGATAGGGAGAGAAACTGACCCAGTAGTGAGGAATGGGAGAGAAACTGACCAGACTGAGATGGTGACAGGGATTTGTGCTGGTACCAAGCTGCAGAATTTGCTGTTAAGCTGTAGCTGCGGAAAGCACCAGCTCAAGGACAGTGATAGGGATTTGCCAGAAACACTTGAGGAAAGGGCCTGCAGAATTTAATTAAGACAACTTGAAGAATTTAATTAAAAGAACATCTCACTTTAGGGTTTGTCTCCTTCCAACTGCCCCAGTCAAGTTGCACAATCGCAGTGGGCAGGTCTTGACATGTTTTCTTCAGGGAACAGCACCGGGCTCACAGCGGGGACAAGTGATGGTTGATGTTAGCCAGCTAGAGCCAGATGGGTCTTGGTAACTTTATTTACATCAGTCGTTGCAACACAAAACTGGAACGAGAAGACTAGCTATAGAGCTAACATCACTTCTGGGTGAGATACTGTGCAAATACTTTAGTGTAATGTTCTACTTCATTTTCAAATGATGATCTGTGAAGTGGGGACTATTAGCCCCAAATTACAGGAACGGTGTCTGGGACCTTAAAAAGTCAGTAACTGATTTTAAGGCCATATGGCTGGTCATTGGTGGAGTCATCCATTTGCATAACAGGCTTCACTCTTATTACAGGTGTTCTAGCTCATATTAGTGACAGTCCGTGAGATCGCCGAGCGCAATAACATATTATGAGTGCCCACACGATCGAACACATATGGTAGCCGCGGTCCAGCCAGCATCCACCCAGAGACCACGCACGCGTGATGCTCACGCGCGCAGTCGCTTTAGTTTCCTTAGGAAGGCTGAGGCTGCCTAATCTCGGTCAAACATTCCAGGTCGACTCGATCTGGGCTGGACTCTTTCTGTCTGAGCATCTGATCCTAACGTCTGGGGGGCGGGGAGGAGAGGGCGGAGCCTCGCAGAGGAAAGTTGAGGATTGGAGGGGACGATCGACAGGAGGCGGAGCCTTGGGGGGAAGCGAGAAGTCGTATCAACCGTGTAAGTAGCTTTGCTTCCTGCCTCAACCGCCGGTGGCCCAAGTAGCCCAGTGCATCGCTCCGTGGTCGGTTCGCTGCGCCTGAACCCGTGAAGCGGCGACTGGGCTGGACCCAGGCCGGCGGGGCCGGGCGGGAGGCGCAGGTAAAGGAGGGCGCCTGGTGCGCAGCGGACCAGGGCTCAGAGCGGGAAGAAACCCGATTTGGGGAGCTCCGGCGCCAGAGCGAAGGGGAAGGCTGTAGTGAAGACGGGAGCCGGCACCTCACAGCCCGGCTGAAGGCCGGGCTGCGGCCGAGGCTGGCCAGGCAGGGCAGGGAACCTGTGCCCACAATTAGCCGGCTCCCCTGGGTCCCCCGATTGCTCCCTGTATGGCGGATGGGGAAGGGGGTCGGGTGGAAGGTTCGGTAGAGGTTTTGTGGGAAACATTTGAAGTTTTCTTGCCCCTCTCTCGTGCCTTGTACCTGAACTTGTTTCAGAAGTGCATAGTCCAGTTTCTCTTCCCTCCGAGGGATAAGCTCCCAGTCTGTGTGTCGGAGGTGCATATGTAGACTGGAAAAGAAAGTTCGTGAGCTACAGAATCAGCACCGGCAGGGGCGTTTGAAATGTGCACATGCCCTTTTAAATACTTGCTTCTGCTGTTGGAGACGATTACATTTCTACCTAATGTTCCAGAGTTTCTTGATTTCACAATTATTATCTTACTTGTTCTTAGAACGTTCCCAACAAAAGGACGAGAATGTAATGTGATAGATATTTTTAGGAATGAAGGGTCTTCTGCCTAATATAGAGGGTATGAGTCTTAAGGCCCTGAAGAAATGAGAAATGTTAGAATGTGTGGTTGTGTTAAATGATCATGTATTGATTCAGTGCATCCTGTTACGAAATTAGTATGACATTTACAGAAGTCGTTTATTGCACCATTAATTTCTGATTTATTTGCACTTGAACCTCATTTTTGGCTCTCCAGTTCTCCCACTCTATTAGGATACGTGCAGAAAATGTGATTAGTTTCTGTTGGTTGGGTTTGGGCTTGTGTCAAAGGTTGGTCAGGTTAGTCCCTTCTGTGGAGTAGGACTGCTTCCCGGTATCCTCCCATTTTCTTCTTTCTGGGAAGCGCAACAGGAATCATTGTTTTTCCTTTAGTGTTTCTGTTGGCATGTCAATCAAAATCTTTGTTGAGGGGAATATTTCTAGTACTCATCTATCCTGCATTATTAGTATGGTCTGCATATTTAAAAAAACGCTATACTTGAATTAATTGATTGGACTGACCAGATTTTTTCACCTGCTGATTTTTTTTTTTTTTTTTAACTAGCGGATCAGGCTTGTTTTCTAACTCTTAAAACCTGGTTAGCTTTCTGGTTGACTTGGTCAGCAAATTAATATGCAGTGGGTTCATATATTTGTAGCTGTCAAATGAGACACCAGTCAGAAGTCTGAATGAGTAGTTTAATATTTCTGATTTCCTATTGATAAGGAAAGAATTTTAGTTTATATGGTAGTTATTAAGCTGTTATAGATCATATAACAGTTATTGATACCAAAGAATGAATTGTTAGGTTGTTTTTTCAGGTTCCTGATGTCATGTAAATTTTTAAGATTAACTCTCTGTGGTTGTATATTTTTATGGAAGTAACACATAGTAATGTGTAAATATCAGGTGTGCATCATTAAAAGTCAACTGTTTCTTTATATATATATATGTCAGTTAAGTTCATCACTGACAGTCCAATTCTGTCCTTCACTATACAATTGGTCCCTTTTACCTTATTTACCCACCTCCTACTCCCTTCTCTTCTAAGTAAGTGATTGGTCTTATAGTCTAAAATTTTATTTTTGTTTTATTCTGTGTGATTATATTTGTATTTCAGAGATTGCTTTTGCTTGAGCTTTCATGGTAATTTTTATCTTCTCACCTCCAAAGTCTAGTAAAGTTGAGTGTGTGTGACAGAAGTAAAACCTAAGATTCTTAAGGCAGATTGCTTATTGCTTCTGCCCTTACTTGTGTCAAAAGCATAACACATTGTTTTCTGAGAACTGAAGGCTGTTGATGCCATCACTTGATGCTTTCTTTTCAGTCCTTATTCCCTGCTCCCTTTTGAATTTATCCCCTTATTTCCTAACCCTTTATGCTGGAATATTGAGGTGTGTCATGACACTTGAAAGTGTTGTTTACCTTCCTCTGCTTCTGCTTCCTCTTCCCCTACTTCTTCCTCTTTCTTCCTCTTCCTATTATCCCCCTCTTCTATTCCAAATAACATTATTTAACAAAATTCTTTTCAAGTGAGTGGTTTCATTTTTACTTTGCTTAATTAATCTACTAACCACTTAAATTATTAGACAACATCTTGTGAAGATAAAGAATTTAGGTAGGCTAAAATGGGAAGTCTTGAAAATACTTGTATACTTGAAATGTCTTGAAATTACAAGGATGATCTTGCTATAATGGAGAATTCTGGGGTAAAATTCAAGGTAGTAGAACTCCACGACTGATTATTATGTGACCTTAAGAAAGCTCTTTCAGGTTCAGTAAATGTTGATTTTCTCAAAGGTAAAATAAGGTCAGCTCTGTGCACTTTCCAGTTTTGTAAGAATAATAATAAAATGAGAGGGTAGATATGATTTTGAAAGTGAACAACACTTTTATAAGAGTGTAATACCCTCTTTTATAGATTATAAAATTATTAGATTATAAAAGATAGCATTTTAATGACAGGAATTATGCATAGTTCATTATTTTATATGAAATCTTAATACAGCAGAAAATAGATATTAATGCTTTTCTGTAACTTCCATCTGGTGATGTGGTTTAGTCTTACTGCTTTGATAAAATTATGATTTTTGATTTTCTTTTAAAAAATACCCTTTAAGATCTTAATTTTAATGTATATGTATTTAGGTTAAAGGGAGAAAAGAACAGATTCTTGCACTTATGAGGAAAGATGGTGGGGGACCAGCTTGCTGATTTGAGTAGTTCTCTTATAGAAGATGAAGCATTGACGTAATTTTTGAGATTAGATAGAAATACCATTAAATAAGGACTATTTTATTTCCTTCTTGTAGAAGTATCTTTTAAAAAATATTGAAATAAATGAAATAAAATTTTTAAGAATTTATGTAAACCAGTATTCCTCCACAACTTAAAAAAAGCCATCACTTTTTTCAAAAAAGATCTTAAAATAAGAAAGATATAAATGATGTGAAAATGCTTGTTTTTGCTTTTTCTTCATGTTTATGCCTTCCAGATTTTTAATAATTTTGATATTTTTCTATCACTTGAATATGTAGAAAATTTCTGCATACTCCTGTGCAGGTAATTGAAACTCTTATAATCTGTACCATGGTATTTTTAAACTTTAATTTGGAGTATATACATGCTGGACTTTGGTTTTTGTAGATATGAATTTTCAGTTATATTTTTAGATATTTGGATTCTGTTTGGAATTACTTCTTGGAATACTGAGGAACTATAACTTTGGCTTATTTCTGTTTTCTTTTTTAAAAGACTCATGAAATGGCCACAGATGACAAGACTTCCCCCACACTGGACTCTGCTAATGATTTGCCTCGATCTCCTACCAGTCCTTCTCATCTCACACACTTTAAGCCTTTGACTCCTGATCAGGACGAACCTCCTTTTAAATCAGCCTATAGTTCTTTTGTAAATCTCTTTCGATTTAACAAAGGTAAGACTTACTCTTAAAGATAAGAGAACTGACAGTTTTGATTCTTTGAAATTCTATTGTTCAACTTTTATGCCATATCTCTGTAGGAAAGTGAAATATTAACAAGGTAGCTTCAGTCATACATCACTAGAGATTACGGCTGAAGAGAAAGCTAGAATTTTCACTGTAATCTTATTATTCATAACTAAAGATCTGAATTGAAAACTAGATGTTAAGTTTCCTTTTTAAAGGGAATTTAGCATTCTTTTCCCCCTCTCCTTAATGTTTCAACCTTATTGAGTTGGCAGTATGGACTTTTTTCTTTTAGGGGTTGATAGTCAAAAGATTTTCATTAAAGCAATAAAAACTAAAAGAATGAGCACATGGTAGAAAAGATTCATATTTTTCAAAAATTGAAAGTGATCAGTGGACTTATTGATTTAAACTCATCAGATTAAGGTATACATATAATGACAAAATGAAAAGATAGTTTTTAAATGAGTTCTTTTAATCTTTTTAAACCCTTTTACTTGAAAAAAATTAAAAAACATAACCTGTATCTTTTGCATTTTATTTGGTTGTATTATTCGAACTGCATTAGAAAGTAATCTCTCTTGTTGGGGTTCTTTTAATGTGTTTAGTAATGGAGTCGATCTCTTGCAGTGGCTGTCCCAGTAGATAGTAAATGCTCAATAGACAATGAGTTATCCTAGATGGGCTATTAGTTTTAATTAACTCAGAAAATTTAACAATATCGACTGACTTATTAGTGGTCATTTTAAAATCTATATCAAAACTCCTATTGGTTTTTTAAGACGATTCGTTTTCTTAAAGAATCTTATTGTTCTAAATAATTTTAGATTTATAGGAAAGTTGGGAAAATAATAAAGAGTTCTCACAGACTTCCATATCTACTTGCCCCTATTATTAACACCTTAGGTTAGTATGGTACCTTTATTGCAAATAGGAAGCCATTATTGATACATTATTATTTAGTATGTATTTTATTTATATTGTTTCAGGTTTTCATCTAATGTTTTTCTACACAACATATATATATACATGTGGTATAGGATACCACATTATGTTTAGTTGTCATAAGACAGTAGTTTATATAGCAAATGTTTGTATAGCAAATGTTTGTTGAGCATTTACTGTCAACTGGGATGTCTGCTGTAAGAGATTGACCCCCATAACCAAAACAAATTAAAAAACCCTCCAGTCTGCCTTCATGTTAAGTTTACATTCTATTTCTTTTTACATGCTCAAGATATTTCTGATGAACAGTAAAGCAAACTAAATATCACATGTACCAAGAATGTTGTTATTGACCTATAATTTGCCACTTTTTTTGTGTTTTTTAAATAAAAACATTTATTTTAATTATGCATATGATACCTGTATGCATACTTTCTTGCAAAATTTCACCTATTTCTTTCTTTGCTAAACTCTGAGTATGAGTAGTTGAAACATTGCCAAGCTTTCTTTTGCTGCAGAGAGAGCAGAAGGGGTCCAAGGAGAACAGCAGTCTGTGAGTGGAAGTTGGACCAGCCCACAGCTCCCTTCACGGACACAGTCTGTGAGGTCGCCTACGCCTTATAAAAAACAGCTTAATGAGGAACTCCAGCGGCGATCTTCAGTATTAGGTAAAAGAGTGTTGTTATTTCAGTCTTCTCTGTGTAGTAGATTTTTCCACAGTAATTGTGTTTCCCAGGTTGTTTTATTGGCTTAACTTTTATGCTGTTTGTAATGGTTAAGTTACCCTTCAGAATTAACTGTTACCTTTAGGTAGTGAAAGAATGTGTTGATACCTAATAAAAATACTTAAACATTCTGTGTTGAGCTTTAATTTAGGCAAGGCAGACATATCTGACTGTTTTTTGATTCATTACTTACTTGGGTTTCAACAGAGAGCAGTTTGCAACATCCCCAGGAGAACACAGGTTAGTTTCAGCTGTGAATGGATTCTGCTGCTGTTCTTGCTATGGCCAGTGTAATGTCATGTGCATGCCCAGGTCCGGCTGAGCACCCTTTCAACTCCATTAGTGGGCTGCCAGTTGCTCTTCGCCTACTGTACTTGTTGGGATACAAACTGTCACTGTGGCTGGATAAGTTGAGCTCCTCTCGCCTGTTTGTTTTTCATCCTGATCTACTACACAGCCATTTCCTTCATTTTCATGCTTTTTTGATGAGTTAGGCTGGGGATCAGTGCCTGAATTGAGAGATTAGAGAAGAGTCATTTTATGTTTTATATGTTACATTAATAAACTGCAGTGGCTTGCCCATCTCAAGGTGATAGAAGAAAGGCAGTGAGTGGTGGCATCATTGAGGGGAAGGGAGGACTCCTTTCCCTTCTATGGTAATCAGTACTGGAAATCAGGTGTGCCTCCTGAGCTCCAGGTCCCATTTGTTTGGTCAGTCTTCCCGGTGAGATCCTTAAGTGAAAAATAGACAGGTACAGATGATGGTGATTGGGTGAAGGCTATTTTATTGCTAGCTGAGACTTGACTCAACTTTCCTCTGGTAAGTCAGAAGGAGGAGGAGGAACTAAGCAGAAGAATTTCTCTTTATGGAATAGAGCAGAGCTGGCTCTATCTCCTCTGCAGGTCTCCTAGAACAGTGAGCTTCAGCCTTTTGGAACAATCAGAGGGTGGGAAGGGGGAGAGGGAGAAAGAAGGTCTATTTTTACTACAAATGTATGGAAGGACGAGGCCATCCCCACTTCAACCTTTAGCACTTAGCTCTTGAACCTGACCTGTGGCAACACTCCTGTTTATCTTGAGGGAGCTCTTCTGACTAAATCATGTATTGAATTAGCCATAGGACTTCATTTGTAAAATTGAGGAGTTGGGTCTTTTTGGGATTGTAAACTGGCATCCTGCCAAACTTTGCCTTGGTATTTGGATAAACTTAGAATTTCATTATCACTAGAGGGAGCTGGTAATGTCTAGTTTGCTGCAATTCCCACCATTCCTGTTGTCTTTTTTTTTTTTTTTTTAAATTTAAATCATATCCACTTTGATTCTAACTTAACTACTGGGGACATTTGAGCTTCAGAAAACTGGGACTATTTGACACATCAATTGCTTTTTCTGCTAAAAGCCTGTGTGTTATTTTACTAGCTCTGTGACCTTTGAAAAACCCTTTAAATAGTCTAATATTCACTTTCAAAAAGCAGCTAAGGTTATTTGCCTCAGGGCAGAGTGCTATGCCAGATTTCCTCTCACTCTCTTTCATCTTCATCCAGGATCTGTGGCTGTGTTAGTTCTAGGAAGTCTTGCTTTTGCATTTCGGATGAATGGCTCTGTTAGAACTCATGCTCCTAAGTGATTAAATGCAGAGGGGTTCACAATTAATTGTTGTTCATGCATGGGAACACAGCCATTGTGATCTTAACAGCTTTGTCTGTGTCCTTCTTCAACTCATACATCAGGGGAGTTACTTTATATTCTGAGACTCAAAAATTTTGGTTCTTCTAATACTTATGTTTTATTCTAGTAGACATATCTGAGACATCTGCTGAAATTAAGATTTTATTATTGATTAAATTACCAGTTTTCCAAATAGTGCAGCTTAGGTAATTATTTCCATAGCTATTGTGGGAAGTTCTTACTTAGATATCAGCCAGTCATTTCCTGTAATCCATTCTTTTCCATCTAGCCAAAATAAAGAACACCTAAAACAAATCTAGCAAATAAGCCAACTGAGAAAGATTCAGGGAGGATGTTTTCTATCCTGTTTTGCCACACAGTATTAGGTAATGTACTAACTATTGGTACAGCCAGAAGTAGGTAGAAACTGCGGTTGTAAAGTAAGTTATAAGACAGCTTTGGTGGGCCCACCTCATTCTGGCCCCCCAAAATTAGAATTTGGGTTTCTCTTATTATTGATAGGACTGGCTTCTGTATTGCTATTTCAAGTGTAAGTTTGGAACTGCATAGGTCTGGGAGGTGGGATTCTAGCAATTTTTGGCAGTTTTAATTCCTTAGACATTGGGTGGAGGAGAGCTGCTGAAAAAATTACCATCCTCTATGTTCTGAAGTTTGTCAGACTCTGGGTTCTGGGCTATTACATTCTACTCTTATGATCTGCTTCACAGGACTTTATGTACATAGTCTGTAGATAGAACTTGCTGTTTGGCCATGGAGACTGGGCTAGGTTAACTGACTGGGTTGCTTTTTCTACTAAATTTCGAGCAGGTATTTTTTTATAGCTTGGGACCCAGAGGCCCCAAAAAATCATAAATGACTTTTGGGCCATTTCATCTTCCCAGGCATCAAAACCACTGATGGTCTCAGACAATGCTTGTCTTATATAGCCCTTATGTGCCAGTGAAGAAGTGTTTTACATTGTAAAAGAAGCACTTTCAACAGTTTCTATCTTTATGAAGACTGGTTTTAATTCTTCATCTGTGTTACTGACTGGGAGAACAAAAGTATATGCTAACAGTAATTAGGCACCTCTGTACCACATACATTCTTTCTGCAAAAATCCTGGAGACTGTTAACATGATTTTTTAACTTGTCACTTATTTATTTGTTTATTTGTAAATCCATCTCAGACACAAGGAGGAAAGCAGAACCTACGTTTGGAGGTCATGACCCTCGTACAGCTGTCCAGCTTCGAAGCCTCAGCACAGTATTAAAACGTCTCAAAGAAATCATGGAGGGGAAAAGCCAGGTACTGTTTAGAGGGTTTAGGAGGTTACTTGTTAATCCTTTATATGGGGTTCGTGCTGTACTCCCTGGAAATGGCATCCTGCCACTTGAACGAAAGTTCAGTCAGCACTAACTTCAGCTAGGACCGTAATAGTTTTACAAGTACCTTCTAAATTTTAATTTGTCATCTCTCTTCCTTTGTGGTAAGTACTCTTTGTACTTTGTTTGAGAAATGTTTATCTATCTATCTCATTGTCCGTAAATATTCTCCCATGGTTTCAGGAAGAAGTTTTACTATTTGTGTGAAATAATGCGTCAAGCTTCGTTTTTTTTCTAGTGGATCTCTGGTTGGATCCAGCACCAGTAAATCTTCACATAAGTCTGTATTTGTGTGAACGTGTGCGCAGGCCCTTTTCTGTTCCATAGTGTGAGTGGGCGCCTGCTTGCTCATGCTTGCTCTCTTTCTCTCTCTCTATTTATTTCTTTTGTCCTTTCTTTGATACTGTCTAAAATTGTTGTATCTTTAGAATAGGTCATTATGGTTGGTGATGTTAATCCTTTAACTTTGTTCTTCAACATTTTTTTTTTAAAGATTTATTTATTTATGCATACAAGCACTGGGGTACAGGCCAGAGGTGTGGGAGGTGAGAGGATTCACCAGAGACAGAGCGGGGAGCAGAACAGGCAGATCTACTGAAGTACACTGCTGAGGGGAGCAGCGGGCACAGCAGGAGAGGTCTGCCGCACCATGTGGGTTCCCTCCCTGGCTGGCAGCAGGGATCGAACTCGTGCTGCAGTGGCTGCGGTGGCTGCGGTGGCTGCGGTGGCTGCGGTTTGCTTCATAGTGCGTTGCTTAACCCACTGCGCCACCAGGGAGGCCCCTGTTCTTCAAGATTTTCATGGCTTCTTTGACCGTTTTCATTCCCACATGAATTTTAGAAATAGTTTGTCACTTTCTGCAAAAGAAACCTAGGATTTTGATTAGCATTTGCCATTGTATCTTAGCAATCAGTATCTTCAAGAAGTCTTCACACATTTTTATTATTACAGGATAGTGACCTGAAGCAATATTGGATGCCAGATAGCCAGTGCAAGGAGTGCTATGACTGTAGTGAGAAGTTTACCACCTTTAGGCGCAGACACCATTGTCGGCTGTGTGGGCAGATTTTCTGCAGTCGTTGCTGTAATCAAGAAATCCCTGGGAAATTTATGGGCTATACAGGTAAATGCATTTTATCTACAGTTTTATAGACCATAATTATAAAGCAGTTATAATACTGGGCCAGCATTAAACCAGTTTTTATTTTGGGTCTTTTCTTGTGAACATGGGGGCAGAAAGGTGAGGGACTGACAACTTTGCTTTTAAGGACTTTAGAGTCAAATGATAAATAGGGATGATTATAAATAACTAGAGGAAAAGATGGCTTATCATAGATGTTAGCAAAAAAACTGTAGGAGAATTAAGATTTATTAGACTAGATGGTTAGAATTTGTTATCAATTTATATTACTACGCAAATTTGTATTTTACAAAACACTGTGCTTTGGTAGATTGCATTTTGCTTATATTCTTCCATAAATTTTAGTAATACAGACATTTTAACTTGTTTCTTGAAGCAGAAAAAACTAGATACTGTGTGGATTTATACAGTGAATTGGTTATAATGCAGATCTTCCTCTTGACTTTGTTCCTTTTTTTTTTCTTTTTCACTTTTACAGAGTTTGAATCCAGATTATCTTTCACTTAGATTATGCTTTATCTTTGTTTTTTTCCCCCTACTTCTATTTAATTGTTCATGCTCTAGTGAGTGTTCTTTGTTAAATGATAATTTGACGTATCTGCATAAAGCAGATATATTCCCCTGCTGAACCCTTTTCAGAACTTCCACTGCCCTTCAGATGAAATTCTGCCTTGTTAGTTTTAGCTTCCTAAGCCTGTCATAGCAAAATACTACAAACTAGTGGTTTAGAATAGCAGAAATTTATTGTCTCATACTCCTACAGGCCACAACTGCCACAGTGGTCCTCACTGCACAGGTCAGGGAATTAATGTTGGGATTCTGCCATTTCTTGAGTATGTTTATTTCAGTGGTACATTCCAGAAGTGGGAATAATCATAGAATGGATTTGGAGACCCACTGAATCTTGGACCAGAGTTAAAACTTTATTGATAACTTGAGCCCTATAAGCCCCTGTACTGACTGATAGACCACAGTCACATTTTGGGTATTAAATCTCCTGGAATTAGTGACAGTTGAGGTCAACAATTCCCAGAAGTTTGACTATTTCCTTTTTCTCAGTGTAATCACTCTGGTAAAGCCCCTTTGGTAAAGGGTATTATGAAGATTAGCAGTATAAGTTTTTGGCAGTGTAATGGGCTCTTCCTCAAGGAACTAAACCTCTCTTTGTTTAAGAAATTTTAGGTTTATAAATGATTGGTTGAGTGATCATGATTCTATTTTGGAAGGCAGCTGTGCTTGACACTCTACCACCAACACAAACTGTGATTCTATTTTGATTTAGACGTTTGTCCTCTAAAATTTAATAGGTTGCCTGTCTGTTTCACTTCTGTGAACACCATGATCAATGCTTTAGGCCACTATGAGTCAGACTCTTCTGATTACTGCTTTGCTTTGCTGTCTATTATGGCAACTGTGCCCCTCTTGTCATTGGTGATTGAGTTTCACCACTTTGTGCTTCCTGCCCCAGGATCCAATTATTTCCATGGCAGTGGCAGCAGTTCCTATTGTAATTTCTGACTTACAGAGAAAAGTGACTACAAAGCTCTACAAGGATGCTGGGACATCCCTCACAAATTTGTTTCTTTTAGTAGTGGTGAAAGATAGTTCCTCTAAATTCTGCCAGGGTGAGTGAGCAGGTCTTACTTGGTAAATCTGCTTTTGTTGATACAATCTCCCTAAGCCTTTTGGATCACTTTCTTTATCGTGATTTAGGGCAACTCTGCATTTCAGCTTCATTAACGTAGGCCACCTTTAATTCATGTTTCAGCCAGCCAGTCAACTAGTGTGACTGTTAGACCTTTTTTAAAATAACATGAGTGGCAGCATTAAATCTAGGAGCTCTTCTTAGTGGGTTCACATCAGCAAATACAGTTTGATTCAACTGTTCTTTTCTCTGTTATCCCACACCTTTCTATTCCCACACATATTCCCTAGATTTCAGTCTATATAAACTTTTTTTTTAAAGATTTATTTATTTATGCATATAAGAGCTGGGGTACAGGCCAGAGGTGTGGGGGGTGGGTGAGAGGATTCACCAGAGACAGAGTGGGGAGCAGAACAGGCAGATGAACTGAAACACACTGCTGAGGGGAGCAGTGGGCAAGGCAGGAGAGGTCTGCTTCACCATGTGGGTCCACTCCCTGGTCGGCAGCAGGGATCGAACTCGTGCTGCAATGGCTGTGGTTTGCTTCATAGTGCGTTGCTTAACCCACTGTGCCACCAGGGAGGCCCTCAGTCTATATAAACTTAAAAAAATCATATAGTTTTTTGGGAGTGTAGTATACCTCTTCATGGTTCCTACTTTATGATTGATTCTTCATTTAGGACTTACTGGGACTTGAGTCTTATTAGAGGTCTAGAAGTAAAGAGAGTAGTAGGAATAGGTCTTGAGAAGAATTAGCTGTGTCTTGCAAGGCAGCTAACGTAGGGGAGGTGATTATGGGTTTTCAGATAAAGCAGGAATACTTCCCTGGAACAAGGTGGAATGGATATTTCTGCTGGCAAAAAGAGTCAATAGAATTTTGGGATTCAGTAGCTCCAGCTTCATTGGGCTCTTTTCACAAATCCCTGTTCCAGTATTCAGGGTCCTGTTCCTTTCTAATCATGTCAGTCATTTGCAGGATGAGATTCTTGGTTTGATTTTCAGCCCCTCAGTTCTTCAACTACAGGGCAAAGTGGTTTCTCTGAATCTGTCATGCAGCTTTTTAACTTGATATGTGCCTGTTACTTCAGTGCCCTGAGTTCTCTGATGGCAGAATTGTATCTCTTCAGCTTTTACCCTTTCATGTAACACTGGCATGTGCTCAGCAGGCCACCGATGAGGGTTCTTCCTAGAGTGAATTTTTTTCTGGGCTGGCATGCATGGCTCAGTCTTTTTACTCATCTGCTCTGCTCATCTTCTTTGTGATAGCTGCCTGGTTAGGGAGATTTCCTTTACAGTGTAAGAAACAACTCAAGCCTTTGTTGTGGCAGCTTTAAGCTCTTTCTGCAGGAAGTAATTTTACTTCTTTACTGTCTTTTTATTTTGGCTAGCTGGTATTGGTATGTCCTAGCCCTCTCATTGATCCTGGACTGGAGTTCCCTTTTTTTTTTTTTTAATCACGATGGAAATGAATTAGTTTTCTCTAGAGTTTGAATTGACTTCATCTGTTGATTTGTGGTGTGAGAAATGAGAAATGCAAGGAGTGATATTTAATTTTGCTTAAAATACATGCATAGTTTAATAAAATGGAATGCTATGTAATAGTATTCTTAATACGAAAAAAAGATCATTTATTATATTTGGTAGTAATAATGATAACAACATAGTATAGTTAACCTTTAGAAGTCTGTTTCATTTTATTCAGTTTTCTAATGTTAATGGATAAAAAGATTAAGGTAGACTTGTTGAATAGCTTTTATTTAGTAAAGTTTAGTTATCTTACCCCCTTTTTGTGTAGACTAAAATGTTAGCCAAAAAAACGGTAGAAATTGCTACCAAAAAAACGCCAGGATAAATATATTTAAAGTTGTATTTATTTTAAAGTATTAAAAAAATACTTTAACATTTTAAAATATTAAAAACCTGATTATTTGTCCTTCCAAGTTTATTTGATTTCCAGTCTAAATTTCACTAGAAGAATTTAAAAAAATAGTTATTCACCCATATTATGTATTATCTGTAAGCCCATTTTCTATTTGTTTTTAAAAACTGCCCTCTTGTGGAGACTTCTCTTCAGGGGACCTAAGTAGCATTTTTCTTCCTTATTATCTATGGAAAATATTTCCATTTGTTTTGCTTGCTTTATGAACCTACTATCTTAGATAGGTCCCTTTTTTCACTTTCAGAATCTTAAAAAATACTCCTTTAAGCAGAGATTTCTCAGTATCATGAGTTTTCCTGACTCATAAATATTGGAGGTAGTTTGGATGCCTGTGTGAATTTACTGTAATGATACTCTTTTTTTAAAAAAAGATTTATTCATGCATACGAGAACTGGGGTACAGGCCAGAGGTGTGGGAGGTGATTCACCAGATACAGAGTGGGGAACAGAACAGTCAGACTGACTGAAGTACACTGCTGAGGGGAGCAGTGGGCGAGACAGGAGAGGTCTGCTGCGCCATGTGGATTCCCTCCCTGGCTGGGGATCTAACTTACACTCCTGTGCCATGGGTGCTATACAGTGCGGTGTTCAACCCGCTGCGCCACCAGGGAGGCCCCTATAATGATATTCTTAAAGTATGTAATAGAGCTAACAAAGCTATTTCACTTTAAAAAAAATTCAATGTTTTAAAAAACTGGCAGTGTTTACTTGAAGCTATTTCCCTATTGCTAGATTAACAATGATTGAAAGATGTCTATTAAGTATAATATTACTGTTACCTTTAATGTAGTTAATTTTTCCCCCCTCCTTCTAGGTGACCTCCGAGCTTGTACATACTGTAGAAAAATAGCCTTAAGTTACGCTCATTCTACAGATAGTAATTCCATTGGGGAAGACTTGAATGCTCTTTCAGATTCTGCTTCCTCTGTGTCTGTACTTGATCCAAATGAACCCAGAACACCTGTGGGGAGCAGAAAAGCCAGCCGCAACATATTTTTAGAAGATGATTTTGCTTGGCAAAGGTACTGTTACTTAAATATAATCTTATTTATATTTGAGAAATATTGATAGTATTGTGACCTTTGAGTGCTTTTAATTAGCGTTTACCTTCTTTCCATTGTTTCTTGCACATTGGCTATTTTCTCCTTTTTCCTTGATTTATCTCCAGAAGGATCACCGAAGGTCTTTATGGATTGTGGTGATACTGACTGATGAGAATGTTAACTCCACAAAAGGAAGGTCTAGATGGTTCTTGTTCACTGTTGGCACCAGTATCTTATGAATATTTTTGAATTGGCAAGAAAAGTTACTGAGATTAATGATTTCTGTTGTTATCTCCTTTGAGAAGCAGGATGTTTATAGGATATTATATGCAAATAAATCTAGAATTTTTTTCTTTCCTAAGGTGCATTTCATGTTTTCCTTTATGCCTAAATATGCCACACTGCCTGCTAGTGGAGTATATTACTAACTCTTGGAAGTTACTTGGAATTGTTTGAATTAGAATCCTAGGTTCCTCAGTTTCTGGGTAATAGCAAATCTGGCTATGTCAAAGTGCTTAGAGCTTTAACTCATCTCTTCCTGGATAAGTTGTTTTCTCAATTACCCCTAATGGAGTGAAGAGTTAGTATGTAACCAGTGAATTTAGACAGAAGTAAAAAAAAAAATGAATGAATTGCCATTGTATTTGACATGTTACTATTCTCAAGGATGTGATATGGAGTAGGAAAGAATGTCACATATATGTCTAGTATTATTTATATAAATTTAAGAAATATACCAATTGAATATACTGTCTAGGGATACAAACATGGTAAACTTAATGAACAGAATAATATAATGAGATAATTTCGTTGAGGGCAAGGCAGGAATGGATTTGGTTAGCGGAACACAGGTACTTCAGAGCCACTAGTAATGTTTTTCATAAATTGCTTGCTGGGTGCATTGATGTTTGTGGCATCATCATTCTTTTTACCTTATGTATATTTTAAAGATCAATTCTACTTAAATAAACAAAAAGCACAGATAAGCCATGAACAAGATGTGTTTGAACTGCTGGATCTTCTTAGTATGCCTGTTGTTTTCAGTCCCTCTTCTCATCCTTAGCCTACTCAAGGTGAAGACAATGAGGACAAAAACTTTGGTGGATGCACTTAAGATTTTAATAACATTTTCTGTGCTCTAACTTATTATAATATGTATAACATACACATTATGTGTTGACTGTTTATGTTGTTGGTAAAACTAGTCAGCAGCAGACTTTTAGTAGTTAAGTTTTGGAGGGAGTCAGAAGTTACATGCAGATTTTTGACTCTGGGGAGGATCTGTGCCCCTATCCACTGTCTTTTTCAGAGGTCAGCTGTGTACATTTTTGCTTACTTTACTAAACAGCATCTTTTAGTTGTATGAGTACCAGGCCCTGTTGTATGAGTTCAGAATTGGCAAGTATGATTTAATAAAACAAATGAGATTTGAAAGCTTCTTGAAGGAGATATAGGTTAGATGTCAAAGGTAGAATAATATTAGATTCTGTGCTAATTGTTTAATATTTAATCTCTTTTAGTCATCTCATTTCTGCTGTAAGCACAGTTGTCACCTTTTGACAGCTAAGAACGCTGACGTTCAGAGAGATTAATGTGCCCTAGATCTCATAGTAAGAGGTAGCACCTACACTTGGACCTAGCTCTGTGGTGCTGTTCGTGAATTATGGGACCTGAGAATAAAATATTTGAACTTAGGGTCCCCCCCTTTTCTCTCAGGTTGCTTTAGCTTTGTGTGTGTGATTTAAGGATTTCTGTAAACAAACCCTTGATCCAATGTTATTATTTTATTGGCATTCTATATATTATTAGTTTTTTGATATTTGATATACGTAAGACAAATACCATCCTGTTTCCACTTTAATTAAAGGAAGAAAACAAAAAGGAACCACAATAACACATGTTATTATTGAAGGGATAAACAGTTTGCTCTTAAATGTTAAAGTCCTTCATTGAAATTGGATTTGCCTGTTACTGTCCCAAATTATCTCAGTATTTTCCTATTTTCTTTATAGTTTGATTCATCCAGACTCCTCCAATACTGCTCTTTCAACAAGACTTGTATCTGTTCAAGAGGATGCTGGAAAATCTCCTGCTCGGAATAGGTAAATTGTGAAATGGAAATACTACATTCTGTGTCTGATTTCCTTTTCATAGTAATGAGAAGAGCAAACTGACAAAAATTGATGGGATTGATTATTTTTTACTTGTCTCTAAAAGCTGAACTGTCACTTCCTTTTTATTGGTTGTCTCTCACTTGTATTCTCTCAGTGACTTTTTCCAGTATATTTCAATGGCTTCAAAGCCATGAATCTTCATAAACTTTATTTTAGTAGAGGACCACACCTGCATTACAAAGTGAAGTGGAGATGGGGACTTCTCAACTCTTATCATCATTCACCAACTTGCCTATATTTGGATTTAATCGTTTTTCTCTTTTCCATTTTGTAACCAGAGCTGATTCTACGATTGTATTCCAAATCTCTTCCCGCCCTGTTTTGTGTTAGTTACCCAGTTGATGTTTCCTATCTTCTTTCTGTTTTATAACTTTTTACCATCAGCTTTAAACAGACTTGGATTTTACCTTTATTAAGAATAAACAAACAAGTACAACTTATTTTTGTTTTTACCTTTAATTTCCCCTGTTCTCAGTCATTTTATTTTTGGCCAAATTCTTTGAGATAGTAGTCTATAATCATCGGATACCTCCTTTTCTTTCGCAGCATACTATCGATAGACTCTTGATAACATTGATACATTCCCAACAGAAAATGTTTTATTATCTAGTGGTGAATAGGTGACTATAAACCTGAAGGACTAGACATCTAAATCACCATGTTTTAACATACTTTCAGTTTATCTTTTTTAAGTAATTAATGTATCCACAAGTTAGGTACTCAGCATATAACAGTTAATCAAACAAGCAAAAATTTACAGCACAAAAAAAGCTTAGGGAGTAGGGACGAAGATTGGAATTTTAAATAGCATGGTCACTGAAAATCTTACTGAGAAAGTGACATTTAAGCAAAGATCTGAGTTTGTGAGGGAATGAGCCTCACAGACATCATAGAGATTATCAGCAAAACAAGATGGACGAAGAGTAGCCAGTTGTCCTGCACACCTGGAATAGCGTGTTCTCAATTCATTATGAGACCTGTCATTTGCCCTGATTGAAATGGGAAGTTATTGGAGAGTTTTACTTGGTATTTGCAGAAAAATTGAGAAACTATGTGTGCTTACATTTTACCCATTTGCTTTGTTACTATTTTTATAATACTGCTTTTTTTGTTTTCAATCATTTGAGAGTTTCAGATATCATCCTTTAGTGTTTTTAAAAATTAATTAATTTAATAGAGCATTTTTATGTTCTCAGCAAAATTGATTGGAAAGTACAAAGTTCCTACATAGCACTTCCCCCACAACCAACAGTTTGCACCACAGTGATATATTTTTTACAGTTGGTGAACCTACATTAACAAATCATTATTACCCAAAGTCTGTAGTATATATCAGGATTCACTTTTGGTGTTGTACAGTCTGTGGGTTTGAATAACTATGCAATGGCATATTTACCATCATGTACAGTATAGTTTTCACTGCTTTAAAATCCTCTGTGTTCTGTTAATTCATTTCCTCTCCTCTAACCCTTGGCAACTACTGATCTTTTTACTATTTCCACCATTTGGTCTTTTTCATAATATCATATAGTTGAAGTCATATAGCTTCTTTACATTGGTTTCTTCCACTTTGTAATATCCACTTTAGTTTTTCTGTGACTTTCCATGACTTCTTTTTAGAACTAAATAATATTCCAGTGTCAGGATATAATTCAGTTTATCTACTCACCTACTGAAGGACATTTTTGATTGCTTCCTGATTTGGCTATTATGAATAAGTAAATATCTGTGTGCAGGTTTTCACAAAGATGTTTTCATTTCATTTGGGTAAATACCAGGGAGTTTATTTACTAGATCATATGGTTAAGAGTACTTTTAGTTTTTTAAGAAATTGCCGAAGGGTTTTCTAAAGCTGCATTTTTGCATTCGCACCAAACAATGAATGAGTGTTCTGTTGTTCTGCTTCCCCAAAATGAATGGCAGTTCTGTTGTTACATATCCTTGTCAGTATTTGATGATGTTGATACTCTGGATTTTGGCCATTCTGATAGCTGTTTAATGGTATGTCATTGTTTAAGTTTCGATAAAATTCTTTATCAGATGTGTCTTTGCAAATATTTTTTCCAACTGTTTGAATAGTCTTCTAATTCTTTTTATATTATCTTTTTCGGAGCAGTTTTCAATTTTAATGAAGTCCAACTTTTTCTTTCTTTCATGAATGGTTTATGGTCATGATTTAGTGTTACATCTAAAAAGTCATTGCCATACCTAAGATCATCTAAATTTTCTCTTATGTCATCTGGGAATTTTATATTTTTATATTTTACATTTAGATCTGTTAAATAGATTACAAGGGATAAGAGGAGAAACAGGGACACTGCTTACAAAACTGGTACAATAATTCAGTGAAGAGAATAAACTTAGATCACAGTAAGAAAAATGGAGCGAATAAGGAAAATGGTCAAATTCTAGGCATGTTTGGATTATAAAGCTAACAGGATTTGCTTACCAATTGGATATCAAAGATGGCTCATAAGGATGGAATTGTCATTGAGGTGGGCAAAACAGGTTTTAGACTTGTTGAATTTGAAATATATTTCTGGACACTCAAGTGAGATATCATATAGTTGCTGATATGAGTTTAGAATTCAGGAGAGAGATGCAAAATTGGGGCATCAAGTGACTGGTATTTAAAGCCATGAACCTGAATGGAGATCATCACAAGAATGAGTGTGAAAAGGGAGGAAATAAGGACAATGGCCTGGAACTTGGGAAGATGAAGAAGAACTAGAAAGGTGACTGGGAAGGAGAAACCAGTGATAATGGGAGAGAAAAAACAGGAAAGTATGTTGCCTAGTAATCAAGGAAAGAAAGATTTTCAAGGCAGGGGAGTTATCCTACTGATATGTCAAGTAAGAAGCAAAGTAAAAACTGACTGTTGGATATAGCAATACTGGTAATCTTTTTTTTTTTTTTAAAGATTTATTTATTTATGCATACAAGCACTGGGGTACAGGCCAGAGGTGTGGGGGGGGGGTGAGAGGATTCACCACAGACAGAG
>JAGFMF010011501.1:7841302-7936297 GCA_019455555.1 Galemys pyrenaicus
CTCCCTGGCCGGCAGCAGGGATCGAACTCGTGCTGCAGTGGCTGCGGTTTGCTTCACAGTGCGTTGCTTAACCCACTGCGCCACCAGGGAGGCCCAATACTGGTAATCTTGATAAACTATTTCAGTGGGTTGTCTGGGGTTCAAGAAAGAATGAAAGAAGTAGAGATAGGAGTTTTGCTATCAAGTGGAGAAGGGAAAAGACTCAGAGGGATGTGGAGTCAAGAGATAATTTTTAAAAAGATATAACAAATTATGGTTTTCTTAGTATCATGAGATGCAGAGATAGCTTGCTAATTTACAGATCTTCTTGTTTTTGAATTACTGCTACTGAGATTGATGTCTTTAGGTAATATGTAATTTAGTTTGAATGCTATCTTTTTAACTAAGATTTTAGCATTCTTTTTTTTTTTTAAAGATTTATTTATTTATGCATACAAGAGCTGGGGTACAGGCCAGAGTCACGGGAGGTGAGAGGATTCACCAGACAGAGCGGGGAGCAGAACAGGCAGACTGACTGAAACACACTGCTGAGGGCAGCAGCGGGCAAGGCAGGAGAGGTCTGCTGCGCCATATGGGTCCCCTCCCTGGCCAGCGGCAGGGATCGAACTCGTGCTGCAGTGGCTGCGGTTTGCTTCACAGTGCGTTGCTTAACCCACTGCGCCACCTGGGAGGCCCCTTAGTCAGCATTCTTACACTAGCCAACTCATCTCAACATTTGCAACAAAATTAGCTAATTTTCTTTTATTCTTTTTGCCACTCTCAGAATATATGGAGGGATGATTAAAATATTAGACAGGGAAGCAGAATGCATATATAATGCACACACTGGAAAATAGAATTTCATTAGATGAATCAGATATAGTGTATACTTTTCACTAAGTGTATGTGCCAAGATATGTCTGGTTATTTAAAAATATTGCTTATAGACTATATTTATTTGATAGTAGATCAAATGAAATTTTTATTCGCATTAAGAATGGCTTTTCTCGGGCCTCCCTGGTGGTGCAGTGGGTTAAACAACACACTATGAAGCAAACCGCAGCCACTGCAGCACGAGTTCGATCCCTGCAACTGGCCAGGGAGGGGACCCACATGGCGCAGCAGACCTCTCCTGCTGTGCCCGCTGCTCCCCTCCGCAATGTGTTTCAGTCGATCTGCTTGTTCTGCTCCCCACTCTGTCTCTGGTGAATCCTCTCACCCCCACACCTCTGGCCTGTACCCCAGTTCTTGTATGCATAAAAAAAAGAGGCTTTTCTCATTAAGAATGGCTCTTTGCTCACCTTAAAAACCAGAAATAATGTTACTTTAAAGAGATTATATCCTTATGCTGGAGAGACCATGGTTTTTTGTTTGAGACCTTGCTTTGACTGGTAGCTCTGTTATTTATTAGTTGAATTACTTAAACATGTAATCTGCAAAATTATTCCTTCATTTAGACTGATTTTTTTATTTGTAAATTTAACATTTTAACAAGACGATTTTTGTATCTACTTCCTTTGAAAAACTACTAATATATTAATGACACCTGTAATTGTATTCTTGAGGCCTTCCTACAATGATGTTCCTTTAAACTTATTTTGTTTATTAGAAGTTACAAATATAGTACAGAGACATGCTAACTCCTCCCAGTGATACATCACATATAACTATTATAACTGCTTTTAAAAGAATACTTAACATTGGCAAGTAAACATTTATTTAAAAATGAGTATTTACTGTACTTCTGTGCATTGATGAAGAATTTATGTCTGTGTCTTCACTTCTTGTTTTTATTTTTACTTTCAGATCAGCCAGCATTACTAACCTGTCACTGGATCGATCTGCTTCTCCCATGGTACCTTCATATGAGACATCTGTCAGTCCCCAACCTAACCGAACATATGTTAGGACAGAGACTACTGAGGATGAACGCAAAATTCTTCTGGTACGCGTCTAATGTCCTTGACGACATTGCTTATTTGAGCATATGGAATGTTTATTTCACTGAATTTTTAAAAAGGAAACATACAAATGAAATAGCCAGTTATTCTATAATTAGAGGAAATAGCGTAAGTTTTTATTAGGTTCACTTGAAATTGTTCACACATTCAGATTGCGTTAATATTTTCTTGACCCCTTTCATCTGGCAAGATCAGAATATAGCTGTCTCTGAGAGAGCTTAACTTTTATTAGATCCTCTTTGCTATTTAAATTTTGAAACGTGGGCTTCCCTGGTGGTGCAGTGGGTTGAACGCCGCACTGTGAAGCATGTACTGCACTGTGAAGCATCTACCACACAGCAGCGTCAGTTCGATCCCTGGGAGGGGACCCGCATGTCACAGCAGACCTCTCCTGCTTCACCCGTTGCTCTCCTCAGCAGTGTATTTCAGTCGATCTGCCTGTTCTGTTCCCCACTCTGTCTCTGGTGGATCCTCTCACCCTCCCGTGCCTCTGGCCTGTACCCCAGCTCTTATATGCATAAATAAATAAATCTTTAAAAATAAATAAACTTTGAAACATGCTTTTCATACACATGTAATACTCTCCAGTCATTTAATACTATATATTTATATGTGATGATAATCAGTTGTTTGTTGAATTTATCTGTGTGTAAACACTATGTTCAGTGTGATTCAGTAAAATGGATGTGACTTTTGTCCTATGCTTACATTTTAAAAGGTAGAAATATGATCAGTGAGCAGGTCCTTAGTAGGACTTAGTAGGACCTTGAGGAATGGAATGAATTTGGATAGGCAGTGAGAAAGCAAGTCTTATTTAAAGGTGTGAAGATGGGTATATAGGTGAGAATAAGCATGACGTTTTCCATGGACTGAAGTATTATTAAACTGGGAGAAATTGGGTGGGTATTTAATTTGGAGTCTATGGCAATGATATTGGAGTGATTTGGGACTACCTGTGGAAGGTAGTAAATTCAGTCTTTGTAAGCATAGAGTTAAACTGCTGGTACTGAACAACACTGGAAATTCTTTGACCAGGGAGTAATTCACTAAAGGCCTTTCTTTAGGAAAATTCCCATGGTAGGTGGGTAAAGGTGAAAATGCAGAAAATCAGGTAGAGTGAGGCTACTGGAAATAGTTACTTTAGATGAGTGTGATTGACCATTGTTTCTCTCTTTTTGCTCCATCTCCAAAGAAGTGTATACTACTTTGCACTTAGATAATAGTAGCCGTGGTATTGTGTCCCCAGTAACCTAAAAAAGGAATTATTTGGAATGGTTGGTTTTCAAGAGAAAAAGTTATGTTTGGAATTCACTGTTCTATTCTCCAAGCATATGCCAATTCTATACAATTATTTAATTGTGACAAATCTGAATTGAATTTCCATTTATGAATCTAAAAATCACAGGAAAGAATCTGAGAAGTGTATGGCATCCCTTTCAGGAGTAACTCTTGCTCATATTGTGATTGTAGGATAGTGCTCAGTTAAAGGACCTGTGGAAAAAAATCTGCCATCACAGTAGTGGAATGGAGTTCCAGGATCACCGCTATTGGCTGAGAACACATCCCAACTGCATTGTGGGAAAGGAATTGGTCAACTGGTTAATCCGAAATGGACACATTGCTACAAGGTAATATGATCTTTTTTTTTTTTAATTTATTTATTTATTTATTTTTATTAGTTATATTTGACATCATTTGTAGTCCCCAGGGAGTACCCACCACCATTTCACCCGTGCACCATCACCTCAGTCCCTTGTGCACCCTCTGGCCTCTTCCACGTCTTTGCCCTCCCTCCTTCCCCTCCCCCCCCATGGTCCCTTTGGTTTATCCCGGCTTTTTGGTCTTATTGAGTTTTTTTGTTTACTTTTGGTTATAATTGCCCAATTCCTTGAGCTAATTCTTTATTGTTGTTGTTGTTCTTTCATATTCCTCCTAATAGTGAAGCCATCTGATATTTTTCTCTTGCCTTCTGACTTGTTTCGGTAATGTGATCTTAAGGAAGACTTGCTGGTGTTATTTTATTAATGTATGTTTAATGAATTCTAGCTTATCTGTATATTTTTAATAGTTGTAATTATAAAAGGAGCTTATTTTTCTGGTGAGTAGGTTGCTGTTTGTTTTAATGTATTTGCTGTTGGGGATCTTATATGACCCTCCTGCCAACTGGGTTTTAATCACTAGAACCCAGCTGCAGGGATCAAATGGGGTCACATTTTACCATATTTATTAAAAGCAGATGTGTGCAGTAATTCCCCAAACACAGAGCTCTCTAGTTAAGCAGGATTGGAAAATGTAGCTAGAGTCAAAGTCACAGTGGATTTTCCTGTCACTGTTCTGTAATCTTACACTGGAGCCAATCTTGAGAATTGCGTCCACAAACTACATCTGGAGTGTCTGAGCCTGCCTCATAAATCATTTGTTAAAGTGAGTGACAGAGAAGTCCTGTTACCTTTAAGTTCACATGTCTTCTAGCTTTTCTCCTTGTTTAGATTAGCTGTTACTCTTTCAGGAAGAGTGAGAAACAGCTTTATGCAGTGAAACCCTGGGTTCCAGTTTTGACTATACTCTGTCTCCTGTTAGCTTTGAACTTTTAGCAGTTATTCAGTCTCTGAGATTTTAACTGCCAAAGTGAGGAAAATATATGGTCTTGTAAGGAAGGCAAGAGTATTGAATGAAATATTATGAACTTTATAAAGTGCTTTATAAATTGTGAAATGACATGTGAATGCAATGTGTTAATAACTATTTATTTCAGATATATGTATATGTGTTTTATTCCTATGTTTATAACAGTTGGTATTGGCTTCCCACTAAGACTGTCAGCTCCTTGATTGTAGGATGCACTCTAGTGTCAGCACTCTTTCACTCCTCTAGTAAGTGTGGGAGTATGCACGCACTGAATACTTGCTACACACTTGTTCTAAGTGAAATTAGGTTTTGTTAGGACTACTTTACCAGTGGGTTTTCTGTTACCATAGTTCCAGAGAAAATCTTTAAATCTTTAAGTCCTTCTGTTTCATCCTTCCCCTATTAAAAAAAAAAAATTGACTTTCTAGTTCTGGAAGAGAAGAATAGAAGATTCAGTTTGTGTCTTTTCTTGTACCTGTAAAATTCTCTGACTGATTTTTAAAAGTTTTTGTTTTTGTTATTTTTGATTCAGGGCTCAAGCTATAGCAATTGGCCAAGCAATGGTTGATGGACGCTGGCTGGACTGTGTCAGCCATCACGACCAGCTGTTCAGGGATGAGTATGCACTGTACAGGCCCCTGCAGGTAATTTCGCGTTATCGTTAATGGGACTATAGCGAGGCTGCTGTGAAGTCTTTCTTCAGTAGTCTGAGTAAACTGTAACTGAGTTGCCCAAGGATACACTTTTCTATTATGTTATCCTTGCTGAAAAGTTAAAACATGTTTAATTGGTAAATAACAGATGAAAAGTCTGTCGGTATCAAATACTGTTTAGCTGGTATAGTTTTTCTCCAGCTTGACCTTGTTTTGCTTGTCGTTTAACTTTAATGGTTTTCAGTTTTACTGTTTGTGTTCTTACTACTCAAAGGGAATATACATAATAAATGATTGTGATGTGATGTAATATAATGTCATGTCACTACTGTTTTTACTCCTCAGTACTATTAAATTGTATACTCATTCGTAAATCTCTGATTAATCTATTTTCTTTTTTATTTAGGGATGTCGAAATTAGTTAAAGACAGGACTTTTCAAAAATAAATACTTTCACATTGAGTTATGTTATTTTGATATAATGTTTAGTAACACTTTCTGACCTAAAATTGGAAGCTCAATGGTTAGACTAATGACCCAAAACATTTGGTGTGGTGTTTTTTGTTAAATTCTAACAGTTGTTTTCCAGGATTTGTTTCTGTGTTGGCACAAGGTTAGAATAAATTCTAAGTCTTCTTTGCTCTCATGAATTAGGGATGAGAGTAAATGAAAGAAACACTGAAATCTGTATATTGTATTTTGTTAATAATATGCGGCCTAAGCCTACTGATTAGCAAAAATTATAATTTTAAGAGTGAAATTGTGAACATGATACTGCTTTGCAGTGTAGTTTCTATTAATTTGTTTATTATGTAAATTTATCCAGTGATTAGCTATTTGGAAATACCAGCTTCAAATTTATTTGTAATGTGGTAGCCTCAGCTTTGTTGCCATAGGGGGTCAATTGCTTGGATCCTGTCTTATTCTTTCAGAGTACAGAATTTTCTGAGACTCCTTCTCCAGACAGTGACTCAGTAAACTCTGTGGAGGGACACTCTGAGCCATCTTGGTTTAAAGACATAAAGTTTGATGACAGCGACACGGAGCAGATAGCTGAAGAAGGTGACGATAATTTGACTAGTGAGTTAACTTTCTAACATTTTAGTTTTTTTGAATCTGTCTGTATGATAAAATGAGTGTTTTGTTTGTCTGGTTGAAGCAATCACACTTTAAGATTTATGACTCCAAGTAAAAGTAAACATCTGATAGCAATCCCTGTCCTAGGTACAGTATTTTCTTAAGAGGCCAACTTGTTAGGCTACTAGTGTTTGCAGATTTTGCTGTAGTCTCTAGTTTGCAGCAACTTAAAAATAACTCTTGAGCTAATAATATCGCAGCATACAACTTTCTCACCTCTTCACTGTGATATCAAACCTTCTCTCTGCAGAACCTCCAATATATTTCTTCTTTTTAAAATTTCATTTTGTGTTTAACTTGTTCAAACTTCTTTAAGTCTACACAGAAGTACATGAAAATACTGTATCCATTTTGGTATTGCACATTGGGCTTGTATATTAAAAAAAACATTTTTCTCCTTTCCTCCAATACCCTGATGAAACCCATTTTTACTCCCCTCCTCTCCCTGTATTTCTTCCCCCTCCCTCACACTAAAAGATTCTGCCAGTCCTAGCAAGCGCACGTCAGTCAGCAGTTTCCAGTCCACAGTGGACAGTGACTCAGCTGCTTCTATCAGCCTGAACGTGGAGCTGGACAACGTGAACTTCCATATCAAGAAGCCCTCCAAGTACCCACATGTGCCCCCTCACCCTGCCGACCAAAAAGGTAGGAGGTAGTCACCCTCTGAAATCCAGATACAGGCTGGAAAGCTGGGCACAGGGTCTCATGCCAGCTTGTTCTGGCTTCCTCTGTCCCATATGGCTGAGGGGACTGGGTGTGGGTTTGTTGCACCCTTTCTCATTCTCCCACACCTCCTTCCCACACCTTCTTTTGGTTGGTTCTTTTTAATTTCTTGTTTTCTCCCTTAGTTCTACCACACCCAGTTTTAAGATTGCAGTCTTTAAAAGGAACTACATCAGACTGCTCTTCCCTTGGCATAATGTGCAACTTCCAAGGTGGCATTTCTTTGCTTTTATAACATGGATGTTCTGCTCTATTCATCTTTCTTCATTTAACATTTTAAAGCCTATTTGCTCATGCTGTTACCAAGTAGCGTAGTATTTCACTAAACCTTTTCAAAAGATGCTTGAACTAGATTGAGGAACAAATGTTCACACATTCCAAAACACCTTTCCACTATGATTTAAAATGCTTACTGTGTGTATGCTGTATTTATCATAGTTTTATGAAATTAACACAAAGCATTCATAATTTTTGGGTATCTTTTTTTGAGGCTTTAGCGTGCTGATTCAAAATAATAATAGCCCTATTCAAAGGACATTTGCTATAAAAGAAAAAGTAAAGTAAACCATTACTAAACCTTACATAGCAACACATAAGAGGTGAACTGCTTTTTAAAAGTTGATGATGATATTTAGTCTGCTGGATGTAATTGAAAGTCAGTATAAATTTTAGCTCTAAAATGACATAGTGTTCAAAGTAAATAAAAAATATGTAAGTAAAAAATAACTCTGGGTTTTGATATAATCACATATAATCACTGAAAAATTACTAGAAAGATGAAGCAATTCTGTTTTCACCTGGAGTTGAATTTCTAACATTTAGCTTTCTAAAGCTGAATTGTCTCCTCACTCGAGTGCTTACCTAATTTTTTGTGACTCCCTATTTTGTACCTAAAATATCAGAGAAGAGAAGCTTTTGAACTTAAATGTCAATACTGAATTAATTGGAAACAAATTCATATTTCCACAAGTTGCATAATTGGCAATGTTAGCCATTGCCATCAAGGATGACAAATTGGCATTTAAGACTTATGGTAATAAAAAGGTAGAGCTTACTTCAAATGGAAGTTTAGAGAGGGTATGGAAGCAGGAGACTTGATTAGCATGAGCATTAAGAAAATACACGTGTCTATGGGAATACTCGAAACTGAAATTGGGAGATGGTGAGAACCTCTGGGTGAGTGTGACAGAGTGGTGAGGCAGACAGGACTCTGAGAATTAGCTGTAGGTAGAGTCACATGGCGGCTTGGATGATATTTTTGTAATCCAAGTTACAGGTGTGGTTCAGAGGTAGAACTATCACCATGGAGGATGTCTGCTCTAGACACATTTGTTGGCAATTTCATTTTGCTGAAATTAAAGTGCTGAATAATTTTTGACTTTCTAATTATTTAGCCTTTTAGAAAGTTAAGGAAATTCTGAAAATCATGAAGAAAGTGCCCTGTCATAGAATTCATAGTAGCAAAATGTGGACAAACTGAGCACACTCAGATATTTACTTTGGGACATCTGACTGCATAATGTTGTGAGAGGAACATAATTGAGAATTCCAGTAATGGCATTTTATAGTACAACCTCAGGTTGTATCTCTAAGGAAATTAAAGGAAGCATCTGTAGTTGATAAAACCATCATTACTACTATGGACCTTCTCTGACCTTAACCCTTTAAAGGGAGTAGCTACGAGATTTGTGAAAGGCAGCCTTCATGTGAGGGTGAAGTTCAGATTCTATGGAAGATTGAAGTAAATGCCAAAGATATCTTAGAAAAGGTATCTTAAAATTATGATGCAAAGAAAGGAAAATCAGTTATTGGGGAAAGTTGATATTAATTGAAACACTTTCCCACTCTGTCAAGATAATCTTTTTAGGAAAAACCACTCATGGTTAAGAGGAAGGACAAGTTCAAAGGAAAGAAGGAATAGCGAATGCCTGGTTATATTAAAAACGTATGTTGCCAGATACAGGCAAACAACATACCAGGTTACTGAAATTTTTTGAAGCCATTGTTTTTTATCTTTGAAGGATTGCGGAGAATAGAGACGGTGTAGATGATGTAGTGATCAATACATTAAATTCTTTTATTTTTTGACATGACATTGAAAGTTGACAAAAGTTTAATCAACAATATGTAGTATGCTCTTTAGAAAAAGGATTCTTGGTGGTGGTGGGGTCCACTGGAACTAGTTAACTACAGTAAGTTATTCCCAGACAACGTCATTTCCATCTTTTATAGTAATGTGAGGTTGGTAAATTGGAGCATGCTAGATGATTCTGTCATCTTCGACGTTAATAAAGCATGAATGATCTGTTAACAGCTCTGTGGAAATGATAATTTTACACTTTACATCTGTTAAAGAAGTAGCTATACTTAAAATTGTGAGTTCTGGAGTCTATGAACCTTTTAATAAAAAACACACAGAAAAAGCTTAGTGTGTTTGGCAAATGCAAGAACTTAGTAATACCACTATCAATATAACATGTGGATTTGTAGTTTATTTTAATGGTTGTATCAGATATTAAAAGTAACATTTTTATGTCGTCAGGAAGGGGATACTCCTAGGTTATGTTCTAAGGCTTTCTCTATTTTCAGTTATGTTTCAACAACTTTTGGTCTACACTTTGAGTGTTTTTCAAAAGACTCCTAAGTCATTACAGTCTGGAAAAAATAGTATGTTGGATAGCAGAATTAGAATTTAAAGATCCTTATTTTCTTAAGCAGTGGACAAACTAACCAGATGGAATGTAAAGCATGAAGTAATTAGCCTTTAAAAGTTTACTACTAATACTTGGAGAAAGCCATTCTTACTAGTTCATGATGTTGCATTTTGGTATCTGAAAGAAATTACATTTATTTTGTATTTTACTGAAGGAATAAAGTTTAGTAGGTAGGAATAGTGAGCTGTGTACTGGGAGCATCTGATGTCGAATGTCTGTCTCAGAATTATTTGAGTGAGAAGTTAGGTAGACCTGGTAACTTTCTGTTTCCCTTTAATTCTAAACCTGAAATGAAAAACCTGGATGTAAAATTCTTAAAGAAATGTAAGAAGTCTAAGGAATTCTTTGGCCTATTCAGTAAGGGCATAATAGAGGAGGTTCCTTCATTGGAGAGAAGGTAATTATAAGATTAACCTCTTAGGTCATTTACAACTTTGAGAATCTATAGTTTGAGGACTTTATAAATCCCTTAAGAAACGTTTCTGGTATTCACAATTACTAGTATTTAGCATATTAACAAAATGATTCCTTTCCCATTTTTCTTGTGAGGTTGAAGTGCAGTAAATAATTTTTTCTGTTTCATAGTTAGGATGAACACTGATTATCAGAAATGGAAGATTGTCAGAATGATTTAGTAGTAAAGTGAAAGAATGAGAAACTTCTCTATTCTTTGGTTTTCATTCTTCTTAAATACAAATAAATGAAAATAGGTGTTTTTAATTTTTCCATTGAATTAAAGTTAATACTACTGTTTTTTAAGGGATTGTCCTATTTCATCTGAGGCTGAGAAAATTTGAGTTTATTTAAACTCAAACCAGTTGACATATTATCTGTACTTAAAAAAATTGTTCATATTTTTTAATCTTATGTAAACCCCTCATTTCCAAAACTTGTAAGACAGAGACTGGCAATCAAACCATTTTGATTAATTTTTCCTGCTGGTCTTGGAGAGTTGTACAGTGGAGATTTTTTTTTACTATATATACAAGCAGGATTGTGAACTATTGTTGGAAGAGTTAGCAGGAAGAACATGAAAATCATGACTTCCACAAGCCCTTAGACCTAACTTCACAATTTAGGAAAACATGGGCTATAGGTGCAAGTTAAACAGCACCACGGAGAGTCAATCCATCAAATCCAAAATGTCGGGCATTCCATGGGATATTTGTCCTGGGATCTTTCAAAATTCAGTATCATGAAAAGAGAAAAAATGAAAAAAGAATTAAGAAAATGCAGTGTGTGTGCCTTATTGGATACAGGGTTGAAGAGAAAAAACAAATTTATTTTAAAACATTTTGGGAACAGATAAATTCGAATATGGGCTGTAATTCAGAGAGATGAAGACATTGTCACTTCCCTTAAGTCTGTAAAGGCCATTGTGACCACAGAGAAGAATGTCTTTATTTTTAGGAGATTCAGGTTGAGGTATTGGTGGTGAAGTGCTCTGATGCATGTAACTTCAAATGGTCACGGAAAAAAACGAAATCTGTGTATAGAAAGAGATCAGTTATGGCAAGTTGTTAACAGTTGATTAATCTAGATTTAGGTGGAGGATATACAGCTTTATATATATTTAAAATTTTTTTCATATAAAATGGAGCAGTCCAGCTCTTTGCAAATTTTGTATATGTAAATATGTTTAAGCTTTAGTTTGAAAAGTGAAACTTATAAAGAAATACTAGGCTGAACAGGGATTAGCATTTTTCACTTCTGTGATGAACAGAGGTTCACATTTTTCACTTCTGTGAGGGAGATATAAAAATATAGCATCTGTTTTTACTTGATTTTATTGTATTTGACATATTTGATTTTTTTAAATAAATTTTTTTCTCTACTTGTTAGAAGGATGAGCATATTGGCTTATAGACATATTACCTTTTGAAGCCCATTTTTAATAAGTGAAAGCTACTTGGAAAGAATTTGGAGGAGAATCATTACCTTGAAGACTTGAAATACCTTGTGGTTTAATTTGCATGGTGAAAAGAACCCCATTCGAGCTATGCTTGGTTACAGATCTAGAGAAAATTTCATGGAGGAAGTAAAGACTGAGTTTCACTTGTAAGAAAAATACTCAATATTCAAAAAGTTCTAAAAGAGCACATTCAGAGTGTCCAGTAATTTTGGCAACCATTTGCCTGTGTTTGGTTAGAATTTTTCAAAAACTAAAATTTTAGTTCCGATACTAATTAAAAGCTATCAGTTATGTCTTTATTCCCTATCAGCATCTCTATTAATTTGTTTTCTAGCTAATCCTGAAATTTAAGAATTACTGTGTATTTTGTTTGTCAGGTAGCCTCTACTTGTGAACTATTTTGTTTATAAAGTCTTTGTTAAATAATACAGATATCTATCTATCTATCTATCTATCTATCTATCTATCTATCTATCTATCTATCTATCTATCTATCTAAGAAAGAAGTGTAACTTTTTAGGCTTGTCTTGCAAGTTATTGAAGATCTTAATTTTCGTGAGTGGTTCAGTTTTGAAAAGGGAAAAATCATCTTTTAGAGGTTGTCTGTCATTACTATTTCAAGGTTCTTTTGAATTATTAATTCAAGCCATACTGTATGATTAGTAAGAAATATACAGAACCAGCATAAAATGCATTTTAACCTGAAGCTTTCTAGAATTGGCCCCCAGTGATGGGTTTAGTATGAGTAATACTTTGTGTGTGGGTGTGTTCTCCGTATAATTATGCTGGCATGTTGTAGTCATAGTCTCTCCTTCCTCCTCTCTGCTCTCTCCCCGGCATGCAGAGTATCTGATGTCTGACAGTGGAGGACAACAACTCTCAATAAGTGATGCCTTCATCAAAGGTAATTTTATCAAATCTGTACATGGGATGATGTCTCTTTTGTTCATGGGGATTTCTGTAAGGCCTAGCACATTGATACAGAGTAGGTACTGCAAATATATTTGATTATTATCATGGAGTCAATTTTCAGTATGTGTAATGACTTTGAGAATATTGAGAACTAAAAATATAAACTTCAGCTTGGTTTTAGATGAGATCTTTGACCTGAAAAATAATTGTTTAAAACCTTATAAATAAAATTTGAATTTTATTATTTGAAAGGCATAGTTTATACTTTCCAGTACCATGACTGTCCACAGGCAGATCTCATCCAGTTGAGCATACTGCTTACCTTGTGGAGCTGGGAAGAGAAGTAGCTGGGGATAGAGAAACTTACTCTGTTGATCACTTTTGTGGAGACAAAAGAAAGTGCAGAATACAAACCTTCTCTTAACCCAACTCCAATATAGCTTAATTGGTCCTTAACACAGCACAGTTTAGGCCCTAGATAATGGGAGGGTGTCAAGTGAGAGAGAGAAAGTAGGGTAAGGGAGGTACCAGGCAGGCCACTTGCAGTTGGTGTCATAACATACCAGCATTTTCTAAATTTACCTCTGAGCATCTGGTTCAACTGGAAGTTTGTAGACCAGCCATACATAATTCAGATGTACAGTTTTTGCTCCTCATCTTTCATGGACATGTGCTGTATGTACAGTGTCTGGGTTGCTTTAAGATGGGAGGGTTTAGGAAATTTGGAAAGCATTTCTCATCTCTACATTTATTTAATCCATATTATTCCGCAGCTTAGTAAGCATCCTTTTTGTAAATAATCTAATGTTTTCTATTAATTTTTTGTCTTGATTCTTAAAGACTTAAGAATTTTGCAAAATTTCACATAAATTCTTAGTTTTCAGTTCAGCATATTTCAGTATAGTTTATTTTTGGGTTCAACTTGTAAAACTTCACTGAAAAAGCCGTTGTTGCAATATTGAGAAACAACAGTAATAATTTTTTGAACAGTCTTTCTACCCTGTCCTGTGCTGTTTCAGACACATCAGAACTGAGCTTTTCTCCTTAAAATTTGGCACCTACACGATCACATTTTTCTGCCAGCATTCAGATTCTTTCGAATGTAGTTTTCAGTTTGTGGTTTTTATGGGGAAACTTGACCTCCTTCCTTTTTTTAATGTACTTGAATAAAAAGAACAGTGTGAAAATTTCATGTTATTTGTTTTTCAGAAACTGTATTTATAATTGCTGGTTTCAGAGTCCTACTTGCTTATGTAAATGTACTTTTCACACTTCTGTCTCTGATTTTGGCTCTTATGAATATGGATGCTCTAACTCAGGCTTAATTTTATTTATGTATTTATAAATGTACTTTCCCTTTCATACCAGTTGGCCAAGTTAAAACATTTAAAAGGAGAAATTGGGAATTTCTAAATCTGAGTAGATGATATGAACCACCACAATGATATGTAACTTCTTATTTTACACTTAGAGTCCTTATTTAATCGTCGAGTAGAGGAAAAATCCAAAGAGCTGCCTTTCACACCTTTGGGCTGGCATCATAACAACCTGGAGCTGCTGAGGGAGGAGAATGGAGAGAAACAGGCCATGGAGAGGTTGCTGTAAGGCTTTTTAATTTTAGTTTTCCCTTTATTTATAATTTTCAACAACTTTAGAGGCATATGCAGATTCTTTTTCCTTATAAAGTCCTAATATTACTTAGGAATAAAATCTGTTCTGATGAAATTTTTAATGAGCAAGAGTCCCCAAAGTGTGTTTGTCCGTCCCCTTTGTAATTTAAGTGAAACATTTCATTGAATTAAAAGGCTCAACTTAATTGAAGATTTGATCGCAGATTGTATTTATGTGTGGAATCATGAAGGTGCAGCTACCTTGAAAAAATAAAATTGACCGAGCTGATTTATCTGTGAGACGTAATGTGCTTGTTGCATTTTCAGTGCCCTTGTTTTCTGGCAGTATTAACTATATGGATGTCTTCCTTGTGATATTTTTATAGTTCGGCAAATCATAATCACATGATGGCACTACTCCAGCAGTTGCTCCACAGTGAGTCATTGTCACCGTCTTGGAGGGACATCATTGTGTCACTAGTCTGTCAGGTTGTTCAAACAGTCCGACCTGATGTCAAGAACCGGGATGATGACATGGATATCCGTCAGTTTGTCCACATCAAAAAAGTGAGCTCTGCGAACACGTTCTAGGCAACATTTGCTAGGCAACTGGGGGTGGGGATGGGGGTAGGGGAAGGGCCTGGTGGTTGTGTATCTCTTAATGGTAATTTAAGAGGATCATTGCCTTGGGGGGTGGTAGGTGGGAGAGGTTTTTCCTGTCTGCTGTGTTTGTCAGCAGTGCACTTTAGCAGTCCTGGAAGCTCCTTGTGGGAAGTGAGAGGTGGTCAGAAGGGATGAGTTGCTTATAGGTTAAGTTAGGTGTTGAAACAAATTATCAATCCCCCTCTCCCTCCTCCTCCCTCCCCTTTCCTCCCCCTCCCTCCTCCTCCCTCCCTTCTTCCGTCCCTCCCTTCCTCCCTTCCTTCCTCCCTCCCTCCCTCCCTCCCTCCCTCCCTCCCTCCCTCCCGTCCTTCCTTCCTTTCTTCCTCCCTTCCTCCCTTCCTTCCTTCCTCTTCTCAACATACTCTCTGTGAGAAGTCCTGTTCCCACACAACACTGTCACTTTTCTGAAGAAAAGCAATGTGTAATTGCTTTATTTAGGCTGTCATGGCTTCCTCTATGTATTTTTTTTGCCTATGACATTTAATTTTATAGTGATTTTAATTGTCATAAGGTACCAGTTTGTTTGGGCCAACTGGCTTTTAACATGTCGGATAATTTGTTAGAGAGTGGGGAGAGGGAAAATAGTCAATTGTGCTAGGATGCCATTAATTATTAGTTGAAAGGAAGAATTATACCTTGAAATTTTCTGTTCTTATTGATGATACTATAGTTAAAATGAAAAATGGAAATGAGTAAGAGTATCAATCTGACTGGATTATCTATGTGTATCTAAGACGGCATTATTGTATTTTTTGTTTCCTTCATTGTTTCATTAGATCCCAGGTGGGAAGAAGTTTGATTCTGTGGTTGTCAATGGATTTGTTTGTACCAAGAATATCGCACATAAAAAGGTAATGTGATTTTGTGATTCAACAAACTATGACAGAAAAAAGCTAATAAGTGGGTGACCATAATCATGGAAGAAAAGAATGGACATTGAGAAGCAACTAGCAGTGTCCGCAATGGGGGTGAAATTTTGGAGGTTCAGGGAAGGTCTTCCAGAGCTGCTGATGAATGGGACTTGGGTAATAGGAGTTCATTAGACAGAAGGAAGCAGGGAGGAGAATGGGTTAGACTTTTAGAACAATAGAACAATGATACTGGTGTGATTTCTCCCCTGACCCTGACCCATCTCAGGGAGACAGGCTTCTGTAAAAGACAGGAGTCATTCCAGAGGCTTAAACTCTTCTTTCTTCCAGAGCTAAGCTGCAGAATTGTCATTAGTACTCTGTTATCTTTCTCACGGTGTACCTTCACCTTCAGCCCTGAGGTCTCTTTCTAGCACTAGCACCATGAGTGAGGTGAAATAAGGAAATTCTTTGATTCTAACATGCAAGAGGGTGAATAGCAAGAGAGAAGGTTGAAGGAGGTAGGCAAGGGCTTTGTATCCCACCAAGGGTCTTGAACTGCATTCTGTAGTTCTCTGATTTTTTAAAGTGCAGGATTCATGTATGCCACGATTCTTGTTAAAAGTGGAGTGTCCTAGAACTGCCTTCTTGATGTTCTCATTCATTAGGCTTAGGGGAATGAGAGAGTGAATGTGGAGGGGAGAATTTGGGATTCCTTTTAAAGTAGACACTGTAGGTATTTCCACTGTCATTTGTTGGTCCTGCATTTCAAGCAATGATTGATCTATATGTCACTGTTCTCAAACCTTGCTGAGCTTCAGAATCACTAAGGGAGCTTACTGAAAAACTGAGATACCATCTTCTACCTCCAGGGATACTTACTTGGTTACAGTGAGCACTCTGACTGATTTCTAGCTGAGTTTTTAGTTGGGTGAGCTAAAGTCCCATTTTAACTCTTTTCTAGGCAGAGACTAGTAATTTACTTTTTGTATTCATTATGTGTCCTGAAAATTGTTAGTGACTGTAGGTAAATGAAAGTAGGCTTGCATTTGGTACTATTTCATTGCAGTGACTCAAAGTTAGTGTCTACATAGTCTTACCAAAATAGCCCATTATCCAACGAAGTAGTACTTTCGACAAAATTAGTTGTGCTCTTCTCCAGAACTGAAAATTGTATGTGGGCCTAGTGTAAATACATTCATGAATGACTGTCTGGCCATATTTAGAGAGTCTTTAATTTACAGTCGCTGAAAGAATCCTGAATATAGTCTCCCAACTGGTGAGTCACTGTTTTCAGCACCATTTGCTAGCACAGAGTGTGGAGGCTTGGTCAGCCTGAAGCCTCGAGTGCAGGACTATGGCTGTGTGCCTGTGCTTTGGATGTGTGGCTAGTACAGATTGCTTCTGCTTCTGGAGGTGTTCACAGTCTTCTCTTAAAACTTCTTGTTCCCAGTCAACTTGCTAGTTTGACTGCTTAGACATTTAATCTACTAGAAATGCATTCTTTAGGCATTTTACTTCTTTTCTCTCTCCTCTACCCTTGAGTTTCAGAAGGATTAAATTTGCTGATCTCTGGGAGTTTGTGAATAGCCTGTCTTTTTTTTTAAACTTTTTAAAAGGACAGATTTACTAGGAAAAGGAGAGGAGAAGATGACACTTGCATAGACTCAAGGAGGCACAAAGGGCTGCCAAATAGCCCATCTATAAATTCCTTCCCTTTCCCCGATACAGGACTTGATTATCTCTTCTTGCAACTGTAGAAATAAAAAAAAAATAGTTAAGCATATAGAGAATGAGATTAAAATAACATTAGTGATATAAAGCTAATTTTTTAGGGATTTGGCATTTTTTGAACTGATTTATTTGCTTTGAATATGTGAATACCATGAAATAATTAAATGAGAGTATATTAATTTTAATAAAATGAAGTCATTAATTTAAGAGGAATTATGAACAGTATGAATTTAAAATTATGATGAAAGGAAGTCTCTAAATAGCTGACTTTAAAAGCTTTATCAAATTTCTTTTGTAGATGAATTCTTGTATTAAAAATCCTAAAATCCTTCTGTTGAAGTGTTCCATTGAGTATCTGTACAGAGAAGAGACTAAGTTTACTTGCATTGATCCAATTGTGCTTCAGGTAAGAACTTTTTATTGGAACAGTAATCTGGAGGGATATTGTGTGCTGTGATGCTTGCAAACTCTTACTTATTACAACTCATTCCAGTTGATTTGACAGGCAGGGAAACGTGATTGCTTGTTTCATTTAAACAATTTGCCAGAAGACATTTTTATGCGTTATACTTGAAAAGTTTATTATAACCTTATTTACTCCTCATTTTAGTGTCAAAGTGGTCAGATGAACATTTGCTATTTTGGGAATATGTGGAAGAAAAGTGAAAATCCAATCCTGCTATCTCTCGCCACTTGTATCACTGATTTACTTCAAAATTTCTCTAACTTACCAGGTTTCCAGTGATAATATCTAACTTTTAAGACAGTTTATTTTTCTAAAACACATGTTTCTAGAACAATAATTAGCTTATAAATAGTAGAAATGATGTCCGGTGGGAGTTGTGTTGGTTTCTATGTGGCTTTCCTTAAGAGAGCCTAGAAGAGCTGCAGTGGGAGTGTAACTCTCAGCAATCTAACTTAACCGTTACTTATGCAGGAAACCTTTTGGCTGTACATCAAGGCATGAAAAGTGAGCTCCCGGTCTAAGAGCTTTCTCCTGAGAAAGACATCCCACAGCCTTGGATGGCCCTTACTAGCCCACTGCTCAGCGCTCCATTTCCATTTGTGCTGTTGCTTTTACACATTTGAGATTACCCTAGGGGCGTTCTTCAGTAGTGCTGAGTTGTCTGTCTGGGCTGTCCATGTTCTCTCTCAAAGTACCAGTTGCTTTGTTAATGCTCTGGCTATGAAGTGGCATAGATGTTACGTTTTCTGCCTCAGTCCCCTTTTTCCATAAACACTAAATTTTAATTTGCAGTTGTTCAAAATGAGAGGTTTTCAGGAATGTGTATGTCCTACAGAAGCAATATATATTGGGTTCTGGAAACATTTGGCTAAATCATTTGAAAATTTATAGGTGACAGGTATATTTTCCCAAAGGGGCAATCACTTTGTACTGAATTCATAGACAACAGCAGAAGAAACTGAGGTCATGAAAGACAGTGCTTCATGAAATTTTGCTGTGTTGCTTAATGAACGCTGTTATGTGGGGTTATTTCCTCTTTGGAATTCAACTATGATCCAGTAAATACAGGAGTTTCAATCAGGTATTTACCAACCCTTCCAGTTTGATTGACTATGACTTTTCAGTGCAGAACTCAAATAAAGAATAAGGGACTAACAATTATAATCCATGGGATATAAGATATTTGCTTCTAGAGGTTTTCTGGATCTCACAGAGGTGTCATGGAAAACTTTCATGGGATTAGATCACAACCACATCATTGATTGTAAGATGCATCCTGATTGCAGAGGATAAAATGTGGAGATTATACATCTTGAATTGATGAACTAGGTAGTTGGAATCCATAGACTTTTTAGTAAACAATTTATAGTAAACTACCCACTTCTCCCCCTCCCCCCATATATTATATTTTTCTTCTACTGAATTTCTTTCATTTCCTTACATTGTTGTTCATTTTTGTACAGAATTTGATTTATCCCCTCAGGTGTAGGCCATGTAACTATCCTACCACCACATCACCTGTTAACCATGACCCTGGTCCCTTGTGTTTGTCTTACCTGTTTTGATCCCTTTCCCTCCCCCTCCCTGCTGTATGCCTCAGATCTATAGTTGCTGACAAGTTTTGTATTTTTCTTTTTTGACCTTTTTCTTAAAAAATTGGAAATTGCTCTCATTTGCAGAGTAGCAAGGTTAGATTTTTTTTGTTGTTGTTGTTCTTGTGTTATTTTAACCTCTGAGAACTAATAGGATAGTTGGGTTTTAGGTCATTAAGAACTGAAAATCCTTCAAAGTGAAGTTAGTGAGTCAGAGTCAGAGACTGGAATTTCTCCTAAAACCTTTTCAGTAGTCTAGTGCCAAGCCAGGCCAGGTGGACAGGCAAGGCAAGGTGGCTCAAATCTCTGTACTTCCTGTAGCTTCTCCGGCCTTCTCTCAGTGTTCTCAGTCTTGTGTTGTCTTGCAGTCTTGCCTCAGTGTGGTCCTCTTAAGAGTGGTCCTCGTATAACACTGCCCTCTCACCCCTGGCCTCTTGGCATGGCCTGCACTATGCACACCTGGGTCTGGGTGTTCCACATCATGGCAGACGTGCCTGTGCCCACACCTCTCAGCCGCGGGCATCCCACCCACACTGACAGTGGGAAGGTGTAAAAAGCCTGATTTTTAACTTCATTTACTCAACAAGATAATCAACAGCTTAAGATTATGAATAATGTTCCTACTTATAGTTGTATTAATTTGTATATATACTTGTATGTGGATCAAAGAAAACTTAGACTGAGGTTAATATTAATAGAGTATCTTGATATTTTAATATGTCTGGAAGTTGAATTGTACCAACTATAATAACTCTGATTTTTCTTCCTTAGGAAAGGGAATTCTTAAAGAATTATGTTCAGCGCATAGTTGATGTTCGACCAACATTGGTTTTAGTTGAGAAAACGGTATCTCGGATTGCCCAGGATATGTTACTGGAACATGGCATTACATTGGTCATTAATGTGAAATCAGTGAGTTTTCTTATTTTTCTACTTTTGTATCACTTTAAAAAAGTCACAGTGTTTAAATTTATGTGTATTTGATATTCATGGATCTTTTTTTCTTTGCTGTGCCATATGTATTGAAACTAGGACAGGAGGCATGACAGCTATTTTATTATTTAAAGAGTGGGGAATCACTCAGAAAGTGATTGATTATATTACTATCTCATTAACACTCATTATAGGTGTCTTCAGGACCACAGGTGTAATAGACATTAGTTATTAAGAAATATTTATTGAGCCTTCATTTTGTTTGGAGATTTGTACTCGCAGACAGTATTCTCTCCCAAGAAAAATTAACCTCTTAAAAATAGAGGCCCATTAGTCCTTCTCCCCCGCCCCAACTCCCACTCCCATTCAGTTATCCCCTACATATGTATAAAACCTTTTGAGAATGTCATTAGTATTAGTATCATTTATCACCGGGCACATATTCATTTAAAAACAACTATGTAATCTAGAATGTAATGATTTTTCTTATCATGAGGGTTATTTAAAAATTTTTCCTATCCTCTTTCACATTAAACCTACTAAGACTTTAATTCTCACCTTTCTAATTTTATAATGTTTTTCTGTTTCTAGCAAGTTTTAGACCGAATCAGTCGAATGACTCAAGGTGACTTAGTAATGTCAATGGATCAGTTGCTTACAAAACCACACCTGGGCACCTGTCATAAATTCTATATGCAGATGTTCCAGTTACCTAATGGTGAGTGATCTTTAGCATAGATTTACCTGAAAGTGGGCACTTGAGGAAATGAATAAACTTATCAGTACTACAAGGTTAATTTAAAGGAAATGTCTATTAGCAGTGGTTAAATGAGGATGGGCAACTGTTGCCTTATTTATTAAGGGTTTTTCTCTTACAGATGTTAAGATGTTGAATTCAGTCTGTCTGATCTTCTGAATTGCCACTTAACCTTCTTTTCATTTTTGTCTCATTATAGAACAAGTCAAAACACTGATGTTCTTTGAAGGCTGTCCACAGCACCTTGGCTGTACAATTAAGCTTAGAGGAGGTTCTGATTATGAGTTGGCTAGAGTTAAGGAGATCCTAATATTTATGATCTGTGTAGCTTATCATTCTCAACTAGAAATCTCTTTCCTCATGGATGAATTTGCTATGCCTCCTACATTAGCACAGAACCCTTCCTTCCATTCTTTGATTGAGGGCCAGGAGGATGAAGGACCTGCACAAGAGCAGTTCAGTGGAAGTCCCCTCCCCCTGGAGCCTGACTTCCCTCCGGAGTTTCTACCTTCTGATGATAGCAGTTTGCTGGAATCAAGGAATGTGCTTGAGAAGGGTGACCAAGAAAATAAAAGTGTTCCACAGGAGGCTGCCTCTTTGAAACCCCAGGAGAGTGCCCCAACAGCTTGTGCGGTGGGTGTCCCCTGTGCTCTCTTTTCATCAGTCCCGGAGTCGTTGTTGCCCCTGCCTGTGGATGACCAGCAGGACGCCCTAGGCGGCGAGCAGCCAGACACTTTGCAGCAAGCGGATGAGCTCCAGGACCCCAAAAGCCAGATGAGAGCCTTCAGAGACCCTTTGCAGGATGACACTGGATTGTACATTACTGAGGAAGTTACTTCTGAAGATAAACGAAAGACATATTCTTTGAGCTTTAAACAGGAATTAAAAGATGTGATCCTCTGTATTTCCCCAGTCATCACATTCCGGGAACCCTTCCTTTTAACTGAAAAGGGGATGAGATGCTCCACCCGAGATTATTTTGCAGAGCAGGTTTACTGGTCTCCTCTCCTCAATAAAGAGTTCAAGGAAATGGAGGGCAGAAGGAAGAAACAGCTGCTCAGGGATCTCCCCGGCCTGCAGGGCATGAATGGGAGTGTTCAGGCCAAGTCTATTCAAGTCTTGCCCTCGCATGAGCTGGTGAACACGAGAATCGCCGAACATCTGGGTGATAGCCAGAGTTTGGGTAGAATGCTGGCTGATTATCGGGCCAGAGGAGGAAGAATTCAGCAGAGAAATTTAGACCCTTTTGCCCATTCAAAGGATGCATCTTGTACCTCAAGTGGCAAAGCAGGAAGCAGAACTGAGAGCGATGAAGAGAAAGGGCTGGTTCCTAGTGATGCAGTTTGGTCGACGAAGGTGAGACCACCGGGGAACTCGTGTAAATTTAGAGTACGTTGAAAGCCTGTCTGTGGCAGCCTAAAAAAATATCAAATACAACAAATCACATTCAGAATTGTTAAGTGTATATGTGTATATATATATATATATTTTTTGGGGGGGAGGTCTTGAGTTTATTGGCTTATGTTTTGCTTCAGAATGTATGAAGTAGCATAATGCATGAAGCTGGGTTTTGAGAGTTTCTAGCTGAGCTCACACTTCACTAGGAAAATCACTGAAGTAGGCGGAGCTGCTTAAAATTTCTAAGAGGTCAACTTGGCTATGGAGTGATGTATCCTTGATCCTTTCAAGGTGATTAGGAGAAGAGTGAAGTTTATTATAGGAAATGGGTCTTAGATTTGTTTATTAACATAAAGCACTTTACATTGTTATTTAGCTGTAACAGTGTCCTTTTTAAGCAGAAATTGAGGGCAAATACAAAAGATTTGTTCATACCTGTTAGTATCAGTGGTAGTAAAACTCACGAGCAAATCCAATCTATAAGTGAGGAGATACAATTGTTCAATAAAACAAAAAGATGTTCAGTTTTTTAAAAAGATTTATTTATTCATGCATACAAGAGCTGGGGTACAGGCCAGAGGTGTGGGAGGTGAGAGGATTCACCAGAGACAGAGTGGGGAGTAGAACAGGCAGATCCACTGAAATACGTTACTGAGGGGAGCAGCGCGCGTGACAAGAGAGGTCTGCTGCGCCATGTGGGTCCCCTTCCTGGCCAGGGATCAAACTCGCGCTGCTGTGCTGCGGATGCTTCACAGTGCAGTGCTCAACCTGCTGTGTCACCAGGGAGGCCCAAGATGTTCAATTTTTATTGGTAGTCAGGGAAGTGCTAATAGCAATGGTCCACTGTTGTTTTTTGTTTTTTGAGATTGGTGAAAAGGAGAGTGAAAAGAACCATGGTTAATGAGGCTTTACCTGTGATATTTATGTAATAAATTTTATGTAAACTTGTATTTGTATACGTTTATGTAAATTTAAAGAAAGTAATAGGGGTGTCTGAATTAGTTCTCATGGACATATATGTTCTTTGATCTGGGATACCTATCTTTAATAGTCCTACAAAGATCAAATCTTCTACATAAGGATGCTTACGTTTTGTAAGAAAATATCTACAAGGGTGTTTACTGAAGCATTGTTTCTTATTTGCAGTAAAAAAAAAATGAGTGCATCTCAGTAATCTAGATAGAGTCCATTATATGTTTTCAAGTGTTTAAAAAAGCAAATTTTGTTTTAATATATGGAATATCAACTCATTTTTCATAAAAACAGAATCACCTATAAACTCTTAGGTAGATGGTCTTGTGTGTTGAGTGTGTGTGAGCTAGCAAAAAGAATGTGTGGTTTTCAGTCATACAGTGACGTTAAGAGGCTTGCTGTACTTCCTGAACTTCACATTCTTTTGGACTATTTGAGTTTCAGCAAAGAGCAGGTGTTACCTTTCTTAGAGTCAAAAACAGATACAAAATACAGGTAGTCAATACCTTAGAATTTAGATTTCTGGTTGTTGCAGATTGATGTCATACCCAGTCATCATTTTTTAGATTCATCTATTTAGTTAACTGTTTACTTCCAAAATAATTTAATACAATTTTGTAAAAAATAAGAGTAATTAAGAAAACTAGCCATTTAGATATCTGTTTGTATTTTTAAGGTTACCTTAAACTTTTTGGATTATTTAACTCCCCCAATCCCCAACTAACTGCTGCTCTTCTTTAAGTTTAGTATATTGTCGTTTAACTGAAGGCTGTAGTGGATGTCAGATGGTTGCATTGGATGTGGAGAACGTTGGGACTTTCAGGCGCTCATGGTTCCTTCTCTTGCAGGTGGACTGTCTGAACCCTGTTAACCACCAGAGACTATGTGTGCTCTTCAGCAGCTCTTCTGCCCAATCCAGCAATGCTCCCAGTGCCTGTGTTAGTCCTTGGTAAGATTCTTTGCCCACTCTACTCTTGCACTTTGCTTAGGAACAAACCAAGGGAACTTAAAATGCAGACATTAGAATATTTTTTAGGTATATAGCATGCTGCTGGTCAAACATGAATTAATAGAATTTTTAAACTTTTGAATTAAGTGTAAAACTTGGTATTTGGATATGGATATAAATAAATGAAAGTACCTTAAATAAGAGGTAAGAGGGTATGAGTGGTGGAAGATAAATTTGTATGACTAAAAGCAAAAAATAACATAAAAGCTAGTTTTAAGCATTTTAATAATATTTAATTTAGGCTAACTTTCCATTAGGCATCATTTTTAAAGCATTTGGTCTTTTGCCTTACTAATGAGTTTTGTTTTAAAAGCTTAATTCTAAGTATGAACTAAAATGTTAAAAATTATTTGCTTTAAATTATAGTGACAAAAGTTACTATGTAGTTATTTCATAGTTTACCTACAGTTTTGAAAATACTGTGGAATATAATTTCTTGTTTTGGAGCATTATTTCCAAGGTAACATGTGTTTTGTAGTTTAAGTTTGAACACCAGAAACACTTATTTCTACCTAGTAAGATGAGGTTTTTTTTTTTTTTTTTCTGGTAGTGATACAGTCCTTGAAGGCAGATTTGGAGCTGCGCGAGCCCATGGGGTTTTCTTTGGGATTTTATGGACCTCTTAGGTCAAGGCTTGACAATAATGTGGGTTTAAAAAGGGGTATAGCCAATTTCTCTTACTTTTGGACATTTAAATTACATATAAATTTACAACTTTGCTCTCCTAAAGTAATAAGAATTCCATTTTATCTTGGCAGGACTTAGGCTTTGTAAAGGAAACTTTTATCTCTTCCTAGCTCAAACTAGTTTTTCATTTAATACTATAGCTTTTGCATCCTCATTAAATAGTTTCATAAGATAGTTTATGGGTTAGGAATGGATTACGTTAAGCTGCTGTAGTATGACTAGTCCAAATCCATTTTATCAGATGAGGGAAAATCTGTTCTATAACAACAGAAATATTACATGCTTTAATACCGTGTTACCATACAACAGCAAGTCAGTTTATAGTCTCATGAGATGTTTTTGCTGTGTGCTAATTCTTTTTTTTTAAAAGATTTATTTTATTTATTTATGCATACAAGAACTGGGGTGCAGGCCAGAAATGGGGCGGGGTGAGAGGATTCACCAGAGACAGGATGGGGAGCAGAACAGGCAGATCTACAAAAACAAAACAAAAATAAACAGACAACTAAAAAAGACATTCTGTAGGAAAGAGGGAGGGATTAGAATCAAGGTAGGGATGGAAAGAGCACAAGGGACTATAGTGATGGTGCGTGGGTAAATTGGTGGTGGAGATTCTATGGGGTCTTCACCTACAAAAGAAAGCAAACATTGTAAGAAAAAAAAAAAGATAAATACTGAAATATACTGCTGAGAGGAGCAGTTGGCGAGACAGGAGAGGTCTTCTGGACCATGTGGGTTAACTCCCTGGCTTGAGATTGAACTTGTGCTGCAGTGGCTGTGGATAGCTTTGTAGCTCTGAGACTTAACCCCTTGTGCCACGAGGAGGCCCTGTGTGCCAATTATTTTGATACATTTTTAAGAAATTATGTCTTTCAGGATTGTAACAATGGAATTTTATGGGAAGAATGATCTTACACTAGGCATCTTTTTAGAGAGATACTGTTTCAGGTAAGAACAAAATTTCAACTTCTATTTCAGTTTTGCTTTTCTGATGCCCAGAATTTCAGATTCAAACATATGCATGTTGAATGTCAAGTATTGATGTATGTATGCCATTCACTTTTATACCATGAGTCAGAGTACACTGTATAAAGAACTAATAATCTATTTCATATTCAACCTGGGAGGTCTTATCCAGTTCAAATTTCTGTCCACCTCATTACCCTGTGATCCCTAAGATAAATATTTTTTTGGGGGGAGGTAGAGAAGTGGAAGGGGAGAATGTCTGTTTTTTATAGTGATTCACGTCTGAGGCAGAAGAAGCTTAGGAATCAGCTAGACCTTAACTCTCAAGCTACCACCTACTGCTTATATGGCATAGCAAGTAATTTAATCTTTGCAGAGTCCTCTTAGTGGGAAATAACAGATTCCAGAAACGTCAGAGATTTTAATAGGTAAAATAAGATGTTTTTAAAATGTTCAGCATATAGAAGGTGCTTAACACCTTGACTGTGCTTCAGTGGAGAGAGGTGTTCAACTTCGAACTGTGAGCAGCAGGAGTGGTACATGACCCTTCACAGATCTGCTCCCAGTTGTTACTCGAAAGAGGATGCTCTGCTTTCTCAACAGTGTTTCTGATTGACCACTGTACATTGCTCTTAATTTTATGGTTAATGTGAGGATTTTCTTTTTGTCAAAGACCCTCTTATCAGTGTCCTAGCATGTTCTGTGATACCCCCATGGTACATCACATTCGACGCTTTGTCCATGGCCAAGGCTGTGTACAGATAATCTTGAAGGAGCTGGATTCTCCAGTACCTGGGTATCAACATACTATTCTCACCTACTCATGGTGCAGAATCTGCAAGCAGGTAAATGTACCCTATTACTATAACATTGCATATAAAATCATTTCTTTATTCATACGATTCTTTTCAGGTAAGTGGTCTTTAATATTTTGTTATTTGTGACTGGGCTCTTATTTATTTTACCTACCAGTGCTGTATATTTTATCATCAAGTGTATGTATTTAATGTGTGTTTTTTTAAGATTCCATTTAGAATTTATGTCATTATGTACAATGTAGATACTCTGCCTAGAAAAATATATGGAAATCTGTCTTAACAGTTCTCCATTATATTTGTTTATTAATTCAGCAAATTATTTAGCACCATGTATATGCTGCCAACAAAGTATGTCTCCTGTCCTCATGGGAAGGAGATATACTTGTAACATAATTATAATTTAGTAGAATGCTTGTATAATGTGAGCCTAGATCAACATTTTTATATCAAAAGATTCGAGACCATGTTGAAGTTGAGTTGTACTGATTTTCATGTGCATTCTTGAGAAAAGAGCCATGTGTTTCTTCTCTTCTTTATGCCTTTTCTAACTCTAGAATAAATATTCAGTGCCAATATTATGTTTTTAGTATATACTTTTAAAACAGATTGTTTGCATTATGTGCCAAATTTAACTTCATTGTTACCTTAACTGGCTTATTTTGGATGGTTCTGTTAGGAGGGGAATTACAGATAAAGTGTTAGTGAGATCTCCATCAATATCAGTGGCTGAGGAGGGCAGAATCACAATTAGCTCCTTTTGCAGCAGCAGACATATGGGTATGAAATAATTTCTTGTAGTTACCAGTCTTGCCTTTTATATTTATTCTTGTAGGCCTTTAGTTCCTCTTAGGCAGCTGGTAATATTTTGTGAAAGAATGTGTGGACTCCTGTAGATTGACCAGTGAACTACAAGAATAATTTAAAATTGATATTTAGGTCTTAACATGCTTGTATAAGAACTTCTCCTTGGGGTTAGATTAGAAAGGAAAAGGTAAACAGTTTTTGCTTTACAAAAATTAAATCATTCTTAGTATCAAGAAAAGTTATACCAAACATTGACCTCCTAAATTTCTGTAAGCCATAATAGAAAACACCTTTTTTGGAAAAGCCATATGACAAAAAGTACCATGGATGGTATAAATGTTCTGTTTGTAGACCATTCAGAGTTACCTTTATTATTTTATTACAATGAAATGATTGTGGATATTTATAAATATGTACATACACAGTTAATCCTTGAACATCACGGGCTTGAACTGTACAAGTCCATTTATATGCATACTTTTTTCTAATAGATATATTGGAAAACTTTTTGAGATTTATGACAATTTGAAAAATCACAGGTTTGAAATATCAAAATACCGTATAGCCAGAACCATTGAAAAAAATTGAGAAGTTTAGGTTTGTCATTAATGCATGAAATAAATGTAGAAAATATATTTTTTATTTATTACTATAAAATTATATGTGAGTCTATTACAAAGACTATTAAAGCTTGCACAAACACAGACCATCATGTCACTTACAGTTTAGAGAACTGTAAACGAACATTACCAGTAAGACTTATGGTCAACAGCAGGCCCTTAGGAGTTACGTTTTCAGAGAGTTGAAAGTACATATTTTTGACTGCGTGAGGCCAGCTGTGTCAGCACCTCAAACCCCTGCACTGTTCAAGGATGAGCTGTACCCCAGGAAGTTCTGTGGAGCATCGTTGAAGTAAAGAAAACCATGTGATATCTTAAAAGGTCATCAGAAGGGATTGATTAGTTAAATGTTTGTCTCATATGGGTAACTGAGTACTTCGTGACCACTGAAAATCAAGCTAGCCAAGAATATTCCAGGCCTTCCTGGTGGCGTAGGGGTTGTCTTAGCACTATCACCACAGAGGCCTGAGTTTGATCCCCAGCCGGGCGCTAACCCACATGTGGTACAGCTGACCTCTCCTGTCTCGCCTGCTGCTCCCCTCAGCAGTGCATTTCAGTCCACTTGCCTGTTCTGCTCCCCACTCTGTCTCTGGTGAATCCTCTCACTGCCTGCACCTCCGGCCTACACCCTAGTCTTTAATGCAAAATAAAAGTATTTCATGTGTGAAACTGCTAAACTAAGTTATGAAATGAATTACAGAAGTTTTTATTTATAAGTACACTGACTATGCATCTATGTATTCCTATATAAAAAAAAGGTAGACATAGTAACATATTGATGTTAGTGGATTGCTTTCTTCAGCCATTCCTAACTCCACCTCTCTTTAAACATTTTCTTCGTTACAGTTTTCTGCAGACAGAATATATCAGATTTCTACTAGTAAAGAAATATATTTTTTTTTTGAGAAGAAATTCTCAGTATGTGATAAGATAATAAGTGATTTGTGTTGAATTTCAGGTAACCCCAGTTGTTGCTCTTTCCAATGAGTCCTGGTCCATGTCGTTTGCAAAATACCTCGAACTTCGGTTTTACGGGCACCAGTATACTCGTCGAGCCAACGCTGAGCCTTGTGGTCACTCCATCCATCATGACTATCACCAGTATTTCTCCTATAACCAGATGGTGGCATCTTTCAGGTAGGAAGCCAGAAAGGAAGTATGCACAATCACATACTCCCAGGAGGGCTTTATAACATTTCCACTACTACTAGATTGAATTAATGAGTGGGAGAGTGGTGTGCCCTCTTCACCCTGCAAGTGCAGAGGACCATACTTGGTGCTAAGACATTTAATGTTACTATTTTATTTATTTCTTACCCAGAGAAATAGGTATTATTATTCTTCTTCTCATTTCCAGAGCTAGCAAGTGATGGAGTCATGCTATATTGTGGTCGATCTGTGATTACAGTCACTTTTAACCACTGTTTGGGAGTTGTCAGAATTTTTGCAGAGATTATACCTAGCATAAGGTTAATTGTGTATTCCAGATAGAGCTAAGTTCAATGATGGGTAGTTATCACTGGTATTAAATGATTTGAGAAAATTTCAAGTTCTGCTTTCAAAATATATTCAGAACCTAATACTTCTCACTAATACTACTCTGGGCAGAGCCTGTTTATCTTTTGCTAAAGTTTTATAGGCGTCTCATAGCCAGTTTCTCTTTGGCCCTGCCCTTTGCCTGTCCTCAACACTGCAGTCAGAAAGATCTTGTCAAATGGAAATCACCCCCTTTGCTCTAGGTTCCTCACTGAGTGTCTGTTTCACTCCGAGTGAAAGCCAGAGTCCACTTTCTGGTCTTTAAACTCCATTCTCTGGCTTCTAAGATCTCTCTCTTCCCTCTTCCTTCTACTTTCCCATTCTTGGCCCTTTATAGCCTTGTTGGTTTCCTTGCTGGGTCTCAGTTATGTGAGGTATTATTATTATCCTCACTCCTTGGGAGTCTTGCCCTTCCTTGTCCCCCCATCAACTGCCAGATATCTGTCTACTTTTTCTTACTTCCTATAGGTCTTCACTCATGTTTCTTCTGCCACGACTCCATCTCTTATCCCTTCCACTCTCTGGTTCCCTTTCCAGCTTTATTTTTGACATATATCATCTGACATATATTTTAAGTATTTATTTGTTTATTGGCAAAATGTCATTATTCCTGATTCACAAGAACAAGGGTTGAGTGCTATCCTCATCACTTAAAACCATATCTAACACATAATAGACACCTAGGAAATATTTGTATTGGATCTTTTTAAGCAAGTTTTTAAACCATGAACTTTGGTCCTGGGGGCAGGGGGGATAGTTAGCATTTACTAGACAACTTAAGTCTCAGGAGCTGGGAAGGCTATGAATACCGGACTTTAAACTATAATTGTGTGAAGGAAAAAGCCCCTTTCCTCACTCATGGATTTTGTACAATTCATTTTTGTTTTTAAATCACATGAAAGGATAAATGATGACATAGTACAGTCAAAACAAAATCTTTCTAAAATTAGGGACAATTTTTATAATGGCTGAAAATTGTGTCTGATATTTTTATGATTTTTAAAATGCCATTTTACAGAAACTTTATATTCTTTTATGTTTCATTGGTTTTAGCTCTGACTATCTTGATAAATCTCTGCTTATGATATTAAAACATTTTTCACGTTTGTACTATTGTATTTTCTTCTCTTAGTTATTCTCCCATTCGGCTTCTTGAAGTATGTGTTCCACTTCCGAAAATATTCATTAAGCGTCAAGCCCCATTAAAAGTGTCCCTTCTTCAAGATCTGAAAGACTTCTTTCAAAAGTAAGTTTTAATTCATTTGGTCATTTTGTTTTCTTTAGTACTCTCTGTAATCTAAAATAATCAAATCTGTTCATTCAGCTTTCTTTGAAAATGTAAAATAACTTTTTGTATTTATAGCTTATATATCTCTGATGTTAAAAAATATAGAAAATTCTAGACACTATAGTGACAATATATAAAAGCATTAAGAAGCCAAACTATTTCAGGTATGACAGTTATTTAAGTTTTTAGGTACATCATTTCAGGTTATTTTTTTTTTTTTTTGTTCTCCAAAATTATATCTGATTCTTTTTGTAAGGTTTTTTATTGATGTAACTTTGCTTTATAGCATTATATAATATCAGTTGTGCATCATTTTAAATCGGTGTCTGTATATACTACATTGAATTTACCATTAAGGGTCCAGTTCTTGCTTATTCCATACAGTTGACCCCTTTCACCTGAATTACTCCCCACAGTTGACCCCTTTCACCTGAATTACTCTCCCTCCCCTTTCCCTTCCTTTCTGGTAATCACTAATTTGGACTTAAAATATAAAAGTTTACTTTTGATAAATTTATATGAAAATTTTTTTGTTTATATATTACCTGTGAGTCACATCATGTTTTTGTCTTTCTCCATCTGACTTATTTCACTAAACATAATACTTTTAGGTCCCTCCATGTTATTGCAAATGGCAGGATTTCATCTTTATTTTTAATAATTGAGAAATACCCTATTGTGTATGTACCACATATTCTTTATCTAGTCATATGTTGAGAGCACTTAGGTTGTTTCCAATTCTTAGCTATTGTAAATAATACTACATGTATATGGGTATATGATTATCAAATAGCTAATTCATAAAGTTTTGTGTTTGTGACTTTTTTTTTTTTTTAAAAGATTTATCCATCTATGCATACAAGCACTGGGGTACAGGCCAGAGGTGCGGGGAGGTGAGAGAATCCACCAGACAGAGCAGGGGGCAGAACAGGCAGATGGACTGAAATACACTGCTGAGGGGAGCAGCGGGCCAGGCAGGAGAGGTCTGCCTGCACCATGTGGGTCACCTCTCTGGCCAGCAGCAGGGATCGAACTTGTGCTACAGAGGCTGAGGTTTGCTTCATAGTGTGTTACTTAACCCACTGCGCCACCAGGGAGGGCTCTGACATTTTTTCTTCTGCTTATGTGAGGTTAGAAAATTTGATTCCAAGTTTTCTGAAGTGTTTTATATTTATGCCCTTATTGTTAGAGTTTCACAGGTATATCTTGCTGTTGATGAGAGACTTGCATCTTTAAAAACTGATACATTTAGCAAAACAAGGGAAGAAAAAATGGAAGATATCTTTGCTCAAAAAGAGGTAACTCATTTCTTTGACAGAAGCCCACAAGTTGACTATTAACTTACTAGAAGTTGCTTATGGTTGCATCTTAGTTTGTTGAAGTTGTTTCTGTTCCTTGCAGATGGAAGAAGGTGAGTTTAAGAACTGGATTGAAAAGATGCAGGCAAGGCTAATGTCTTCCTCTGTAGATACCGCTCAGCAGCTACAGTCAACCTTTGAGTCCCTCATTGCTAAGAAACAAAGTCTTTGTGAAGTACTGCAAGCCTGGAATAACAGGTATGACTTTGAAGTCTGGTGTTTCTTTACTATTACTGCAAATATGCCTAGATTTTTAAAAATTTAAATATTCTTATTAATTATGTATTTAATTTTACTCTCAAGTTGTGGAAGCTTTTATTTTCTGTTACCACATTTCCTATAACATATATCTGCTGATCTTTAGGTTGTTTGTGAAAATAAGAAGACAAAGATGAGAACAACCTTTAATGTTGCTTCAGATACTTGAGTGTGTGAGCTTGTTGAATTTCATATAACTGAATTAATATTAGCCATAAAAGATTATTGACTTTCAGGCCAGGGACTTCAAATATACTATTATAAGTATCTCATACAGTTACTTAAGTATTTATTTTAGGGAGTATTTCCCTTTAGTGCTTATTTATTTATTTATGCTGCACACACTGGGGTACAGGCCAGAGGTGTTGGGGGTGGTGAGAGGATCCACCAGAGACAGAGTGGGGAACAGGACAGGCAGATGGACTGAAATACACTGCTGAGGGGAGCAGCGGGCGAGGTAGGAGAGGTCTGCTGCGCATGTGGGTCACCTCCTTGGCAGGCAGCAGGGATCGAACTCGTGCTGCAGTGGCTGAGGTTTGCTTAATAGTGTGTTGCTTAACCCATTGCACCATCAGGGAGGTCCCCTTTAGTGCTTATTTAAATGTTTAGTTGGTTTATAGTATTTATTAAGCATGTGGATTATGCTAGTCACTAAGTGAACATTTGGTCTTGTGTTATTTACATTATGTTTTGCTGTTCCTTACAATAACTTGCTGTTCTCTTTATCTGTGATCTTATCAGTAGCAACTTTTGATTTGTTGACTATAAATGACAAAAACTTAGTTATATGTAACTTTAAAATCTATTGTAGTCAAGATGGGAAAATCAGTTGTTTCAAAGCTGTGAATAGAAATTTTGTAAACATCATTCAAGATATTAGAAACAAAGTTATTTTCTTTTCTTTCTCTTTAACTGTAGGTTGCAGGACCTTTTCCAGCAGGAAAAAGGTAGAAAACGACTGTCAGTTCCTCCAAGTCCTGGAAGACTAAGACAAGGGGAAGAAAGCAAGGTAGTAAAATGTAGTGTTGCCTTTGGCCTTTTTTTTTTGTTACAAATATTATAATCTCATTTATGACACTTCAAAGAAGTAGTTTAATACACAGATATTAGTAATATTATATAGGATTTTTCATTTTGAAAAATCATTTTGAAGTTGTGAGGTTTCAAGGAGACATCATCTGGATTAATTTTAGTCTTAGCCTTAAATAAAAGATATTAGAGTTCATTTATTTGAAACATTTATCAGAAGCTACTGTTACAGGCATTATTGGGATACTATCATAGTCACAGAAGGTACTGTCAAGGAATCTTTCTGATGCTCTGTATGAGTCCTAATTTACTATGCTATTTTGGGTGTTTTTTATTTCTGTTTAGATGAGAAGCTTTTCTTTCTTTTTTTTTTTTAGATTCATTTATTTATGCATACAAGAATGGGGGTACAGGCCAGAGGTGTGGGGGTAAGAGGATTCATCAGAGATAGAGTGGGGAACAGAACAGGCAAATCTACTGAAATACACTGCTGAGGGGAGCAGTGGGTGAGGCAGGAGAGGTCTGTTGTGCCATGTGTGTCAGCTTACTGGCTGGGGATCGAACTCATGCTGCAGTGGCTGTGGTTGCTTCATAGTGCCATGTTTAACCCCTTGCATGACTAGGGAGGCCCTAGAAGCTTTTCATAAGGAATCTACACTGGGTTAGTTCTACACATTGGTTTAATTAGTCATTCTTAACAGGGTTAGTTTCTTGACTGCATAACAAATCAACAAAGCTTAGTGGCCTAAAGCACAAATTAATTTTACAGTGGGTCAGCATTCTGTCATGGTGTGACTGGGTTCTTTGCTCAGTCTCACATAGCTGAAATCAAGATTTCAGCCAGGGCTTTGTTTGTTATTTGAGGCTCTGGGTCATCTTCCATGCTCACTCAGGTTGCTGTGATTGAATTTTACTTGTAGTACTTATAGATAGGACTGAAGTCCCTCTTTGGTTGCTGGTGGAAATGATTCTCAACTACTTGAGGCTGCTTGCTGTGTGGCCAGTTTTAGACACTGTGGAAATCCATCATCCTTTTCATGCTTTAAATTCAGATTTCCTCTGTCTCTGACCATTAGATACAGATTAAAGGCCTCATATAGTTAAGCCAGGCCTATCTGATCTCTTTATTTTAAGGTAAACTGATTTGAAACCTTTAATATATGTATCTGGGAAATGCCTTCATGTAGTACCCATGTTGGTGTTTGTTTGAATAACGGAGGTGTGTGTGTTGATGGCAGGGGTTGGGGATCTTGAAGAGAATCTTAGAATTCTGCCTGTCACACTGACCATCTTTCAGATGGGTTAATGTCAGCATGTGGTATTCTGATAAGAGGTCTTCGAAAGAATATTTTCTTTTTCTACAAATGTGTAATGTCTGTAGAGGAGTGTATGCATGGAATGATATGTCCAAAGTGCTATGTAGTATGAATTAATTCTTTTTGTCTCATAAACATTTGTGTAGTAATTACTTTTCCTTAAAGATTAGATGAGAGTAAAAATAAGGATTATTGAAGATGACTTTTACATTAGTATTTGCAGAGATGTCTATCAATAGATCTATTAATGACTAGATTTGACTGATAGTGGTTTTTCCATTTGCCCACTAAAGAAAATGCAGAGCTAATGGGGTAAGATATATATATTATAATATTTAGAGGTAGAATTGAAAATACAAGTCATTCAAGAGATGATCATCTTTCAAAGATTGAAAATTGACTTAAAGCTACAGTACTGCCTTTATATTCAGTCAATAAAAAATCCTAGATTTTGATTGCCTTTGGGCTCTGTTCTAGGTACAAGGCGTATAGTTGTAAACAAAAATTATAGTTTCTGTCCCCATGGAACATTTGTCTAATGAGGAGACTGACAAATACATGGTGGAAATGGTATGAGAGAAAAATAAGGGAGAAGGAGAGTACTGCTAAGGGAGTGGGATGGTGGTGGGTTGATGTAGGGCGGCCAGGGAGGTACCCTTGACATGGTGAACAACTAATAGAACATTCTAAGTAGTCATTAAGAAATGGCTTGATAATCAGATTGTATACCAGGCTTATAGTCATTCTAATTGTATTAATCTATGGATAATAGAACTTGAGAAAATCCAGCGGTTAAAGGTTACTTGGCTTAATGTTTAATCATTAAGTGTTTCTAAGATACTTTAGTGCTAAGAAGTGACCTTTTGTTCACAACAGTGTTTTCAAAACATGACCCAATGGGTTAAGACCCTTTTAGTGACAGCTTTACATTAATTAAAAAGAAAGCTTTCCCTTTTTTCAACTATGTGAGGCTAGAGTTTCTTTATATCCTTCAATCATAGTTACATATCTCATAGATTAAATGTAGAAGCTAGAGAGAAACCTACATGTCTTCTGTTCAGCTAGATATAAAGTATTTGTAGAAGCATAAAACAATGCCACAGTTTCAATATTTTTTTGAGGAAAATAGCTGTTTTTTAATTTAGAAAGTATTTTTAACATGTAGTAGGTTTATTGTTATTTTTAAATGAATAAACATGCTAAAACTTTCTCAGTTTTATTTTCTAAAAAGGCAAAAATTGGAAAATAAAACCCACATAAGCAAATGCTATCTCAGTGTCTTAATAATTCTTAAGGTTGAAGATTCCTGAGACTGAAGATTCCTTAGCTTAAGATTTGCTAAGTCAGAAAATTTTAAGAATGCGATTTTATTGTTTTCTTAACAGCAAAGTATTTACTTTTCTACAGATAAGCGCAATGGATGCATCTCCACGCAATGTTTCTCCAGGACTTCAAAATGGAGAAAAAGGTTGGTCCTTGAGTTCCCATCCACTTTTTGAACTCAAAGAAATTTCTTAATGTATAATTTTTAAAATCATTTATTTAGACTTTTTTTTCCTGAGGCATTTGTTCATAGCCTTCCTTTTTTCCCTTCTGTAGAGCATTTGTAATACTGTTAGCTTAAGATTATGCTCACGTATATTGCAAAAAGATAAATTAGGATATAGAAGTATAGCATAGAGAAGGCTTCTGTTAGAGGAAGGACAGAAAAAGCAAATTGAGCATTACAGTCTATTCCCAGATTTTACTGCAAAAATCTTAGAAAGTTTAACTTATGTTTTTATGTCACTAATATCTTTTCCAAACTTAAACTGTTTTCCCTAGGATTTCTTTGGGTCACTTGGCACCATTCTAGACAATTTATAGGGACATTTCACTGATAGAATTATGAGTTGGTCTCATGAGACCAACTCATAATTCTGTTACAACTAAATAACTTTTCCCCCTGAAAATGAGCATATGATTTTTCTTTACTCATGTCTTTCATTCCCTCTTAAGTTGAATGAACAAATATTTTGGTGAGTGTTATGGTCTAGTGGAAGGAATATAGTGACTAGGTGTCAGTCTTGGGTGATAGTCAGAGCTGTCACTGTCATTACAAATTGATTGTGGCTACCCTGTCTATTTCTGAAATATGTGTTAAAATGGCATGATTCATGTTTAAGATGCTAAAGTTCTTTGGTTTAGGAAATAGAAATATGAGCTGACATTTTTATTTCTTTGGAACTAGCATTTTAAAAATACTAGTTAGGTAGGAATGGACTTAATGTTTTAAGATGACTCATTTCGGTGTGTGTTTTTCTTTAGAGGACCGCTTCTTAACTACCCTGTCCAGTCAGAGCTCCACCAGCTCCACCCATCTCCAGCTGCCTACCCCACCTGAAGCCATGCCAGAGCCGTCAGCAGGGCTGCCCCCCGAACTCGATACAGCCAGCAATTCTGAAGGTACAGAGAGTCACTTGCACTCCACAGCATGCCATTAAGAGAAACGCTGCTAGTGCTCTGACAGAATGCTCTTTTAGCCCTTGGCATTTTACAGTTCTGTACTTACTGAAAGTGTTCTTTTATGGAGCGCTTTACCATATCTCTTCTCAGTCACACTACTTGACATGAAAGTATCTCAATAACAAAGTATTATCTGGCTTCATCTACTTTTTGGACAGACAGCAATTTCCAACTGTTTCCCCAACAACAGATACTGTTTCACTGTTGGCAAATGTGTAGTTAGCAAACGTGTCTTCTCTCTTTGTTTTGTTTTGTTTTTAGGTTAGGTAATAACTAATTTTAGTGTAAACTTAAAAAATTATGTTTCTAATCAAACTCAGGTGTAATGGGCCAGTGCACTTTACTGAATTGATGTGGCAGAGTGAACAGCTGTGTCTTGAGTCCTGCATGCTCAGGCAGCGGTTCCGTCGTGACTCCTGCCTGGTCCCTGTGATGGAGATGAGCAATCAGTTGTAGGGTAGAGATGTTAAGACGTTAAAAAACGTGCCCCTTGGAGTAAATGCTGTTACACTTGACTATCGCTTCCTGTTTCAGCCCATAAGAACCATTATTCCTAGATCAGAAATGTTATACCATAATTGGCAGTCGTGGTTTGCATACATGTGTGTTCACCAAAACAAAAGAGTTCACATTTTATCCTTTTTTCCTCTTCTTGAACGTTAAAATTTACAGAACGTTTTTCATCCTAGATGTGTTTGATGGACATTTGTTGGGATCCACAGACAGTCAGGTGAAGGAAAAATCCACTATGAAAGCCATCTTTGCAAATTTGCTTCCAGGAAATAGCTATAACCCGATTCCGTTTCCTTTGTAAGTATTACAAAAGTCAGTGGTGGTTGTGTGTAAGTCTAAACCTCTATGGATTTATCTACATATTTAAATATGATTATTGGACTGCATATATATTTTTTCAGTCCTGAATTACATTTGATCATAATAGAAGAGATAACCTTAAATATAATGTAATTTATAAAATGTAATCCTTATATAGTAGATGAGTGAATGAGAAAACATTAACTAATGTTGCTTAATTCTTAATATTACTGGTCAGAAAATAATTGTTTATTTTGTATACATATACATATGTAGGAGAGTGATTGTATTATTTTATTTACTGGACTACTAGTACATCTCTACAGTTTCTAGAAGACGACTTTCAAGCCTGTTACATACTATACCAGGCACCTTTCATACTACACCATCTTTTATACTTTTGCATTCATTGTAAATCTTTTTGAGATTGACAGGCATAGGGAATCTAGAAGATTTTATTTTTTTATTTATTTATGCATACAAGAGCTGGGGTACAGGCCAGAGTCGCGGGCCGTGAGAGGATTCACCAGAGACAGAGCAGGGAACAGAACAGGCAGACGACTGAAATACACTGCTGAGGGGAGCAGCGGGCGAGGCAGGAGAGGTCTGCTATGCCATGTGGGCCCCCTCCCCGGCCAGTAGCAGGGATCGAACTCATGAGGCAGTGTTGCAGTTTGCTTCATAGCACATTGCTTAACCCACTGCGCCACCAGGGAGGCCCCAGGCACAGGGATCTATAGAAAACTTTTTGAGAGTGATTATTCCAGAACACTCTGATTTGGAAACCAATTCTGTTAATTTTCTCAATAACATTCAAAAAGTTTCTGTTTATAACTTTTATTTGGCTTTTCTTTGTGCAAGTTTGCTAAGTTTTGGCTTACTTACATTTTTATTATTATGCAATATTTAGTTAGCTTAAAGTTGTCCTGGCATTTTTGTGCATGTTTCTGCTCATTTTTTCTCATTTATTCTGAATTTAAAATTTAAACAGTGATCCAGATAAACACTACTTAATGTACGAACATGAACGGGTGCCCATTGCTGTCTGTGAGAAGGAACCTAGCTCCATCATTGCCTTTGCTCTCAGGTATTATTCATGGGACTTTCTAACCTGTAATTATACATTTATAATTTATATATAGTTACTAATTATCTTATTGTTGAGATCTTTTGCACACAGTAGAACAAAACGATTAAATAAAAGCAGAAGTATATCTTCTTAGGGCTTGATAACTTGTTCTCTTTATGTCTGAAAATGTATTCTTTACCCAAATAATGTGGTACAGGTTAAGTCATCAGCAAGCTCCTAAAGCTAAATTGATTAGGCAAGTTATTTACCAGTCCGTATGTCCTATAACCATGTTATCTCATAATATGTATCCAATATATCCTTTCTTTCAATTTACTTATTAACATAATACTTGGAACATATCTGCCTTATGTCTTCTAAATATCTTTTTTGTACTCTTCATTTATTTCTTTCCTGCTTCCCACACCAGGTAAAATTTCCTTACTGGAGTTATGCTGTTCCTGTGTTTTAACACATAGATATTTTATGTTTCAGTTTATATGACTATAGCTATTATGTGTCTTAAAGGAGCATCTATCTTTGAAAATATTATGTATAAAAGAACATAATGTTGTGATACTGACATTATCTTGGCAGTGATTGAACTTTCAGTTTAATAGAAACTAAGGTGTTTAATTAAAAAAAATTTTCTATTGGAAGATAATAAAATTTTAATTTTCCTTTTTATATATTAGATACAAAGAGTCTACATAACCAGAAAATATGTGAATGTCTGTACTATGTAGCATACCAGATATTGTCTATATAAGGAGTGAATGAGATAGGTTTATATGCCTCAGCATTTATGGAGTTAAGAGGTTACTATTTGGATACTGAGAAATTTCTCTTTTAAATTCCACATGATAAAATTTTGACTCTGCCTTTGGACCTTTTTGAAGATAGTATTTGTTTTTTACTTTATTGCTTAGTTTTACAGATTTAAGATATAAAGGTAGGCAAAATCAACCAAATTTAAAATATCTTTTGTACTGTTAGGAAGCAAATATTCTAGATGAGGTCACCTTTTTCTGATTTCTTGGAAAAATAACACAAGCATACCTTGGAAATACTGTGGGGTTGGTTTCAGACAACGGCAATAAAAGGGATATTTATTATAGTAATGAAAGACACATGTATTTTGGTTTCTCAGGGCACATAAAAATTATGTTTACATTATACTGTAGTCTGTTAAGTGTTTAACAGCATTATATCTAAAAAAATACTTTAATAACACTTCATTGCTAGAAAATCTAACCATCATCTGAATGAGTGGGTTGTAATATTTTTGCTGGTGAAGGATCTTGCCTTCATACCATGACTGCTGATTGATCAGGGTGGTGATAGCTGGAGTTTAGGGTGGCTATGGCAGTTTCTTAAAATAAGACATTGACAAAATTTATTCCAGCGACTGACTTTTTCTTTAATGAAAGGTTTCTCTGTAGTATACTATGCTGTTTGATAATAGTTTGATAGTTTGCCCATGGTAGGACTTCTTTCCATGTTGGAGCCAGTCTTCTCAAACTGTGCTGCTGCTTTATCAACTAAATTTATGTAATATTCTAGATCCATTGTTGTCATTTCAACATTTACAGTATCTTCAGGAATCGAATCCATCTCAAGATACTACTTCCTTTGTTTACCCATAAGAAACAACAACTTCAAATTTTGTGAGATTGCAATGATTCAGTAATATCCTTAGGTTCCACTTTTTTTTTTAATTATTGAGGCAGTGTTGGCTTACAGCACTGTATATGATTTAGAGGTATATAGGTTTATGCCTCATCAGAGGTCCTCTTCTACTTCCATCACATCTGAAGTTTCTTGCTCCACTGAAATCTTGAACTTCCTCCTCATATCATCTGTAAAGTTTGGATCAACTTCTTCTAAGCTCCTGCTGTTGTTATTACCTTAAACTATTTCAGTGAATCACAGATGTTCTCAAGAACATCTAGAATAGTAACTCCTTTGTAGAAAGTTTTTTTCTTTGTCCAGATTTATCAGAAGAATTACTATGTATGGCAGCTATAACCTTATGAAATATATTTCTTAAAAAACTTGAAAGACAAAGTCACTCCTTGGTCCAAGGACTGCAGAATGGGTGTTGTGTTAGCAGGCACAAACACAACCTTCATCAGAGTCTGGGACCAGAGGTAGTGTCAAGGAGCGTAATTTTTTTTGAAAGAAATCTTTTGTTCTGAGCAATAGGTCTTGACAGTAGGCTTAAGATATTTAGGGAACCATGTTGTAAACAGATATGCTGTCATTCTGACTTCATTGTTCCTATTATGGGGCAGAGAGAGACTAGTGTAGTATTTATGGGCCCCAGTGTTTTTAGAATGGTAAAATAGCATCAGTTACAGCTTCTCGTCACCAGACCTATTAGCCCCTGACAAGAGAGTCAACTGGTCCTTTGAAGCTTTGAAGCCAGCTGGTCCTTTGAAACTTTGAAGCCATTGATTCTCCTCTCTAGCTGGAATCTAGATGGAATCTTTTCAGTAGAAAGCTCTCTTTTCTGCATTGAAAATCTGTTTATTTTAGCCACTTTCATCAGTGATCTAAACTAGATCTTCTGGATAACGTGCCGCAACTTCTACATTAGCACCTGTTGCTTTGCTTGCACTTTTATGTTACAGAGACAGTTTTTTCCCTTAAGTTTCTATCTCTGCTAACTTAACTCTGCTATTTTCTCCTGCAGCTTCCTCAGTTCTCTGTCTTCATAGAATTGAAAAAAGGTAGAGTTGCTCTGGATGAGGCTTTGGCTTAAGAAATGTTGGTGACTGCTTTGGCCAGACCACTAAAATTTCCTTCATCTCAGCAATAAGGCCTTTTGCTTTTTTATCATTTGTGTGTCCCCTGGGATAGCACTGCTAATTTCCTTCACAATCTTTTCCTTTTCGAGTGGTAAAGAGAACTCACTTGTTGCTTGTGAACCTTTTCATTTTACCATTTTTACCTTGTGACTCCTTTTCTGCTAACCTTTATCTTATCCAATGCCTTATATTTTTTTCCCCTGTGTAAAACTCTCAAACTTTGCATAACGCATTTTGAATTTCTAGTGTGAACCTGTGCTCCCTGGGTTACAATTCTTCAGTATTCCAAATAAATGCATTTTGACTTACCGCTAAAACAACAACAAAACTTTTCCTTCCAATTCACAATTTGGCTCTTTGGCAAGAGAGGCCTAGCTTTCAGCCCATCTTGACTTTCAACATGCTTTCCTCACTAATCTTAATTATTTCTACTTTCTGCAAGACGTCATTCTTTCATGTCAATGCTTAAAGGCTTTTGTAGGGTTATTAATTTGCCTAATTTCAATATTGTTGTGACTCAGGGAATAAGGAGTCTACTGGAGCCAATCGATGGAGCAGTCAGAGAAAACATTTATCAATTAAGTTTGCAGTCCAATATAGTGTGGTTCATGGCATCCAAAAACAATTGCAACAGTATCATCAGAGATTACTGATCACAAATTAGCATAATAACTATAAAAGTAATGAAACTGTTTGAAACGTTGTGAGAATTAGCAAAATGTGACATAGAGACATGAAGTAAGCACAGGCTGTGGGGAAAATGGCACCTATCAGTTTGCTCAACCCAGGTTGCCACAAACCTTCTAGTTATAAAAAATACAGTATTTATGAGGCGCAATAAAGTGAAGCATGCCTTTACACTCTGAGGTATCTTTATTCCTGACATCTGCTATTTATGCCAGGGCCTCCCAGAGTGCTTGGCCAAGAATTGGATTTTTTTTTTTTTGCCAGTGTAACATTAAAAACAATTTTTTTCTTTGAAATTCAGTGTCATTCAGCAGAAAAGCACTGTCTAGCTCCTTTCTTCCCTATTATGTTAAACTCTTAATTTTTATACTTTTTAATTACTTGTTCATCTCCTGAAGGCATTTGATCTAAATGTTAGTATATAGGCTATTATAATTGTTGTTTAGGATATTGATACTGATTTATGTGTTGGGTCATGTTTTTGTTGTATTGTCCATGAAGACATTGACCTTCTTCTTGAAACTTATACTTGATAATTTTTTTTTAGGTAACTCAAATGTATTTGTTTAATTATGGACACTTTATAATGCAAAGATTATTCTAAAGCGTATGCTTGATCTGAAAAGAAGAGCTTAATGTTTAACATTTTTCAAACTATTTCTACCCTAAGTTGTAAAGAATACCGAAATGCCTTAGAGGAATTGTCCAAAGCGACTCTGCGGAACAGTGCTGAAGAAGGGCTTCCAACAAATAGGTGATCCTTGATTGAGTAGACTCTATTTTAATTCAGCTATGTCATCATTTTCTAAATACTTATGCTTCAGTCTTATTATAGCTAGTATTAGTATGAATGTTCATAGGATACAGACAGTGGCACTCATATTTTAGCCAGTAATTGATAGGATAAAATTTTAAGTTTACCAAAGGTCTTAAATAGCTCCCAAGATTTTACAGTTTCTGGTACTTGTCACAGAAGTTCAGTGTATATTGAAGATTTAAACTCAACATTTATAATTTTCTTTATTACTTTCCTTTAGAAATAGCAACTTATAAAATCAGTAAGCTACTGATTGGCTTTGTAACTTAAAGTGTTTGTGAATTCTTTGTAATGATTAAAGATCATAATATTTAAATTAAAAAACCCAAACTACCTCTTTTATTATGTTTAGTATCTTCAAAATTTAGACAGAAATTTTCATAGGCTTATTATAATTCCTACTGAAATAGATTTTCCAACTTTACTAACATAAATTGCGTCTAAATGATATATTATCATAGTGGCTAGCATGAGAAATATGAGATTGGCATTTGCCATAATTGCTTGACTTTTAGGTGCTGATATAACTCTAATGGATTTGATAAAAATATTATAAAAGCCTGTGCTTTCATGTATTTCGTCATACACTTTTATAATATTTTGTATTCTTTTTCTTAATTCCAGTAGACCAAAGCCTTTTTCTTTCAGATTCTAATCTGTGTATATACACTGTGAATCAAATTTCTGATATTGTGGGTAGGGCTAGCTTGGGAGTAGAGTAGTGTAGGAATCAAAGTACTTTCTATTTTATGTCTGAATAGTATCAAACCAGCCTTTCCTTTGTTTTTCATTTTAGTGCTTTAGACAGCAGACCAAAGAGTAGCAGCCCTATTAGAATACCTGACATCGGTGGAGGACAGACAAACCGTGTAGCAGAAGCAGAACCACAACCACAACCAAGTAAGATTACAAATGGAGGAGTAGCTGTTGCCAGTTTTGTTCATAATTGTGGTTTGAAGAGAAAAGCACATTAAATAAGAAATGCCGTCTGGCAAGGATTTATTATTTCTGGTTTTTGAAATACACATTTAAAAAGTTTTGCATATCCTCTTTTGTACCTACTCTGCACAAATACAAATACCAGTGTTACTCATGTTTATTGCCCTGATTAAACGGTTACTGCTAACCAAGGAATGAGTTGAAATTTTTAATTTTTCCACCTGCAGTGACCTGCACATAAAATTAATATGTTACCTCTTATTTTTAGCCAAAAAGGCTTCTGGAATGTTGTCCTTCTTCCGGGGGACAGCAGGGAAAAGCCCCGATCTCTCTTCCCAGAAAAGAGAGACCTTACGTGGAGCAGATAGTGCTTACTACCAGGTTGGGCAGACGGGCAAGGAAGGGACGGAGAATCAAGGCATTGAGCCTCAAGGTGTGTTAAAGGAGACCAATGTGTTATTATAGGCTTTGATTTATTTATTTTAGTTGCTTCTGTTTCTTAAGCCTTAAGTAGATAATTCTTTCTGCTGAAACCAGGGAGGCCATTCCCTTTTTTCTCACATCTCAGTGTGGTGGAGTAAAACAGCCTGGAGAGTATAACTGGTTTTAGATGTCATTGCCATCCCTTATCGTGTGGTAGACTCAGACACTCTTAATTCCATACCTGTACATTGACAAAAGCAGTATCCTCTTTGGTTTACTAAGGATCAAGTGACTTTACACCTGTGAGCATGTGTCTCACTATGTAGCTCATAGTATATATTTAGATGTTTTCATTTCACTACCCTCCTTAGGTATTTATTTTATTTAAGTCTCTGTAAGTCTATAGCTTCAACCTTAGGTGAGATGAAGTTGGTTATCCACCTTCATTTTAAAGTTTTAAAAATATGTCTACCCAAACTACACAAACCTGTTTTTGTAAATAATTGTGTTGGAATATAAGGCACAACCTTTCATTTACTTTGCATTTGACTGCTTCTGTGTTATATTGGTAAGTTGACTAGTTGCGACTAAGTAGAATACCATCTTGCCCTTGACAGAAATAGTAATAATCTTGGAGATCCCAAGGTTATTAGATCATGAATTAATAGGTTAAAAGAATAGCAAGTGCCTAATAATTTTCATTAGTAACGGATATATGTGGTTAGTATTCTGTAGACTGTTACTGACCTTAAGTTCTTGTAATATGATCCTTGGAAGGTATTGGTATTTCAAAAAAAATGATTTTTTTATTATTAATAAAGTTATCTTTATTTTTTAAATTTATATATATTTGACATCAATTGTAATCCCCATGTATTCCCCATCACCATATCACCAGTGCACCATCACCTCAGTCCCCTGTGCTCCCATCTTCCCTCAAACCTCCCCCTCTTTCCTCCCCACCAAGTGTCCTTGTCTTTTAAAAAAAAAAATGATTTTGAAATGTGGAACATAGAGGGTGACTTGTTCTAGATACTAAATGTGTTATAAATCCACAGTACTTAAACAGACTGGGTCTGGTAGTAGATGTGCCATACAGATTGGTTAAATACAAAAAATAACTAAAGTAGACACCAGTATGTTCTGTATATTATATGTGTATCTTAGTGACCAAGAAGTCATCACAAACTATTTAAAATTAATGTGCATGCTGGAAAAAGTGTCCATAAATTCTGATAAAGAAGCCATTGAAAACTAGCCATTTGGTGATTATCATTGATGTAGTATTAAAAAGGTGTCAAATCATAGTTCTGTATAACTAAAACTTATATAATGTTATAAACCAGTATTACATCAAAGAGTTACAAATTCAGAAAAAGACATGGAAACTGTGTATAAAAAGCTAATTTAGTATATTGCTATCATAGGGATCATGTAAATGTGAGAAAAAATTTCTTTACTCTGAATTCTCTTTTAAATATAAAATTTGATTTTTCCAGAGATATATATATTTTCATTGTAATAGTCTACACAGGTTAATTGTATATCTAATTATTGTGACTTGATTAGGGTAATAGTTGACCTGTGTGTTTTTATTGTTACATCAGGTGAAAAAATAAGATATAGTGAACTGAAACCTATTTAAAATTTTGACTTTACTAATAATATTAAACCTTTTAGATGAGGTAGATGGAGGAGATACACAAAAGAAACAACTCACAAATCCTCACGTGGAACTTCGTAAGTATGAAAATATTGTGGGGTGTGGGCAGGGACTGTGATTGAGCAAACTATTATATGGGAGTTCTAATATCATAGTAGATTTCTTGAAATGAGTAATCTGAGGTTAGCTTCATCAGAAATTTAGTTTATTAAACATTACTTAATTTACAAAAAAAATTTATTTATGAATTTTATCAAAACTATGTAACTTTTAAATTGAGAGCTTATGACTTGCTTTAATTTCTGGGTTATTTATTTATATCTTTTACATTATTGTGTAGTCCCTGTAAAATTCCCACCACCAGTTCACCCGTGAACCATCACCATAATCCCTTGTGCTCTTCTCTCCTGTTTTGATCCCTTTTCTTCCCCCTCCCTTGCAGAATGTCTCTTATTTGTTGTTGTTTGCTAGTTTTGTTTCAATAATTATTATATAATCTAGAGTCAGAGTCGAGGTTGTGTGTATTTAGGTGCCAAAAATGTTCCATTCACAAGAATATGTATAGCAAAATTTAAGATTTAAGAGTACAATGATGAATGTATAGTAACCAGAGTAAAATTAAAAATGGGTCTTATTTTGTGCTTTGATTTTTTTGGACAATATGTAAGGGTAGTCATCATGTGCTCTCTAATCCTCCTGAATGTTATTTTAACAGAATTGTAGACTTGCCATGAAAAATGATATCAAGAAAATTAAATGGTGAAGTTTGGTGAAGGCAGGGGTGGGTAAGAAGGAATAGATACTTCTGATTTATAAAAGCTTTTTGTTTTTGTTTTTAAACACTTCTGTCTATATAGAATTTTCTGATGCTAACGCTAAGTTTTACTGTCGACTCTACTATGCGGGAGAGTTTCATAAGATGCGTGAGGTGATTTTGGGCAGCAGTGAGGAAGATTTCATTCGTTCCCTTTCCCACTCATCTCCTTGGCAGGCCCGAGGAGGCAAATCAGGAGCGGCCTTCTATGCCACTGAAGGTGAGTCTCTTTAGTCATTTATAGATTAAATATTATCCATCTCTTTCCTTCAGATAACTTGTTAATCTCCTGAGCTAAGGTAGTTTGGTATTGACAGTTGGCAAGTTTTCTGTTTTACTTTTTATGTTTTGAAGATCAGGAACAAGACAAGGATGCCCATTATCACTACTTCTGTTTAACTTAGCATTAGAGGTTTTGGCCAAGGCTGTTTGAGAGGATGTAATCAAAATACTGAAGAGAATATATACATATGTATGGTATGTAATGAGAGCCAGATACTGATCAGATCTTAACTACGCTCTCTTGTCCTGATTTCTCTCTGTAAATAGTAACAGAGAGCTTCCGGAAAATTCAAAAAGTACCTCAGAGTGATAAAAGAAAGATAGAAATAGAATATTTAACATGAAAATAGACAGGCCAATTTTTTTTTTTTTTAAGGTTGCTTGATTGAGTTTTGCATGGAGGAACTGGGGTCTTGGGCCAGAGGTGTGGGGGGTGAGAGGATTCATCAAGGACAGAGTGGGGAGCACAACAGGCAGATTGACTGAAATACAGGTGAGACAGGAGAGGTCTCTTACTATAGATTACCTCAGTATATATTATGATTGAATAAACCCATGAAATTTCTGCTTTTTAGATGATAGATTCATTTTGAAGCAAATGCCTCGCCTGGAAGTCCAGTCTTTCCTTGACTTTGCACCACACTACTTCAATTATATTACAAATGCTGTTCAACAAAAGGTAGAAACCCCAAACCTTGGCTACTGATGTACTATAGAATGCAATAATTTCAATATCTCTTTCCTACCCTGGCCAATAAGGAACTAAGAGATCGCAAGCAAGTTACATTTAATGTGATTTGTAAAAGTAAATTGAAAACATTAAGGTTAGATAGAAATATCTGCACATTTAGTGATTTGTATTTTTGCTAAGACAGTAAATTGAAATATGGATTGAGGAAAGAGCATAGATTTCTTAGTGAGGAAGACAGGAAGCCAGAGTCCATTTACCCCCTCGTCATTTAGCTGTGACTCTTCCATGAAGGAGTAACATGGGTTTTTGTTTTCGAATATAGTATAATGCATGTTAACTGGACAAATTACAGGTAATATATAGTAAAATATATGGATTTGAGTAACTGTGAGGGATTGTTCTTTGGAACAATGTTAAGAATCTAATATTTTTATTGGTATCACTGCTTTACTTGCTCCTGAGATTCAAGGGTTTGAATTTCTTTCAAGGTACTTTGACTGATCATAGTGAGTCAAAGGGAACCATGTTTGGAGATTACATGGATACTCTACATATCTCTAATGAATTATATATAATTCCTTTTGATAAGAGTTTTACTTTCACCTTTTCTTGATTAGAGGCCAACTGCATTGGCAAAAATCCTTGGAGTTTACCGAATTGGTTATAAAAATTCTCAAAACAATACTGAGAAGAAGTTAGATCTCCTTGTTATGGAAAATCTTTTCTATGGGAGAAAGATGGCACAGGTAAGGATATTGGAACTGTGCAAAGCATTAGCTACTAGACTTCTTTGTGCTACTGTTTCCTGATTATAATAAATCAGAGGCAAGCATCTTATTTGATAGTAAATATTAAACTTTGGTTACCAGAACAAGTTTAACTTTTGACTTGTTGAGTACTGTGGGAAAGAATAAAGAGGAATATTGTGGACTGATCCTGAAATTTAACATAACCAGTATCCTAGAAACACAGAATTATAGATCAAAAGACAGATCTACTTCTGTCATCTCCATTTTAAAGATGAAAAGGCTTGAATCCCAAAGAAATTAAATACCTTTTGATAGTTACATAGCTAGTCCTAGAATTCAGGTTGGTCTAGATTTTGCAGCAGTACTGTTCCTTGTACTATTTCTGGTGTATGGTAAGATAGTTTGTACTAGAATGTAGTTCAGTGCACTGCTTTCTTCATTGAGAATGTCTGTCTTTGAGAAAAATATCAGCTGAATAAAACCATGCTAATGATATAAGTGATTTTACTTTCTGTCACTAGGTCTTATGTGATCATGAACCAGATAACTGACTAGTGCTGGTTTCTGGAATACTCACCAGTTCTCACTGGTCTAGTACCCATGCCTCTCGCCTTTGAATGTGTTGTTTTTCTTGGAGATACATGTTATTTCTATATTGCCATAAGTAGTTGCACAATTTCAAATTTCTTAAGACTACTGACACCTGTTTTTAAACTGGTTCAACAATAAATATATATTTTTAAGTTGAAGTCACATTGCATCATAACATTATATAAACTTCAGGTGTGCATTATTGAAAATCAACATGTGCATATCCTATATTAAGCTCACCTCTGAAAGTCTGGTTTTATCTTTCACGTATCACTGTCCCTTTTCACCTGATTTATACTTTTGGAGTTACTTGCTAATATTCTTAAAGTTGATAAAATGAGCCTGTATTTCTGATGTGTTTTATCAGTTGGGTGCCTAGGTATGAATTTCATATAATAGTTATATCATCACACAATTTGTGTTATGCAATTATATTACATACATTTAGTGACATAAGTTATGGTTATATTTTTAAATTTAAAAGTACAATATGTATAATATTAGTGGCTACACAGAATCTTTTTGCATTTTTGATTGCATAAATGTACCGTTTGTTTGTAGCACATAAATGACAAAGACGTTTTCTTTCTGCTAGGTTTTTGATTTGAAGGGTTCACTTAGGAATCGAAATGTAAAAACTGATACTGGAAAAGAGAGTTGTGATGTAGTCCTGCTGGATGAAAATCTCTTAAAGATGGTCCGAGATAACCCTCTGTATATCCGTTCTCATTCCAAAGCTGTGCTGAAAGCTTCAATCCGCAGCGACTCCCATTTCCTTTCCAGTCATCTTATTATAGATTATTCCTTGCTGGTTGGGCGAGATGATACCAGTAATGAGCTGGTAGTAGGAATTATAGGTAAGTCAGTGAACATCTAGTAAGTATCCACAGTAAAATTTGATGACGCAACTGAACCTGGTCTCATGTTAGCTTTTTGAATATTTTTATAAACTTCCACTTGGACTATTAAGAGGAATCATTTTTAAATTCTAGTATCTTTTATTCAGTTTCTTCATTTCCATTTTCATTATCTTACTAAAAATTTCTGTATTCAAAAAGTCACTTGTAAATGAAGCCTGCTGAAGTTGCTATGAAGATTAAATGGTTTAATAGGGAAAAACCCTTAATATGATAGCACCTGGCATATTGTCAGCTTTCGGTTAAACTATTGTAGAAGTAGTAGTAATTACTGCTGTCATTTGCTCATATTTTTTAATGGAAAGTTTACTGCTAATTTTGCCTTCTGAAACAGATTATATTCGAACATTTACATGGGATAAAAAGCTTGAGATGGTTGTGAAATCAACAGGGATTTTAGGAGGACAAGGTGAGTGGAATTTTCCTTGGTTTATTATTCTTTATACTGTTCTCGTGTCTTTCTTATATGTTAACATTTAAAAAGTGGATACATTTTTTAAATTCTAAAAAATATTTATCTGATTTTATTATAACTTCCAAAATGAGCAAGTAAAGGGAATTGCTTATGTGGGGAAATTTTGGGTTTATATGTGCTAAAATGCCAAAGATTCTCACAATAAAAGTTCAAGAAAAAAGTGGCCAGAGGTTCTGATTGAGAAGTGTCTTTAACACTTGAAATCTTCCAAGTGCTCTGAGCACTGCTGGCTCATTTGTGCTTTCAAATTTCTCATCTCTAAGAGTCTTTTAAAGTAGACCTCCTGCCAGGGTGGGCCTGGTACTTCCACGAGGGCAGTGTGCTCTCCGGCTCCTATGTGAGCCAGCTGCAGTGTGGGTGTCTTGGTGATAGTTTTCACAAAAGAACATAGTTGTTGAAGTCAGTTGCCCAATCAGTTATGTAACAGCTTTCTTTCCCTTTTCCTTTTTCATAATCTTAGGTAAAATGCCAACTGTGGTCTCTCCAGAATTGTACAGGACTAGATTTTGTGAAGCCATGGACAAGTATTTCCTGATGGTACCAGACCATTGGACAGGTTTGGGTCTGAATTGTTGAAGTGAAGCACATATTTTGAAATGGACTATGAAGGAAAGAGGACTGGAACAAAGCACCAAAAAATAAGCTCCATGTTTGATTTCTTCATCGCATTCACCACTTTATGCAAAGGCTTTTCAGTTCTACAGTTGTATAGATTGTCTATAACTGACGAGTTAAAACTGTGGATTTGCACTTCAGTTTTTGATATACCTGTGAACTAGCTAGCCCTAGGCTGGGAAGTTGCACTTAAACTTATCCAGACACATTTCAAGGAAACAAGGGCAAATGTATGGTTAGAGTGAGGAGATAGGGTGAAAAATGGGCAATCATATTTGTTAACAATTCAGTTAAGGAAACAATGTCTCATCGGTTAGGGTTCTCCTGGTGTCACATTTAGCACTTTTCATTGCTTACAAACCATTTGTACAGGTGGTGAATTTGTTTTGTGTTTCTTACATAACAATTTACTGTTGCTCATTATTAGAATTTCTGAAACCTTAAAACAATTCTGAATTATTCTGTTAGTAGCCAGTTGAACAAATTGACACCATATGTTCTCATTTTATTGAGAAATTTGACTTAAGATGAGAATCCTGTCATGTTCTGTAATTTGCCCTGTTTTCATTGTGTTCAAGATTTTTCAGTTTCTATCTTTGCTTCTCTGGGTGACAGGAAGCTATGACCTTTAACCTTAAGCCTTTTTCTTGAGCTCTTTTAAAAATTTGTTTACATTGTTTGTGCAATTAATATGTTAAGCTGCACTTATCTGCACATATTCATATTCTAGGTTTTCCCTTCACTTTTAGGGAAACTTTAGTAAATGAGTCTACAGTGACCAAATAGAAAATTATTAATGGAGGACTTTTTTGATATAAAAATAAGCTAGATCCCATTGCAGAAATTAGATGAAAAGGAAGCACTTGCTTGTTTTTTTGTAGACATAAAGTGTCTTCTTAAATATAGGCAGCAATTTAAGTGACATCTATGATTAAGATGTTTCCAGTGTAGCCATTCCTATTTTCTAACTCTCCACCAGGTTCTAGGCCAGTTCTGACTATTGAGAGTGTTAAGAGATGAAATAGGAACTTCTTGTTTAATAGAGTCTTCCTTTATTTAAAAAATAACCTGAAGTACTAAACAGTTCTTTGATGAAATAACATAGCCCCAAAATATTTCCTCTTGGCTTCTTTCTATAACAAGGATGATTTGGCGTTTTATCAAGTTTGAAGGGATCCATTCTTTTCAGCCTTCCTATAATAGTACATTTGTATTGTATCTTTCACACAACAAGAAAAACAAATCTGGGTATACTCCAGTTAGAGACTCAAAGTATGTGAAGTGGGAGCATTTGGAAAACCTGCTTTAGGGAATGAAATCATTACTTTAGTGTTGGTGTTGATTAGAATTGGGGTTTAAGTTATCTGATGATAAGTATCTCCCATTCCTTCCCTACCCCCACTTTTTTTTTTTTTAAGAAAACATACGTTGTGCCTTTTGAAAATATACAAAACACCAGTGATTTTAGTTTTCATATCGAAGTAAAGGAGCTGCACAGGGACCTTGAAGGCAAACATCACGTGTTCATTATTTCTGTCAACACACGTAGGATTACTTACCTATTGATTTCCTGCAATCCTAGTCATTGCCACTTCCAGGGTTTCTTCCTAGACTGTAATTAGGCTGTTTCTTTTAGTCGCAGCACTGGGTCTGCAGCTTGAATGTTTCATTAGAGTAGCTCCCGACAAGGAGGTGTCATGTTAATCTGGTTCTCCTTGCCCATGACTTGAAGTAATTATTTCTGCCTCTTAAGTAATACTGTGATTAAAAAATTCCAATAGTTGCTGCCTTGCAAAGATGATCTGTCCTTTTAAAACTGTCTTCTTGAATGGGACATATGAAATTTAATTTTTTGTGTGAGTAATAGAACATTATCCACTGCACCTTGTTCTTGTTCCAACCACTCACATATTTATAAGATGTTTCAAATATTGTCCTACTCTGTGTTAAGCATTGAATGACTATGGGTCTCTTGGTCTCTTTGAATTCCCTTTTGAGGCCTGAAGAACATTAATATTGAAGTTAGGAATGAAGAAATCTTAAATTAGTAATTTATAGTAAAACACAAATCCTGAGAATAATTTGTAGTAGTGTAATAAAACAATGTGAACATGTTGCATTGTATAAAACTATTACTTCTAAATGTGCAGTTTTTTCATCCCATGAGAGCTTTATTAAGAAATAAAAAGGAGTTAATTTTTCTTACCCAAGCCTAAGGAAATAGGGAAATAAGCTGTTGTAAGCCCTTTTGTAGTCTATTTAATATTTTAAATTTATAGGTATTCAAACTTTCCTATAAAATATTCTACTTAAACTTTTAAGTAGGTATTGTAAAAGGGGTTATATTATTTTTTTTTTTTTTTGGTGGCATCAGCTTCTCCTTGGCATTTTACCCATACATTGCAACGGACTTGGATAACTTCCAAGGAAAGTAATCTACCCATAGAAAGTGGACTTAGCTAAACAGTGAAAACTCCTATGAAAGAGCCTGATGGGAAACAGTTCAGGCTGTTCATTTTTCGATGAGTGTTAACATACTGACTTATGCAGTATTCAGACCATCTCGTGCAATGCTTTTTTGTTTGTTTTTGTAACACAGGTGCAGTGTATTATAGAAAAATAAGAATTACTATCATGAGAAGTTTTATTAATGCTGTGTTGGTTTTGTAAAACATGTACATTATGTCTTTGGACAGGTTTAATTTTAACTAGAGAAATGACATTGTAAATCGTAATAGCCTCTTAATTTAATACGAAAAATTCAATTAACAATATTGAAAAGAATGTATTATATTGTATATATTTCTCTACTTTGGTTCTAGCTGTTTTATATGACTCGACATGTTATTTAAGAGATAACTGCCTTGAATTTTGGAAACTTATACTGTAAATAAAGAAGACTTACAATAAACTGAGACTCCACTTAGATTTGATTCTGCTTGAGGAAATTTGCAATAAGGAGAGAGGGAGTTTGCTGAGCAAGCCTAACAGAGTCGCCCTCTCTGTTCATTCTCTTCCCTGTTGCTTTCCAACTGGACAACTGAAGTGTTCTTGTAAGTAACCTTCTCTTTAAGTCCCAGAGAGGGGGTCTTAATCCCACATCCTTCTAGTGTTTTTGCTCTCCCAGTAAGACACACAAGAACCCAGCCCTTTTCTAGCCTGAAATGGTTGAATTCACCTGAGAGTGACTCTGTCTATTACTTGATCCCTGTTCAGAGGTGAAACTGTTTCCTTGGCTAGCTGAAATGTTTCTGCCTCAGCAGCTGTAGGGAGGCACCCACATGGTGTCCCCCATAGCATCCTTTCCTGCAGGGAAAGGGAGCTGCTGGGCAAAGTGGGGGGCGGTGACCCCTATGCCTCGGATGTCCTGGGGTACTGTCTGCTTTTCTCCTATAGTGGCAGGAAAAGCAGATGCATAGTAGGTACTGGATACTGAGTTCCTGCCCCCCATTCACCTGTAAGTCTTTTGTGTAGGAAATGAATTTTTTTGCTTAACAAAGCTTAAATTTTTACCCTAATTTAAAAAATTTTGTTTGAAAAATAAGATTTTTTATTTTAACCATTTTTGAGGGTATAGTTAAGTAGTATTAGCCAAATTTACATTGTAAAATACTTCTCCAGTACTTTTTCACTTTGCAAAACTGAAATGATACCTGTTTAACCACTCTTCTTTTGTCCTTTTCCCACAGTTCCGTTCTGTTTTGTTTCAATGAATTTGACTACTGTAGATTCTTCTTTTTTTTTTTTTTAAAGATTTATTTATGCATACAAGAGCTGGGATACAGGCCAGAGCCGTGGGAGGTGAGAGGATTCACCAGAGACAGAGCGGGGAGTAGAACAGGCAGACTGACTGAAACACACTGCTGAGGGGAGCAGCGGGCGAGGCAGGAGAGGTCTGCTGCACCATGTGGGTCTCCTCCCTGGCTGGGGATCAAACTCATGCTTCTGTGCCATGGATGCTTCAAAGTGCGGCACCCAACTTGCTGCGCCACCCGGGAGGCCCCAGACTACTGTAAATTCTTAAGTGGAATCATACTGCATTTGTCCTTTGTGACTAGTTTATTTCACTTAGCACAATGTTCTCCAGGTTAAACCATATAGCACACAACAGGACTCCCTTCCTTTTTAAAGGCTGAATAATTTCCAGTGTGATGTGTGTATACACCCTTTCGCTTCCTTAAGAGGTTTATAGTTTAATGATGGCAATGGATATTTAATAAATAACCATATGATGTAAGGTAAAGATTGATAAAGGTTTATTTTGTTGGTGGAGATAAACAACATTATCTCATTGAGAATGTTTATTCAATTAGCAACATGACAAATTTGCTGACTTGAAGAATGCTATGTTTCAGTGAATTTTGAAAAGAGTTGTTTTTGGTGTTTAATTTTTAGAGACCTAGATTAATTACAAATTCATTTTTCTCCCAAGATGGAGACTTGATGCAGTCTTCTTTGTAAAGTAGATCCTTCCCCCACTCCTCTCCCCAAGAATATAAGGAAAAGTTTAATTTGAGCATCTAATTCAAGTATCTCTTAGGAACATGCTAAATAGCTCAGGCAGGGGAGGGGGGGAGGTTTTATAAGGTAAGATAGAAGATAACTCAAAACCCAAGTAAAGATACCTACATAAAATCTTAGCTAAAAACCTATTAATAGCTTGAAACTACTCTATGGAATCAGTAACCTTTCCTCATTAATTTTTGTTTTTCCCAATGATAGTGTTTTTTTTGTGTGTAGGTGAAGGCATGGCCTTTTAGGGATAGAGCGCTATTACTGTAAGTAGCCACAAGCAGTCTTTCTGCATAAGTCCGCATGGCTTATCATGTGACGGGGTGACTAGTTTATTTATTGTGACGATTACTGTTGAATCCCAGCCTTTTTAGGCCCAAGCCAGCTATCCACACAGGCTAGATGTACAGAGCCCACCAGCCTATGAGACGGTTGATGTGTAACTGTGTCTGTAGAAAGGCTCCAGGTTGGGTGGTGCCTTTTGGATCCCATCAAATGGTCTCAGTAGTTCTGATTTCCAGGGAAGGCAGGAAAAGCAGGCATGGTGTGGATAAGCAGTGGTAGCAGAGGTAGAAATAAGGGAAGCTGAGCTTGAGTACAGTGAGCTCAGTAGAACACAGCTTAGGGGCATGACTACGCTCATGTCTCCCGCACTACGCATTCAGTTGCCTGAGTTGCCAGCAAAAGCTGTCAGCAATAAAAAATGACTCTTCTGGATTCCCATGAAGCCAAACAGGATTTCCATTCTTTCTTGCATGTAGAAATTGATGCCTGTAGATAACCTTGGCATAGCCTGCTCCTTAGTCTGTGAGAGTCTGGTAATAGGTGCTAATTATACCCAAAGGTTTTTTGTTGTTGGTTTGTTATCTTTTATTTATTTTAAACTGTACGTTTTTTACTGGGATAATTTTGCTTTACAACACTGTCTAGAAACACCTCTTCAGATATACCTGGCATTTCCACAGGGCATGTTAGAGAAAAGAGACCCAAGCTGGCTCAGCCATCAAAAGCCTGTTTGTGTGTGTGTGTGTGTGTGTGTGTGGGTGGGTGGTTGGGTGTGGGGGGGTAGCACTGTTTATTAGTGTCCACACCTTCATCTCTTCCTGGCATCTTCTCATGTAGCTGAGGTAAGGCTTCCCACCCCTACCACCAAAGCACCCATAATCCTCCACAGTCTATTGAACCTACTCCCCACTTTACTTCCACCCCCTAAACTTTCCCTCTGGTAACCTCAATTCTACAGTCAGACTTCTAGGGTTTGTTTGGTTTATTTTTTTCTGTTTCTTTATATTCCCCACATGAGTATGAGTGAAATCATCCTGTATTTTCCTTTCTCTTTCTGACTTAATTTCTCTTAGCATAATCCCTCTGCATGGAGTTTTAAATACTTCATTGCCATATTATACATTATAATAACATGCCAACCTCACCATACTATTAACATTTAGCCTTATGTTGTTTCCATGTTTTCCAGTCAGCAGCAATTGCATTTGTGCCAAAATAATAAAGTATTAAATGATGTTGGAAATCTAATGTTTTAAACCAGCAGTTTAAAAAATTTACAAAGAACACCAACCAAGTAAATTTGAAAGGAAATTTTATTCATATTATTTTATAATTTTCTTACTTAAATTGAAATGCCTGCTGTTGTATTTTAATATATTTCATACATATAAATAAAATCAAGGCTGGCAAACAGGTGATTTTCATCAGATAGGCTTTGTTTGGTTGAAGTTGCACTGTTTTTGTAAAACTTGTCCTTGTTTGAAGTTAAAATTTCATGTCACCACAAGAATTGATCCACAGAAGCTCATTTACAATCTGTAAACTGATTTGTAAGCGTACCCACAGGGCTTCAGTATTATTTTTGGACTTTCTCTCCAACCCACACAAGCAATTAAGTAAGAATAAGAAAACATTCTTCTGAGTCATTAAAACCCAAATTCCACTAAGTGACAAGTTGCTTCATCTCTTGAGCTTCTAATATTTGTTGCTGTTGTGTCCAGCAAATGGGCTCTGTTGTCGGCCACGCCGTGCACAGCTCGTCTGCTCTACTGTGTGCTCCCTCTACCCCTGTCAAGTCTCTAAGCTTCAGGACCTGATGTCTTCCATATCTCTGGGGACTGGGGAACAGGTGCTTTTCCTGTTTGTTTCCTGTGTGTTTTCTAAACGTATAAAACTGGGAGTTCAGATTAATATGGGGGAAACCCATTCAGGCATGTTTGGTCATGGGGACAGAGGCATCCTTCTTTAGTGCCTAAGATTGACTTGAACAGAATATGTCCATTTAACTTGATTCAATTACAAAGGCAACTCAGTGGCCATGTCATTCCAGGGTTTTCAAGCAAAATTGACTTGACAGGGTGTCTGACAATGTGAATATTCTCTTAGTTCCTACTGCTCTCCGGATTTATAAGGTTTTAGCAAATAATCTTATTAAATGATCAATCCAGGCTATTCATACAAATGTTATAATGAGCAAAAAAAAAGTGTATTGGACAAATAATAACATTTTCATGAAAGTTTAAGAGTTTTAGAAGGATGTGGAAAAATACAGGAAGGCAAAAAGTAGCACAATTTTTTAAGGCTTGTTTAGGATTTGTGCTAGGTTGCTACTAATTTAATTCAGGTCCTGAAGTCCCAGGCAAGGATTGATTGCTGAGGTTGGATTATAGAAGTTCTAAATCGACTCTCACCTGTGAGTGTAAATATTTTGCTACTTTTTCCTTTTGTTTCCCAACAACACAGGTTGTTGGAGGCTCTTACTGAAAATAATGACATTAAGAAGATGCTCTTCTCCAGGGAAAAGTTATTTCTGTTTCAATACAACAATAACAGCCACTTCCTCTCAAACACGACTGATGTCAGCAGTACATTATAGGGATACCTGTTCTCAGCTATTCTCTTTGGATTCTAAACAGTCGTTCCTACAAAGGATGTGAGAAGTCCTTTTGGTGCAGTCAAGATTTTTGTTCTGACAGACTGTCAGCCCTCACAAGCCATGTGTGGTTTCCATCTTAAGTTAGGGAGAAAAATCTTTTTTGAATCAAAGTGTGTAATTGTTTTTGGGTTTTTTTCTAGAATACAATTTTGCATTCATTTCCAATTTGTTTGCTGGTATAATGTTACAAATCCTTAAAGCCTATCTTAAGTAATTTCTCTGTTCTCTAGACAGGCTTATGTTTATGTCTACAGAATAAATAAATTACTGAACATAGGTTCTACCTACAATATTATACCAGCAAACCAAATGGAAATGAGTGTAAAATTGTTTTCGGAGAAAAACTAATGTCGTGTTTCTCTTACGTTATTTAACCAAGTGACTATTTGTCTTTTCCAAACCAGTCTTGAAATGAGAATTTGGCCTCCATAAAATTCTGGCAAAATACGTTCAGCAATAGTTGTGCAACCTCCATTTTCATAAAGTCACCACTGTAGAAAACTGGTGGAGCATATTAAATATTAAGTACTTTAATAAAATAAATACACAGATGGTATTAAAAATCGCAATGATGAAAATAGTCAGAAAAATATGGTTTACTTGTTAATGAGATGTTAAAAGATGTTTCCTTTCATTTATCTAACTTCTTCCTTTCAAAACTAAACTGGAATCGAATTTTTTTTTAAGTGGGTGTCATGACCTACAGGAGAGGAAGTTTTGGAGGGAGAGTAGGCACAGTGCAATTTCTGCTACCACCGAATATTTAACTGAGACCTTGGTCAAGTCACTTAACCCTCATGGAGCCTCAGTTTACTGGTTGATAAAGTGGGGACAATAATAGTTCTCTGTGGGGTGGTTTTAAATGAATGGTAAGATGTCTACTTTTGTTACCACGGTATAGGCCCACCTACACACACACGACTTCCAGTGGTGAAGATGAAGTTGAAAACCAGAGGTACTTGGAGGAACACATGCTCTTTTCTGCACATCGTATAGTTCCTCAGGAAGTGTCCACAGTGTGATGATGCAGTTTGCTCTACCACAGTTGCCAAATATCCAACAATTAATCATAGTTGACAACAAGCCAGGTACTTAAAAGCCATACGCTTTTTAAGGTGCTTTGGGGAGTGTTCATGAGAAGGACATGTATGTTATGAACTGTAGTGTGTTTTATGCCCAGGTCATAAATTTATAAAATACTCTGAGTGACCACAGGTCCATGCCTTGAAGTTTGTTACACTTGCCTTAGAAACAAGAGGCTTAGCTCCCCCTGCAGGGCAAAAAGGGAATAGGTTTTGATCAGGAAGCAGAAACAGGAGAGGAGAGCCCAGGCTAGAGCTTTTTATTGGGGTTTCTGTGGGAAAGACAAGGCAGGGTAGAGTGGACAATTTAGGATTGGTGAGTTTTAAGAATGTTGACAGAGTTTGGGCAATGGGAAGGGTCCCTTAGTGCCCAACCCTGGAAAGATTAAGATAGAGGAACTGCCCCGAGGGGATGCCAGCCAGATGGAAGACACTTGGATTTGAGCTGGTTCCTGTGCATATGAAAGGCATGCACTTCTCTGATTCACTGACTGTCCCTGGAGAGGGCAGTCTCTTGCTAGGTGCAAAGGTTTTTTTAAGAAGTCAGAACAGAGCTGGTGGTGCAGGGCTTGTTTCAGCACTATCAAGTTACCAACAGCCACTGCTGGCTGAGTTCAGTCAGGCCAGGAAGCTGACCCATATGGCACAGCAGATCTCTCCTGCCTCAGTAGTGTATTTCAGTGGATCTGCCTGTTCTGCTCCCCACTCTGTCTCTGGTGGATCCTCTCTCACATACACCCTTCCTGCCCCCAGCCCTCCGTCCTACTCCTCCATTCTTGTATGCATAAATAAATAAAAATAAATCTTAAAAAGTTAAAACATAATACAACATGACTTATACACAGAAATAATGTTCTTTGTTGAAATGATACAATGGAATAATCATGGTAAATGTACATTTGCACAATTCAAAGTCCTAGTTTTGCAGTTGCTTTTTTTAATGATTCAGGGAAGGCTTTCTTGGAGGGGGTGAAATATTAATTAATTCAGCCTGAGTTGTTATGTGGGCAATCAACTTTAGTATTATAAAAATGGAATTATCTTCTGCTTATTGGAAATATATTTACTACACTGAAAGTCAGCAAAGAGGCAAACTGTTAAGCACATTACATTATAATGATTAAAAATAGAACCTACATTCCACATGAATTCAGAGGCCTTTGGTAATGGTGTTCCACACAGAGCATTCCTCACCTACAATCTCCAGCACTGGAAACATTCCAAAGGCACAGAATTACTCCAAACCAATTTTCCAGGGCCATGGGCATTTCTCCATTTCATCCACACTTCAGTTACAAGACCTTCAGGAGCCACACAATTCTCTTAACAGTTAATTTTCAGAGTGCCCTGAGGAGTCAAGAATCTGCATGGGTTGTTTCCTGGCACAGAATAGCTTCCAGTAAGTGCTACTTTCCTTAGCAAGTTCCTATTCTGTATGATGATTTATGTGAAATTTAAGAAGCAGCCCCAGGGAGCTACATGACAGAGGAAGCAGCCCGAAGTCATAGGACATAAACCTTAAATTCATAAGATGCTTTTATGTGAATTATGATAGTGCCTGGTTTAATAGAATTTACAATTTAGCCATGAATTTCCTTGTCTTTATAGAAACTGAGTTATCCGTGATGAGGATTTTAGCTTGTCACATAAGACAATGTTTTTATGATCATGAAGGATAAAGTACTTTATATATTATTAGAATTAGGATCAGTAGATTCTTTGTATATCATAAATTGTCTTGCTATCTCCCTTATTGAAGAAGGACTTCTCCCTAAATATTCCTGGCCTTTTGTCCTGAGATTTCCTCTCAGTGGCTTCTCTGGTTCTTGAATACAGCTCATGGTTCAAATTTCACACGTTGTTGAAACTCATCTACTAACCAAAAAATGCAATTCTTTTTCTACTGTCTTTATCTGGCCCTGTGGTGGCACCAATCTGGGGAAAAGTTTAATTTCTGTAGAACTTGCTTTCTTTTGCATAGATAATCTCAAAGTCTACTTTCATCAGGAGCTGTTGACCGGAGGACCTAAGCCACTTTCTCCAGTATTGGCTTTGTCAGTAATAAAGATGGAATTCTGTCACCATTTGCTAATCCATTGTATCTACTTTTATTGAATCTACACATTGGTGAGAAAAAAATGATCATTTTCACACTCAAATCCCAACACAACAAAAAAATGAAGATCAAAGAGGTTGAGATACTAATTTGGTTCACATAGGAAACCTGAATATTCGAGCACAAAATCCTGAGCTCTTTGCAGTTTATCACACCTTGCAATTTATCACACACTCTTACCTCTCTTTCATATATACATTATCATTACTTGTTGTACCATCACTTGCTAGTTCTGTGGCTAGGGGAAAGTTACTGAGCCTTTCAGATCCCGAACTGTTTCAGTTAATAATGCTTACCTCACTGAGTTATTGAATTAATAAAACAGATGTAAAATAACCCTTTAAATTCCTGATTTTCTTTTCACCTTGCCCCTAAATGTACTAGGTCAAATTTTAAAAAATCTATTTGGAACTTGCAGATAGTGTTTCTTTATATACCCTTTTAAATATTTATTAGGGAAATTAGCATCACATTATAATTGATAGAATTAAAATACACAATTTTTATCACAGCTTTAGAATTTCCTAAGTACAAAATAATTGTATTCTGCACTTAAATGTTGAATAAATCACACTTAGTATCAATATGCTGCTACATCTAAAAGAACAGTAGAACCCTACATGTCTTTGGTAGAAATTATTGGTTGTTGGCAGAATATGGCGATGACTCCCAATGATCCATGCCCTTGTAAAATCAATATCTTATTAATTCAATAACTCAGTGAGGTAAGCATTATTAACTGAAACAGTGAAACTGTGACTTGCTGCGAACCAATCGAATATGGCAAAAGAGAAGTGACTATGCAGATTTAATCATCAACACCAATCATTTGATGTTGAGTTCCATCAAAAGGGACATTTTTCTAGGGAGGTCCGCCCTAATCGGCTAAGCCCTCAAGAGGATGAGAATCTGCAGCAGAGGAAAATTCCCTCTTCGTCTTGAAGTAAGCTGCCCTGTTGTATGAGGACCACATGATTGGAACCTGAGGGCAGCCTGCAGAGCAGAGAGTGACCCTTGAGTGACCAACAGAATACAGGGCTTTAGTCCCACAGCCACAAGAAACTGAATAACCCCAAAAGGAGAGATTGTTATGTTTAAATAACATACTGACTCTGTTTTCCATGAAAATAAAAGCGCATAAGTAAAAATAGCATGAGTATTTTAAAAAATACTCATCTCCCTTTTACCATTTCCTTCTTAGAACAGAAACAAAAGCCCGTACTTTAAAATATCAGCAGAACAGTTTTTATTGTACTGGTCATTCTCCAAGTTACAATCACTTCCTGATAGTGTTAATTCTTTTGTTTAGTACTTCTCTTTAAAAATTATAGGGAAAACAGTCTGTTCCCAGAAACTGTGTCCTTTAATTTCATTTTACATGTGCTGTGATTATTTTTAAAATGGTCTTTTGAATAAAGGACATGAACAGGTCATTGGGAAAAAAAAATGAACAGTAAAAGGGGCTAATAAAAAATGTTTCCTTACTAATATTCAAAGACATGCAAATTAAAATAATAAGGTACCACTTTATTTCTCAAACTAATACTTTTAAAATTGATATGTAAATTTTATGGTTAGTATTGCAAACCAATTTTTGGCAATTGATGCACATAATAGAAACTCGAAGAATATTCTCCCTGACCCAACATTTATACTTTTGGACTTTGCTCCTTAAAGCTCTGTGGTCTTCAGATGGAAAGTTGGACAAAGCCTGGAGGTATCAGAGCAATGTGAAGTCAAGGAAACACTGAGTTATCTCCTGGGCTGGAGTCACTTTCTAGATTTCAACCACATGTTATCTATCGATCTTCTATGTCAAATTTATTTGTAAAGCTCTGGATCTGAAACCAGGGAAGATAGATTTTCAGCCATGATGTGTCTTCTCCCAACTTCAGACGAGATCGGGCGCGTTCAGGGTGGTATGGCCGTAGACTCTTCTCCCAACTTCATAGTAAAAGAGCTATGAAGACCTGGACACAAACCAAGTCTGATAAACACCTAATTGCCAAGACTATTAACCATTAGGTCTGTTGAACCAAACCAAGAAAAAATTTAGAAGAAGGTGTTTCTTACTAAACAAAGCAGCCCTCCCCAGCTGAAGCACATTTGAAGGCATTGCCTAGCACCACGCTGATTCAGAGGCCAGACATCCGGGCTGTCAGATCTTCACCATGTTCTGTCAGTAATTACTTTAAGCAGCTAGATTACTGTTTCCCTCTCTTCACTTTCCTGTCTTTTTAGATACAGAGTCTCAGAAAACTTTGAATCATCAGATCTTTAATTTCTTCCAAATAGTAACGGGCACAAGAAAGTGTCCCAGTTACTTTATTCCAGAGAAAGTCAGATATAGATTATGCTCATCGTAATACTCATCTTCTGGACATCATAGATTAAGCTCTGGTGAATCATTCTCACATGGCCTTTTGTGTTGTGATCAACAGATCTAGGAGCAGATAGAGATGATGACACAGGTGGTTGTAGATAAGGTATTGACATAGATATTCTACGACTTCACAAGTACACCTGTGTTTCATGTACATCTGGACTATATCAATACCCTATTGAGCTGTAGAGTGTAAATAAGTCAATACATGGGAAACTCTTAGAATAACACTAGACACATAACAATCAATAAGAATTAGTTGGAGAGAGATACAAAAAGACTGAACCAGACACACAGAGAGAACCTGCTAAAAAGCATCATTTTTGGAAGATGTCTTAGTCAGTTTGGACTGTTATAACAAAACTCCCATAGAAGGGATTGCTTACATAACAGCCTGTTATTTCTCATGGTTCTAGAGGCTGGGAAGTCCAAGATCTAGGTGCTGTGGAATCTGGTGTCCCATGAGGGCACTCTTCCAGGTTTGTGTGTTTTTGACATGGTTGAGAAATCATCTCTTTTCTGTTTCTTCTTTAACAGGACACTAGTTCCATTCATGAGTGTTTGCCTTTATAATGCGATCACCTCTTAAAGGTCCCACCTCCAGATACACTGGAGATAAGGGCTTCGACAAATGAATTTGGGGATGACCCATACAGTCCATAAATAGGTGAGATATAAAATACCAGGAGTTTATATCCTACAGAAGAAAATAGCTTTTATAATTGACGGACTTTTAAGATGAAATAGCAATTTAATCTCTGTTCCTTTTTAAAAACTATTTTTCTTTTCATTCCTTGAACTCCCATATACAAAGGGACACCAATTGGACTGAACGTTTCTGAGATTTTGGGGTCTGGATGTTGTTTCCCTTCCTATCATGATCGTCCTATAATCTCATGTTCCCAGAGAAAGCACTTTATATTATTATAAACAGTTACATGCAGCATCAAAATTGATTTGCAACAAAGATTAAACAATCTTTGAGGGAGAAAGGACATATATTCTTACTTTACAAATAAGCTTCTGGGAGAGTTCAGGATATCTTAAGTTATTTAGCTAGAACAGGATGGAGCTAAATCCTAAATAAAGTACCCTGCAGTTCCAATTGCTCTTCAGGTTTCCACATCAAAGCACAGCAGATCAATTAACAGGCAGTTTCTGACTTAGAACGCATCACTCACAACTGGCATACTCTCTTGAAAATCGCCTTACAATGCTTTTCGTTTCCACCTTGTTGCTTCGATTCCCTTAGGAAAAATTCCACCGGCTGCAGGAATAAAAAAACACTTAGTTACATTAGAACTTAATGTCTCCCTCCTCTTTAAAAGTGTGTCTCTGTTCTTTGCAATTAGATGATCATTTTCCATAATAAAAATGATAAAGGCAAATAACATTTGGGTTATTATGTTTCTTTACAGCATACTATTATGCCAATGTGATGTCACAGTATTGTAATTTTTTATCTGATTATTCTCTCAAGAGCACTGGCCACATCACTCCAGTGACATTTTAATAGAGGCATCCCTCTTTTCTCTGTGTTACAAAGAGCAGGAAATGGGTGTTCAATGGTGAAATAACTGATTCCAGGGTCACAGAAAATTCTGCAATGGCTTTGAGTCAGGCTCTCCTGCTTAACTCAGTCCACAAACACAGCATCAGGCTTCCTGCAAGAAACTGCACAGGTGTGGTTGGAATCATGAATGGACATGCAAAGATGGAACACTTCACCCTCAACTAGTGGCCCCTCACCATGCAGGCTGTGGAATCCACACACTTTCAGGAAGGCCCGCCTTGGACGACATTCCATGCTGTTCCATAGCACTGCTGTGGGTTCTCTTCTTTCTGCAGTGTCCACTCTTAAGTTCCATTCCATGAGATAACTTGTTAAGTCACATTTATCTCACGATCTACTGGGCTGTGTTGTTACATACATTGTAATTCCTGAAATCCTCTGTCTTTACATAAAATGCACCTTTATAAACTATGTGGTTTGAAGTAACAAGTAAATAATAATTGTGTAATAGACATGAGATAAGAAACATATCAGAGATAAAGTAGAAGTGGTAAAATAAGCATGGCTTTCAAAGAAGCTGTCAAAAGATTATGGCCAAACTCTTGGGATATGAGACCTAGCAATTCACTATCTATACCTCTGCAATTCTGCTTCCCTTGATGTTTATTTACAATTCTATCCTCAGGAGCTCCAAACACAAGTTTTAGGTGATGTGTATGTCAGGGGAGAGAGTACTAATCCAAGGTTAGCTACCAAACACTCACCAATAAGCAGCAAATATCCGGCTGCGCATACTTCTCGGAGCATAGCCCCGACCTAAGAAAGCAAAGGAAGATTATTTGAACCCGTCACAAATACATTGATTGAGTAAAATAATCTTAGCATCAACATTTATGACCCATTCTTAGAATTAAGGTATTCTGATTAGTAATAATAGGTGTTAATTAATAATATGAAGATGCTTTTATTATACCTGAATTTAAACATTAGAGAAGGTTATACATTCAATATATTGGAAAAGACTAGATTTCTAGTAATTTATTTTTCATTATTATGAATGTTGGGAATATGTCATACTTTATAGAATGATACAATGACAATAAGGACACACATACAGTTTATTAGGGAAAAATCTCCAAACACATCATCTACCCTCCTTGGTATAGCTCTAGAGCATTATGTGCTGTTTCATTAAAATATTTCCTTCTCATTATTTTTAGCTCTTGACAATTGTTCTGCTTAATTATCTCAATCAATTGTGGATTACTGTCAGTTATGTTTGCAGAAACCATGGTAGTTATTAACTCTCACAAATGCCAAAATATAACAGAAGCACCAGAGGACTGATAATTAAATGCATCTTTTAATTTCAGCCTATAAATGGAATTTTGCTCACATTAGTTTGCAGGTTGTTGCCAGTGTGTAACCTCTGGAATAGCCTCTTCCCTCCCAAAGTGCACATTGTGTGTGACTATGAGACGAAGTCATGAATCACAGTAAGGCTGACTCTTCCATTGCCTCTGACAGAGTATATCAAACATTGATGTTCCTTTGTAAACCCTTAAAGAGAAAAGTTTTAAGATCCTAAGGGAAGAATTTTTTTTAACTACTGTTTTGCCATAATTGAGAAAATCATCTGGCACATATGCTTTATTTTTCACAAATATTTATTATCAAATGAATAATAATAATTACAATAATATTTATTCAGCCTATAAAACTAAATATAGAAAATTAGTATTTTGGTCTTTGATGCTTAATACTCTTTAAACCACAGAAATCATGGAATAAAATTGAATTTACTACCTAGGTATTTAAAAGATATTAGTTTATTTTTCTCTCAGAATGGTGTATTCTAGTCCCAGAACAGATGTAGTTTCATTATTTTTAATAAAAGCATAACACTCATTTTTCAATATATAGAGTTTATGCCACATATTCTTTTCAAGGATTTGATGCCAGTATGGTCAAGGAAATCCAACACATATTTCATGCAAGAGATGGAGTAACAAACTCACTGTGGGTTACTACTAAAGACCGATTGAAAGTGTTTAATAGTTTTAGCAGCTGAGACCTGTGCTCCACCCATTTACAATTACTATGGTATTTTGTGGATGAGTTATACATGTTTCCTTAGACACAGAACTTGCAAAGGGAGAGAAGAAAGATAATTACACTTGTTCATGTTCAAAATGAAAATCTTCCTCAGGGGCATTATATCGTCTTTAGAGCATCATTTTAGAGGCTGTATGTAGGGTCTATGGATGTGGTTTGGGAATGTAACTAGACTGTTCTGTTAAAAACATTTAAAGGGAATTCTTCCTCAAAGTTGTTGTATTACTAATTAACTTACTAATCTGATTTTGTGCCATTTGATACACATCTAGAACAATTTGACTTTAAAGTGGAAGTGTTGTCTCATCTACCTTTGTCTCTTGTGATAACACAACAAAGGCTTAGATGATTGTGTGCTGCTTTCTTGAATTCTGCCTCATAAGCAGCACCAAACTTGACAATGATTCAAAAGATTGCTGGTCTGCTTGTCCAGATAGATTATGCTAGCAGTGTGATCTATGGTGAAAGCCTGTTTTCATTTGGGGTAGGAGGAGGTTGGAAGAGGCAGTATCAATTAAAAACCCTGGACACCAAAACCTGCTCTTGTTGGGGGTGCTGCACATGAACTTTATATCATTGCTTGGGGACTGGGGTATGTCTCTGCAGGTCCATGGCGAGAGGACCCTTGTAAGCTCATACTTGATTTCTCCTGAACTTTGCCCTGTGTGCTTGCCTTTTGTGCATTTAATCTGTATCCTTTGACTTTAACGAAACTGAAACATCAATGATAGTTCTGAGTTCTAGCAAATCAACCAGAGTGAAGATGGTAGATTTGGGAAATCCCAATACCACACGTTTACAGAGGCATTGGAGGGTTTTCTTTTCTTTCTGATAAGGGGAGAAAAATTTTTCTTCCCATCATGTAGAGTGGAGCTACAAATCTCTATGTTACTATCCCTCTAACCATTTTTGTTTATACTCTGTCTGGAGACTTAAACCTTCATTAAAAAACCTAATAAAATTTTATCTCAGTAGATGTCCAGTAAAGCACCTGGAAAGTTACATTCTTTATCTATTTGATCTATTTTGTTTTTGTAGATAATTCTGCTGTTTTTTTAGCTTAGATAAATATAGTATAGTAGTTATGTGTTCAGGGGCATAGAGTATTTGTTTATTGCAAACAAACCAGTATATGAAGTCTAAGTAGTAATGTCTAAATTTCATAAAATGTGAATGATAGAATGACTTCAGTAGACTTTTAACTTTTGCAATATTATAATATCTTGAGACACATTCACCAAAAAATCTGTTCACTTATTAGTCATCCATACCTATCTTTGGAACCACCTGAAATGAAAGGATATGTCTAGTTTTTCTGCAACAAAATATCTTTATATTTTTAGGAATAGCAAGAGCTATATGAACGATAAATTTTATTTCTAATGAAAAAATTAGGACCTCTTTTTAATAGGATGTCTAGTTTAACCTGATAATAGTAACATTACCCAGGTCACTTAGGGATGATTCAGAATAAATTACATTAGTGGTTACTTTGGTATCATATTATCTATAACTTTTTATACAGATGCCATTGATGTTAATTAAGGAACAATCATTTTAGACATAACACAATCAGACAGTAATTTAATTTTACCTAAGTGTTTTTCAAACTAGGTCAGTAATAGTTCAATATATAAATTGCTAAGAATAGTCCCTTAATTTCTAAAGCTCATTTATATTTTATTGGAATATATATGCTATATTCAACTAATCCAGATATCCTTTTACAAAAAGATATTTGATGTCTAGACAAATATTCAGATGTATTAATATCTCTTGAGCTTTTCAGTGCAGCAAATAAGTTTGTGAAGGAAACAAAAGCAATTTTCATAGTAGGTTTTTTTTCTCTTTTTATTAAAGATTTTATTTTTTATTTTATGCACTCTGGGTACAGCCAGAGTGCGGGAGGTGAGAGGATTCACCAGAGATAGAGTGGGGAGCAGAAGGGGCAGCTCCACTGAAGTACACTGCTGAGGGGAGCAGCAGACGAGACAGGAGAGGTCTGCTGCCATGTAGGTCCCCTCCCTGGCCAGGGATCGAACTGGTGCTGCTGTGCCGAGGATGCTTCACAGTGCAGTGCTCAACCCACTGTGCTACCAGGGAGGCCCTTCATAGTAGGTCTTCGTAAATATTTTGCAAATATTGAACTCCTAGTTCCATAATAGAAACTGACTGGACATGGGACATGAGAGTGAGAAGATTTACTTTATTAACATATGCTCATTCATTAATTGTACTCCAAATGTCTGACAGTGCCTGTACAATAGGGTTATCCCATTCTTGGATATATTGGATTCCTAGTTCCTGCTACTTTCCCTCACCTTTTTACTTTAACCTATTAGGCAGTTTTATTCCAGTTTTTTCTTTTAATATACATTTTATATAATACACCCAATAAACAACAACTTGGTGAGTTCATACAGCAATACATATAAAATGTCTTTTCCCTTTGTCATATACAAATTCTATGAGGAAACCATTTATAATCTCACATGTTATACATTGAGTTTCTTCAAGTAACTCATCCAATGATGGTTTCAGCCTCCACTTATAGCTGACCTATTCCTAAATCTGTCGTTAGAATTCTTGTCAACTTCACTCTCCAATTATATACTCATTTTAGTTCCCAAATTCTTCTCCTGTCACCTGTATGTTCTAATGTTATGGAAATGCATTATAAAGAGTTAAGATTAACATCTTTCCACTCCAAAAATATTACATTTGTCTGCTTTCCCATCATGGCTTTTGGTTCTAAAGACTTAGAAAAACCCAAAACCATCATCATTTTTCATCTTCCAATGCCTCTCAATGGCCACATCCTGTTCATATTTTCTTTCACATTTTTCTCAGCTCCCTTGCTGTGAATTTTCCTGTTTATCATTTTCATCCTCAGGGTTTGCAGCCCCACTTCCATGTCCTCCTTCTAACAGATACGCCTGAGTCCCTCATGCTCTCCCAACCTCCCTCCTCTCTGCTTTGAATACCCTCTTCAGTGCCCACTGTCCCACAGTACCCACCTTGCACATTCAGTTCTCATGTTTCCTTGAGAAACCATCTCTCTCCACCAAGGGCTAAGTGGACCCCTACTGTCCCTATTACTCCCTCGTGGGAATGCTCTGGAGACAGGACAGGACTGTTCTCTACAGCTTGCTTCCAAAGTTGTCCTCTTACACAGCTCCCTGGCTTCTTCTCATTGCCTCTGTCCTACACAAAAGAAAATGAATGCTTTTTCTGATTAAACATTTTCACATCTTAACTTTGCATTTGGTATATGACTAGCAACCATGACTTCCAAATCCCCATCTTAGCCAGATAAGGAGAGACTCCCAGCTCTTGCTGAATAATCCCCTCATCTTCTGACTCTTATCAGTAAGGCAGTTTTCTTCAAATTTTGTTATATACATTTTATATAATATACCCAACTTCTTGGTGATTCATGTTGCAACAGAAGCAAAATGCCCCAAACTAATCACTAATCAAACTCCCTCACTCTGCAGCTGGTAATTATTTTTATCATACATCATTTTTCTATGCTGATAGTTTTCTTGTGATACAAATTATGTAGGACATATATATATTCTGCTTATTTGTTTTTATTAATATTTATTTCTGACATTGTTGTCTAGACAGTAGAGAGTATAGAAAATAATAACATATAGTCATGTGTCCCTGAGTTTTAAGTCTTCATCAAATTATCTTCAAAGTTCTTGCAATTTCTTAAAATGAGACAGAAACAACTATGTTGAAATTTTAAATGTTATTTCTTAATCTGTTGCCAAGTTAATGGGTCATTCCTCTCCTTATCTAGGTTAAAAATTTCTTTTTAGTGTTATTTGGTACATTTTTCAGAGCCTATGGCTTCCTGTACTGAAAGACTTAAAATAAACCCCTTACTCCATCATCAATATGTCATACTGCCTGAATTGTGACTAATCCTTTAATTTAATAAGAATTTCTTTTTAAAATGTGATTCTACCAAGAAGTTATATTTGTGAAAGTAATGAATGAGAAGGCACTTAGCATATCTATGTATTTCTATATGAATACTAAAGTATTTTACAGAGGGTGGGATAGGAGAAGATAATGGGCAAGGACGTAGATGTGGAAGTAAAAGACTCAAATTCAAGTCTTCACTTGTGCTGTGTCTCCTGCAAGTCACTTAGCTTTTCCATGTTTCCTCATCTAAACGGGTATCATTACTTAAATGGGTGCCTTAGTTTACCTATTTTATAAGGTGGTTTGGGGCAGCAAGGTGTTTTGCAAAACATGAATTTGTATAGGGGATTTATAGAATTTGTAAATATTTTATAGGATAGGTTTTAGTAGAGTAAATGTTACTGTGTTATTGTACTCAATGTATTGTAGTTATTTAGTCCATATTGGTTAGTCCAATCAGATGTTTTCCACACACATTTCACTACTTAAATAGTAGTTGGGATTTTCATGAATGGATTTATTTTTATTGAGGCAATAAAGATTTATAAGTTTGATTTAAGATTGGAAGAAGTTGAAAGATTTTTCAAATAATAATATTCTATGGCATTTCTAGAGATAAATGACAGTTCCCAGAATTTCTTGACAGAAAGAAAGTTAACTAAGAAAGCCATAACATTTTGAAAAGTCAAAATGGAGTTATAAGTGCAGAAAGGGTTACCTGCCCAGTCAATACTTGGATGAATTGACTCCTGGTCACAAGTGACCGACAAATCAGTCAAGCTAAAATGTTCTCATATTCTATGTTATTAGTCAAATGAGTTTTTAAAATGGAATTCAAAGCTATCCAAGTAGTAAAACTATCACTATCTGCAGTGACGTGATGCTGCACACAGAAATCCCTAAATACTCCAATGAAAAAAATCATTAGAAACAATATATCTGTACAGAAATGTGGCAGGTTACAATACCAATCAATATCCAAAAGTCTTTTGTGTTTCTATATGCATATAATAAACTAGAAGAAAAAGAAATTGAGAAAAGCAGTCCCCTTTACAACTGTACAGAAAGGTATATAACCTAGAAATAAACTTACCAAAGAGAGTGAAAGATACATCACATCAAAAACTATAAGACATTGTCAAAAGAAATGGAGAAAAATACAAGAAGTGGAAAGATACTCTACGCTCATGGGTCAGAAGAATTAACAGTGTTAAAATGGTCATTTTACCCAAATCAATATGCAGATTCAATCCCTATCAAAAATTTAATGGTATTCTTAAAGGAAATACAGCAAACATTACTGAAATTTGTATGGAATCACAAAAGAACCCAAATAATCAGAGCAATCCTGATAAAAAAAAGAATGGAAGTGGTATGTTCACAGATTTCAAATACTACAAAAAGTAGTAATCAAAACAGTATCGTATTAGATAAAAAACAGACTCACGGATCAATGGAATAAAATTGAGAGCCTAGAAACAAATGAAACCTATATGGATAGTTAATTTATGAACATAAAATGGAGTGACTTGCAAGCTGCTACAGATAATTTAAAGAGAGTAGAGAGGGCAGAACTGTTGAAGGGCAAGGCTGAATTGGGGTGTTGCTTAGCTCTTGGGGAAAAAGTTCTCATTATTCAAGGAAGAAAAAGGAAACCTGAATATTTAATAAGGCTTTGCATATTCAAAACTAAAAAGGTTGTTACTAACAAGGGTAGTTGGGGGGGGTAGGGTTAGGGTTAGTTGGGTAAAAGGAGTCAACTGTAATTAATAGTGAAGATGCAATGCTACTTTTCACGGTAAATTTAAAAATTGGATGTGATCGCGTATATGAAAATATTCATTAATACCAAATCCACTGATGTCATATAATTCTGTACGTCTACAACAGCTGATCAAAATTTCTTTGAGGGTTTCATTATCTCATTTAATTCTCAAATGGACATTGTGAGGTGAGTTGTTATCCTATTTATTTTTAAATGGTTCCATTTATTTATTGAATTAACTTTGGTCTATAAAAATAGAAAATTTACAGGTATACATCCTTAGAAATCAACACCTTTATACATTACATTAAATTCACCGTGAAAAGTAGCATTGCATCTTCACTATTAATTACAGTTGACTCCTTTTACCCAACTAACCCTAACCCTACCCCGCCCCCCAACTACCCTTGTTATTAACAACCTTCTCAGATTGAGCAGTGAGAAATCACTGGCGTGTGGGTCACTGTATGCGAGCAGAGACAGAAGCCCTCTAGTAGTGGAGAGACTTTTCCTCCCAAGACCCTGGTGCTAATGATGGAGTGGCCAGGCTTTCCCCTAATGCTCTCTGCCTTGTTCCTGAGTTGTCACTGAAAGCACATGAAACAACTTTGGCGGCCCAATTTCTTACAGTTTTCAAAATCTAACAATCCGATACTCAAGGAATCACTGCCTTTGCTCTCTGGGTTTGATGAATAGGGAGGGTTCCAACCCGGGGAAAATGGAGAGATGCTCTGTTGAAACATCTGCGATCTTTCCTCTTCTACCTCCCTTCAACATATCTGCCCCTTTATTTAAAAAGTTGGGTTTTTAATAAATGATGCTGTGTTAATTGGTTTGATATAGAGGTGAACCGTTGAGTTGCCATTTTAAAAAAATTGAAACTTTAAAATGTTAAACAAAATGAAAAGAACTAGATTAACATACATAAAAATTTTTTTAAAACACTTACACTGATTAAATATTAAAAGTATTTAATTGTGCAAATTAGGCCAACAGTACAGTGAAGTTGGAAAATTATTTTGGAATTTATATTAGAAGATTTAATAATATAAATATAATTGGTGCTTTTCTACATTATTATGAAATATTCAAACTCACCATAGTCTTTTGCCTGCTCACAGACTGGGGTCACAGACTAAAACCATTAATAATAATGATAATAATAAAAAGCAAAACAAATCATAATAGCTAACACTTACTGAGCATTGTTCTTAATGCATTATGCCTGATTCATTTCACTTTACCAAACAACTTTTAAAGGGGGGGTACTCTTATTTTCTTTATTTTTAAGTTGAGAAAATTGTAAGAAAGAAAGGTCCTCACGTAATTTGCCCAGACCTACAGAGCTAGAAAGTGACTGTCAGAAGTCAACTCTACTACTCGGCTTTAGATTCTGTGTTATTTCATTTCTTCCCTTAAAGGGCAAGAAGAGGAGGTTTAAAAAGTGAAACAATTGGCCTAAAAAGACACAAAATAGCCACCCTTATTAATAAACTAAAAATAAAAATGAAAACAAAATGAGGTCTATCATCTTTGTGAAATGGATAAAATTCTATTTATTTATTTATTACATCATTATTCATTTTGTACAGTTTCATTTCTCCTTTCAGGTATCGTTCCCATAAAATTACTACCACCAAGACACACGTGAACCAGCACCATATATTGTGTTCTTCATTCCTGTTTTGATCCCGTTGACGTGAGAGAGAATGTACACTTCATTTTTTTAAGGAATCAACCTGTATTGTGCTGGAAAACATCAAAGATGAGATTGAACTACTGGGATTTTTGAGAACTATGTGAAATGTTAAAGTAGATACAACTGCAAACACACACACACAGACACGCATATTGACAGGCACACAGACACACACACACACACTCACAGGCATACACAACAGCAGCAGCGACAACCATATCCAAGCTCGGGTCAAAAAGCTCGGATGGATTTAGAGAAAATCATCAAGGTAATGAGATTACCTTTATGATTAATCAATTAAATTCAAATTATTTAATTGATTTCAGCAGTTTAGCTGCTTTATGCTCAAACTCAGAGCAGCTGCTACAAAAATCTTTGCTTCCAGAATAAAGTCTTCCAAATTAGTCTCTAGAGACAGAAGGCTGTTCAAAGGTTCAACCAGGAGTCTGGAACCAGAGCAAAGCAGAACTTGAGGTCCTGCATTCTTCCCCAACAGGTACAGAGACAGGAGCACACAACTAAAACAAGGAATGATGCCTCTACATGGAGCTGGAAGAACTGATGTATTAGAACTGAGCTATTTGTGGGCATGAGGAAGTCAGGGTAATGCCATGTTCATCTGAGTTCCCATGTCTCCTCCCTACAAACGAGGTGTCTGTTGTCCTGCCACCTCTGCCCCTTTGTTCCAGAAGATAATGTACTTTCCGAGGCAGAGAAGGATTGGTCTGTTAGACCTTTACAAGGGCCTGTGAAGCCCAAACCAGCTATGTGTACTGATCAGGGAAAAATTTGAAACGTAAACTTTTTCTTGTACAAGCATCATCTAGGAGCTTGTTAAAAATGTACCCTGCTGAACTCCCCGGAGACGGGGATTCAGTAGGTCGGCAGCAAGGCCCAATAGTGTGAATTTTAATAAGCCAGGGCTAATTCTGATGCAGGTGGACAGCCTGTAACATAGTGGATCTATGAAAGACAAAAAACAGATGGACAATAATAGCACAAACAAAACAAAATGTTGCCAGAAACAGCCACCGAATTTCCTTGGGGCTAGTGTTTATTTGGGTTTGAATTCCTTTAATCTCAAGACTCGGTTCTTTATTTGTGAATAAAGTTGAGCAGAACTGTCACCTGTCTTTCATAGATTTTAAGGACTGACAAGATATCATTTGCAAAGAGCTTCAGTGGGCAAGTCATTCCATCAATTTAGCACAGTTTTTTTTTTTTAAATAATGATTCCAAAATTACCTGTAATATAAGCAACTACATGTTTTATATCTTATGGCACGTATCCCAAGTTAAAGCTATTTGTGTAATAGTTTTTATTTTCACTAGTTAAATATCTTCCTGTCTTTCAATACATAAGTCTAAAGCCTGCAGATTACACCTATTTATGTGAACTGAACAGTCAAAGTTTACAAAATAGAGTAAGTTTAGGCCTCTCGTTTTCTTGAATATCTAGTTAAGAAGCACAAATAGTTTGATAGCCTTCTAGCTATCCTGCAGGGTTCCTGACTGTTGGCCCTTGGGTTGGGTATGTCTCTGTTGGGGGGAACCATCCTGTGACTTGATGAGACTTCGAGGCCCTGCTTGCTTGTCACCATCATGAATCTGATGTAACAATCGAAAATGTCTGTGGGCACTGCCAGATGTCCCGTGGGGCACAAACTTGTCTCTGATCCAGAACCACTGCTGTGATGCACTCCAATTTTTTTCTCAAGTTTTGGATAGGAAACAAAGAGATGAAAAACTGGCCAGAAAAGTGTTTCTGGGGGCCTAAGAAGCATGAAAACATTGTAATATTATTGAACAACTAGGAGGACAAATCATCAGCCAGTAGTACCTCAATAATAGACAGTCCAGGCCTGGGCCAAATGTCCTAGTGTCTATTTCCTGATGTATAAATATAGAAAATAACGATATCTATCTCACAGGGTTAATGTAAGGACTAAGTATTTAGAAGCGTAACCACAATATAACAAATTGCTTAACAAATGTTATTTATCATATTATTGTTATAACCATTATTATTACTTAGCCAATATTTTCTTGCCTGAGTAAGATAATGTAACAGGTAATATCTAAATAATTTAACTAATTGAAGGTTTTAGAATAGCGTGCCTCTGCATATGTTGTATAACTTAGATCTTGCTACTTCCAAAACACATGGTCCTTTCCAAAATCTATATATAACAGAAACAATGCTATTAAAACAGAGATAGACGTGAACATTTTCAGACATATAGAAGTAGAAATAAAAAGACATCTTTTTCTACAGTTTTAGAGCTGGCCAGTCATCGATTATCTGCAGGTTTTAAAGGTAAATCCAGTTCTCCTTTGGCACTGAAATGAAATTAATGGTGCCAGATCTGAGGACCCTTATGGCCAAGACATGAAGGGCTTATTATGCTTCGTCTGTGGGCATCATCCCTCCCCTGCTGTATCAGACCCTGGGAGACTGAATATTTTTGAGCTCAGTATCTATAAAGTAATATAGATACAAAGATACATCATCAGGATGCTTTTAAGAAAAATAAAGGAGCAGACTTTGCTCCAAATGCAGGTGTTCACACACACACACACACACACGTTAAAGAATATTAGTTGTCTTTCTTTAATGCCTGGGTGCACGAAATGGTGCGTGCATTCTGCGGGAGTCGAGAACACCTCTGTCTCTTAACAGTGGTTGGGAGAAAAACAGAACTTTAGAGGGCTGTGCTCGGCGCACAGCCACAGGTGCAGCACGCGCCTGGCCGAAGCCTCCAGCCACACTGCCCGCTGCTGACCCGCGTGCGACGGAGCAACAAGGAAATTTGGGACCCTCCCCAAGGACCAGGGCGCTGAAGCCTGGGCGTTGGAGCCGGGACTCAGCGACGGGAGGCCGATACCGCGCGAGTCTGGCCCCGGCAGCAGCCGTCTGGATTCCTCCGCACGGGTCGCTCCTGCCTCCAGGTGGGGCGCGCGGGGATCGCGGGGCGCCGGGGCCGCCCCGCCCCGCCGCACGCGGAAAGGGGCGGTGAGTCAAGGCCGGGACTCGAGAACGGAACTAGCCGCGAGTCGCGGCGCTGCACGACCCAGACCCGAGACGCGAGGACCGCTGGCAGCCCGACTCCGGGGTCTCCGGTCCGGCGGCCCCAGGCGTGGCCACCCCCGCCTGCGCCGCGCTCCGGGTCACAAGTTTGTACCGCGCGGGCCAAGTTGCGAGACCGAAGCTTCTCCTGGGCAACTGGAAAAGTCCCTGCTTCTCACTTCGGCTGGTCCGAGCATGGTTGCCCTGGGGGCGTCACTCCGGGTCTGGGGGTGGCTACTGCTTAGCTGCTGCCTCCTCGCCGGAGCCCAGGTAAGATCCTGTGCCGTGCCGGGCGGCACCTGCTTCCGCGACCTCCTGCTCGGACTCTGCCTTGGGGAGACGGAGACCGAGCCCCCCGCGGGCTTTTACGCTGACACATTCTCTGTCTCTCTCTGTCTCTGTCTCAGTCTCTCTCTTGCGCGCTCGCGCGCGCACACACACACACACACACACACAGAACAGCACAGACACACGCGCGCGCGCACGAAACCCCTCTTCCTCACACCCCCAACCCCCGGCAGGGTTTGACAAACAACAACTGGACTGCAAAGATAGTTTTTAGGAGAGTGGTGGCCCGGGCTGGCATCTGCAAAGTCAGGGGCTATTTGTTAACGACAGGCTTCAGGATGAGCAGGGCAAGGCTGGGAGGCGAGGGAACTTAGACTTTTTGGTCCCCGTTTAATTAATTCAAATTATGTTTATGTGCCAGCAATTAACCGCCACTTTTGAGAACTTTAACTTACAGGATTGGTAGCGACGTGACCACTGTCTGAAAGGTTAGTTGCCTCTCCCTGGTACAGAACCACATATCGTTAAAGCAAAACGACTAGATAGAAAAAACATTGTGTTAAATCAAGCTCGGTTCTAATGCTAAGAATAAGAAATAGTTGTCCTTTGTATTTTTGATATCGTTTGTGATTTTCTGGGCAACCTTTCACAATGGAGTATCGTTAATGTGTAGTTACAGTTCACCTGGGCTTCTTTTTTTGAGTCAAATAAAATGTAGGGAGGACACTTAGTTTTTCAAATGTGCTAGAAAGAGATGCGTGTAAGTGGTGGGTTGAATGCTACTGAAGAGCCCCGTGAATTGAAACTCAAGCAATGTTATTCTGTTTTTTTCGGTAGGGGGCGCAACATGATTGTCAAATAAAACCCAAGGTTTGTTTTAATTTCTTTCACCGTGAGCAAATGAAGGCCTTGATTAATGTACTTCTATCTAAACTTAATACCGTGTTCTTAGCTTTTAGATAGTCATTTAAAATTTCAATTATCCTGAAAGTGCATTTGTTTTTTAACCACATAACTATGTTAATTAAAGGAAAGAGGACTAGGATAGTTTATGTAAATTTGTTCTGTTAAAAAGTCAAACACTATGTGGGCTACACTTTGACTAAGACGACTAGCAACGGATACTTAAAAGCAGCGTATGCCAAAATCTGAAAAATCTCACCAAGTTAACAAAAAGAATAAGAACGAATGAAAGTAACCCAAGAAATTGTTGCTCTGTTTCATGGCACTAATAGGATCCTGTGATCTCTGAAATCTCCACAGTTCTATCTCGTAAGACATTTGGATAATAAGCATAGAAACACGGTTTCCTTTTGTAAGGGACAGTTGCATACTGGCCATTTATTTTATTCATTGTTTTAGATGACTTTAAGGAAATGGGCAGATTCTGTTTAGTACAATTAAGAAAAAATAATCCTATGGGATTATGTGCAGATTATTTCTTTTCCTTTTAGCTCTCAACAAGACAATCAGGACTATGATCACTTTTTCTATTTCAAACCAAGCTTTCTCAGTATCAGTACTTTTGATATTTTGGGCCAGAACATTCTTTGTTTGGAGGGCTGTCTTGTACATTGTGGAATATGTAGTGACATCCCAGTCCTCCTTCCACTAGATGCCAGCAGCATCCCCTGAGACAACCAAAAGTGTCAAAAGCCCTTTGGGAGGCCAAGTCACCTCTGGTTGCTGTAAACATTAATGGAAATTAATGTTTATAAGAATCATAAAAATGATAGTTTATAGTAATAGACTGTAATTTTTAGCAAGAGGGTTAAAGTGATTTATATTCATATACTGACACATCTTCAATTTCATCTTTATTCCCAGTTAATGCATATGTTAAACAACTAAAAGCATAGTGATAGAACAAGGGGAATGCATCCAAGCATAATTAGTTTGTGTAGAATAAATGTTTAATATTCAGCAAATATTGGGTCATATCACAAAAGAGATAGCATAGACTTGTACTTACCAATTATTTTAAAGACCTCAGTGGTTTTTGGTCTTTGCCTCAATGCACAGTTCAAATCCCATGTATTCATGCATCAAGGTTGAGTTCACCAATGCATCTTCAAAGGTCAGATTATCACATGGTAATAACCACTGTGTAAATATGTACCATGTTTTCTTTGCTCTGTTAGTGGGTTCTTTTGGAAACAGATTCTGAGATGGAGTTAGAAGTGCAAAAAGTTTATTGAGGGGGGTAATGTCTGTTAAAGATAAAAAATAAGTGTGAGAAGCAGAATTGGGCAGGGAGAACTTCAGACTAGGATACAAATCTGACAAAGTGTTGGCCAACCCATGAAGAGCTTTGGGGCAAAGGTTGCCCATCAAGGGAGTTCAATGTGGTTATGAAATCACCAGGTTCTTGTACTCTTGATGAGCTCAGTCATTGGCAGGGGTTGAAGGTAAGATCAAAGACTTGGTCTCTTAAGTTGAGACCAGTGCTTGGAAGTAATGCAGCTAGAGGCCATCAGCCACCTTCACTCATTAGGAATGGTTGGTCCTTTCTGGAAGGATATCTCGGTACTGCCCCTCCCCTCTCCTATCCCCATCTGCTTGCTTACAGTTATTAAGACATAGTGTTGGTTTGCTGGGCTTTAGAATTGACGGGTGTGTGATTCACTCACCTTTATGTTCAGTGTGGCTTTCAGTGTGTTTATGAAGGGAAGTGAGTGCAAATCCATTGCCTTGCATCCCACAGCGAGTGAGGTACAGAAGTGCCACACAGTACGAGGTGTGAGCAGATAGCAGCAGGCAGCTGCATTCACTTTCTGTCTCTGGCAGCATGAGGTCTTCCTGGGCATGACTTGACTTAATCTCCCTGCTCAGACTCCATGTAGAGGAGGTGAGCTTTACAGACCTGATGGTGTGAAGTTTAAGAATCTACTGAAAAATCAGAAACCTCTTCCTGGGTAGGGAAAAATGATAATCAGTAATGATACATACTTACCGACTGAGTGCCAAATACTATGCAAAGTACATTACTGATTTCATTAATTTCCACCTCGTTATTCTCATAGTAACTTTATGAGAAATATGCCGTAATGGTTCACACTTTATAAATGAGAAAAGGAAAAGAGATGTTATATAATATACTCAAGTCACACAGCTGGCAAGAGGGCAGCCCTGATTCACACTCTGGCTGCTTTGCTGGAAACTTCCCCGTAGACTGGTACCCTCATTATAGAGATCAAGTAGGCACTGCTTAGCTACATTATGTATCCCTACACCCTCTATCTCAGCGACATCCACTCCTGGATATATGTATCTCTAGGAATTTCCCACACACAGCCACATGATTATTACAGTTAATTCTGTCATGTGTTGGAGAGTTGGGGACAATCTGGGTGTTCATAATGGGGTACTATGCAAAGTTGTAAAACAATGAATTTAGAGTACACTAAGCAACATGAATTTAAGACCTTTAAAACAGTATAAGCTATGACACAGAAGCGGCAAGATGTAATGCCATTTATATATCTTAAAATATATACACATAAAACATCAACATATTATATAAACATATTCTGATAAAAGATGTATTACATATATAAATATATTTCACATACGTGGTTGTATTTGGGAATAAGGAGAAGTAGCAGTGGGTATTGAGGTAAAGGGGGAGAGATATAAACATAAACAGATCAGGTAAGCCTACACTCTGTCACACTCTACAGTTTATTGCAGATTTTGGTGATACTAGATGGACGTTCCAGTAAGTCCTTGGTAGCTTTAAGAACAAGAACATAATTAGGCCACAGGCATCTTCTCCAGATGGTAAGTTAAGACACTGTCCTTAGCAAAATCAAACTGAACCTTGACTGTCGTTTATCGCCTGCATTGTGCTTGTCCCCAAGCATTCGTGTAGCTAAAGATCCAATAGTTAGTTCTCCTTTTCTTTTGTCATCCAGGATGGTTTCCATCTATCCTCTAGTTGTAGGGCAGCTCTGAGGGTCTCCCTGGTGGTACAGGGGTTAAGTCTTAGCACTGTCATGCTCTCACCCTGCAGCCTGAGTTCTTTCTCCTGTCTCTGGTGAGTCCTCTCACCCCTGCAACTCTGGCCTATTCCCCAGTACTTCTATGCATAAATAAATAAAGATAAATCTCAGAAAAAATTTATAAGGAAGCCTCGAACCTGTGAGTGGGTGACCTTTTTGGTTACTGTAGTAATTGTGGGTAGTCTCTTCACCTGGGGGGGCCCAGAAGCAGCAAGATAGAAGGCGGCCAGGTGTGACTTTTGCTTGGCAATGCACAGAGAGAGTTTTGGCAATGCACAGAGAGAGTTTTGGCAATGCACAGAGAGAGTTGCACTACCCCAGAACTTCTTCAGTTCTTTGTGAGTAAAATATCTTCAACTAATATTCACATGTTCCTTTTATTTTCCTGTCTTGATCCTCAATTGGTTTTATCACCTTCTAAAATCCAGGTTTTTCCTTCCCCTGTTTTGATTTTTGCCTTTGTTCTGAGTTATTTTTTAAACCTTTTTTAACTTCACTGTTTTAGGTAGTTCACTTCACCTCTCTGAATCTATTTTTCCTCTGCTCAAATGGGGCAGTAATGGCATTTGCCTCAGAGTGTGAGAGTATTAACTTAAAAGTGCATGAGCAAACAATATCTTACGATGTCTGATAATGAAAATGTCAGCTCTTTTGTCTTCTGTTAGCAATTACTAAAGGGTTTTAGATGGGATGATTATTAGGTCGAGATCATTGTAGTTCTTCCTCATCTGGAGGTTCACGTTCTGTGGTTTTAGTCTCCTGTGGTCAGCTGTGGCCTGAAAATATTATGTACACTAAGACATTTTGAGAGAGAATGAGAGACTTTATTCCCATAACTTTTATTACAGTGCATTTTTATAATTATTCTATTTTATGTTCAGTTACTGTTATTAATATCTTTACTGTGTATGATTTATAGGTTAAGCTATGTTTTGTATAGTGGAAAAAACAATATATGTAGGGTTTGGTGCTATGCATTGTTTCCAGCATCCTCTGAGGGTAAGGGGACTACTGTATTCCGAAATGTGACTGGGAGCAACTGAATGTTTTCCAATGTGTGTGCGCGCACGTGTGCACAGGGAAAGTTCTCTGTGATTTGGGAAGATGTGTCAAGGAGGAGTCCTGGAGCCCTAGGTGTCTTTTTCAGGCTTTTATTGATCTCTCTGCATCAGAGATTACCACTTACATAGCAGGATGGTGGGGAGGGGTGGGGGTAGGTAGCAGGAGGCTGGTAGGCCTCCTAGCGCCTGGTGAATCTTCACTCTCTGGGCTGCTTCTTTTTCCACCACAGCTTTTGCTGTTATGTCTTCTGCTTATGCTGCTGCTTTGCTGCTTCCGCCACTCCTGCTGCTCAGTACCTACTGTATGTAGTCTACTGTACTCCACCAAACTCCACGCCTTGGTGCCCACTCCACCGCCGCACTTGGCCTGCTCCTGGAGTTCCCCTGACGCTAGCCTTCTAGGCCCAGTCTCTTTGTGCAGGTGCACCCACCTACGCATGCCCACACCCTACTTTAGGTGCCGCCATCAGGCATGCATGCAGGACCACCGGTGTCTATCATTGACACTAATGGCGGCAGGGTGGAGAAGCCTGATAATCTTTCATTTACCCTACAGTGTGTGGGTAACTTTGAAGGCTATTTCCTCTGCCTGAAACACATTTCTTCTGTTGCAAATAGTTTGTCATTCAGAACCCAACTCCATTCTGAAGCATTGGACATTTTGTTTCTACTACTGATGGGTGTTATAAATTTGCATTAATTTAAGCACTTGATGACTAGCTTCTCCTTTAAAGAAGACTTTCTGAAGCTAATCTGAAGGCAAGTGCTGCAGTCCTAATTATCACAGGCCTGTCTTGTTGCAGTGGTGCTGCCAAGACACAGATTCATGAGCTAGAAGGTACCTTCAACTGAAGGAAGAGTGAGATGTGCAGGTATGATGAGGTATGTTTTTAGATAAGCTGAGCCTCTGGATATTGCATTTGAAGCTAAAGAAAAGCTCTGGATTTAGCAACATCACTTTATAGGAAGAACTTTAATCCACATGTGTGAATAATACTCTCAATGAGCTTATATAGAATTAAAAGGACTGGCTAATTTATTTGCAAAAGGGTATGCAGATTGGTTTTCTGTAAGATTACCCCTGAATTGTAAATTCACAAGGGGAAAGAGACTATGTGGAACCCCTGGTGATAATTACCATGGTGCCTCTAGGCAGTAGATTTTTCATAAACATTTGAATAAGTTAATTTGTGTTTCATCAAGAAAATTCTCCCTCTTTGATCCTATGTGGAACTCAAGTCTCCAATCTCTTACTCCAGTTCTAATTCTGAAGGTCATTCTATTCTGAGGGTCACAGTAGGCTGCCCTGTGTACAAACGAAGTAGTAGAACCTGCTTCTCTGCAGGAAGAGGAATGAGAGGAGAACACTGGTGGTCAACCAGGTCTCCAAGAGCGTCCAGTATTTGCAAGCTTGTGTGTCTTAGCAGACGACAAACAAACAGGTGAAGTGGTGAGCCTGGCAGTTATCCCACTGAAAACTTTTATAGCTTCCCAAGGAAGGTAAGACAGAGCTGGAAGAAGGAGGAAACTGCAAAATGCTAAGTGTATGGCTTTGATATCAGAAGTGAATTGGGAATCTATATTTCCTACTCTCATGCTGTTACCATCTCAACTTAGCTTCTTCAGTTGAAAAATAGAGATGATCTAATGCCAAGATCATGATAGGTCAATAGTGAGAACCTATTATTTTTATTTAAACTTTTAAAAAAAGATTTATTTATTTATGCATACAAGAACTGGGTACAGGCCAGAGGTGGGTATGTGTTGGGGAGGGAGGTGGTGGTGAGAGGATTCACCAGAGACAGAGTAGGGAGCAGAACAGACAGACTGAGGGGAGCAGTGGGTGAGGCAAGAGAGGTCTGCTGAGTCATGTGGGTCATTAAATTCGTGCTGCAGTGGCTGTGGATGTTTCATAGTGAGGTGTTTAACCCCTTGTGCCACCAGGGAGGCCCTCTACTATTTTTATTGAGTCATACCTACTAGGTTTATTCCTGAACATTAGCACCTTTTCCCAAAGTCTATAATTGTTGCTTGTTTTATCTTTTGTCCTAACTTCATAAACTAGAATTTCTAGTTTATAAAAAATTTTAAATAATTTATAAATGATGTTATAATTGATGTTTATAAATGGTGTTGATTATTTTAAGTTGTTAATTCAAAGGCTAGTGTGGAAGTTTTGAATGATAACATATATGATTATTTTTAAAGTCATAAATTGTAGGTTGTCTTTAAAAATATGCCATAGTAGTCATATTGAGGTCTTGCCACAGATGTTAGACTACCTGAGGGCAGGAACTGGTTCTTATTCTTTATTCTGCTGTGTATGGTATCCAGTAAATGCTTGTTAGACATTGTCAAGTGTTTGATGACCTAGGTAAAAGGGTTATTATATATTGCTACTTGAATTAGCAAGGAAGTAAAAGTCTCTTCTGAATAATAAGGTGCAGATTGATAAAAATTAAACTATCTAGCAAACAAACAGAAATATTGCTTAATATTATTTGGCCAAATATGTGATAAAATTAGAAAAAACTTCTATGTATAACTAAGGTTTCTGAATGTAAACTTCTACCTCTTCTTTATGAAATCGTTTACATCAACTTGCAAACCGGCTGAAGTTTCCTCAAGGGGAATAATTTATACTAGTTGTCACTTTCCTTACTTATATAATAAGGTTACTTCTATTTTCTATGAAAAAACATTTTTTAGTTTTTAAAAAAATTTTTTTCTGAGATTAGAGAAAACAATACATTTATAAGCCAGTTTTGTTGGCATAAGATACGTCTAAGCATGCACATCCTTTTACCTACACCACCAGAGATTCTGCCTTCAGAAAAACACTCATTTGTATAAAGAGTCCTAAAGTGGAACTTCTCTGAGCACATGCTCTAGGGTCTTATTTCCTCAATGACCACAGTCTGTAAGGCACAGCAGCCACAAGCTTTTTGTAGATTTTAAGGCAAAACTTAAGCACAAGTTTCATGTTGATTGATTGAGTGTAAAGATACCTAAAAGCTAGAAGAAACTTTGAATAGACTCGTGGGGCTTTCTTGTAGCCTCAAGCGTGCCTTGTAAAATTCCTTTGAGAGACACACCAGACCTCTGATTTATACCAGAATGGAAATAATTAGTAATGGCATTTTGTTTGTGATCCTGTCGCATTCACCACTCATGGTAATCGTGTGCTTCGCTCCTGAGAGTCACAGGGTACCTACCTGCAGGCCAGATCTATGGTTTGGGTTTCTTTTCTTTCTTCTGCCACAGCGTCTCTTGACAGTGTCTCCTCCTTGGTGTATCTCAACAGGTTATATATGCCCAACACTTCACTGCTAAGTTAACAATCCATGTAGAACGAGTAGGTGAATGACTAAGGTTTTTATGAACATGAGGAGTTACTATCCAGCAAAAATTCTTTCTCTCTGCCGGCTTGTTTCCCTTGGTTACCATTAAAACCTGGGAAATTGATGCCAAGGACTCCACAGTCTCTTTCAGATTGCTAGAACCAGTAGTGAACTTACCTGGCCTGGGATTGTCGCGAAACAATCTGTCTCTTTTATGTCCCTGTTTTGCAGAGATGGGAGAAGCCTGCCTGATTTCTGCCAAAGGTTTCTCATGGTCAACTTATTTTTTCTTTCTGCTTCGCTAAGCTTATTTTGGTCACATGATTAGAAGGTGATCAAAGTATATACTTGGTGATAATAGCAGTAACAAAAGTTAACTTTTATTCAGAGTCCACTATATAAAGGCTCTTCATCAGGCCCTCCCTGTGCATTATTTTGTTTAATCCTCATAACATATTTGTTGTCTCTCTGAGATCCATTTCATTCTGCATCAATTGTATGACAAGTAAGGCTAAGTGATGGAGTAAAGATACCTTGTGGGGGGAAAAATGCAAAACCCCAAATCCCTAATTTCATGAATTTTATATCTTCCATTCTCTTCCTGGGGGTTACATATATAGATACGTATGCCAAGAAATTCCCTTCTGTTAGTTAAATGTGTATTTGGCATAATTTTACATTGAAAATAAAATATGATTCACAATTTCTATAGATAAGGGAAAATAAAGAAGATCTTACCTATTGAACAGCATCTTCTCATTCAAGTCCTGGCTGTGCTGGAAGAGTAAGTTCTGAAGAGCTGCTATAGGGCAAAGAGCTTATAGTTAACCATGTGCTATTGTGCACTTCAAAATTTAAGAGAGTAGATCTCATGTTAACTACTCTTACCACAAAGGCCAAAAGAATAAAAAGAAAAAGCAAACAAAAAAAAAATCTTACTAACTTTGGGAGATGTTGGGGACATCTGTTCTCGTGATCCTGGTGATGGTATTATAAGTGTTTAAATATGTCCAAACTAGCTCATTATACTCACTGAGTAGTCCTTTGTGTGTCAATGATAATCCAAGAAAGCTGTTAAAAAATAGAATACCTTGCCTAACTAATCAACAGCAACCACCCCAAACCCTTAACTTTCTGTTTACAATAATTCAATGCAGCAAATCTCTGAAGGGCCTCTCTTTGAAAAATCACTGGAGACACAAATATAATGACCCACATGCCCATGTTTTCAAGGAAACCGTCTTCATATTTTTTAGAAGGGTTTCTGAATTTGAATTAATGTTTAAAACAACGTTTGAATGATGATGGGTCCTTTACGAGGGGAAATCACCTTATTGCTGAGTTGAGTGTCTCCCTCTTCTGTCCAGAAGATTGGTCCCAACTTACACTGATCTCCCCAGTGATGTCCCTGCTGGGTTATGTTTTGCTCTGCCTCCATTAAGACTGTGTAGGCTCTCTTTATTTAGAGCACCTTTATGACTCCCAGATTGATGACTGTTATGCTCATTATGTCTTACAGCTGCCCTTTTCCTCCATTATTCGCTCAGTTCTCTCAGAACACTTCTACTTGGGCCTCCTCTTGCTCACCTGTAAAGCTGGCTCCTGTCTGATGGGTGGCAGTGTCTTTATATCAGAAATTAGGGTAGTTTTTGCTCCAGTATTTTCCCTTTTTTTTTGAGAGACCATAGAAAGTTGTTATTTGACAAATTTTTACAGTAATTCCCCTTAATTTTCTTAGAACACAGGCACAATTGCTATAGCTAGTGAGTTTTGACTATGTGAAATTTTACCTTATAGTTTTTTGATCTTATGGCTTTCTCTCTCTCTTTTAAAATTGCGGTGGCATTGGCTTACACCACTGTATGTGATTTAGGAGTATAGGTTCATGCCTTGCCAGATGTATGTTACCTCACCGTGCCACTGAACCACCCATAATCCTCTACCACAGTCCACTGACCCCTCCCCCACGGCTGCCCCCCCCCCCCCATCCTCCTCTTCTGGTAGCTTCGATTGTTTGCTCTAAATCAGCATTGTCATTGTTGATAGGCATTAAGCACATTATTTTTTTTAGTTGCTACTCTTTCCCAGGATCTCACAGCTGTGCCTCATGGCAGATGTGTTGCCTGGGGCAGCAACACTGGTTACAAATGGATGGAATGTTGGCAGTTTGACCTGGAGCCTGATTTCTTGTGTTTTCAAGTTTAAGTTGCCAGTTGCCTGAAAGAAATGATCTTCATGATTTGTTGTGTCCTAAAACAAGTCAATGCATTTTTTTAAGGAAGTGAATTGCTAAGGGATTTATTTATTTGGTTGTGCAACATGATGATTTTACAATGTGATGACTTAATATATGTCTACATTATGAAGTAATTATGACAGTCAAACTAACACAAACTAATACATCGATCACCTCTCATAGCTACCATTTGTGTTTGTATATGTTTTGTGTGAGAACACCTAAGGTCTACTCACTAAGCAAATATCTAATATACAATAAAGTTTTGTTAGCTTTACTTTCTGCACTGTAAGTTAAGTTCTTAGAACTTATTCTCTTACTGAATCTTTGTAACTTTGACCAACAGTTTTCCATTTTCTATTGCCCCAAAACCCTGGCAACCTTTCTCTGCTTCTGTGAGTTGGACATATAAGTGAGATGATTACAGTATTTGTTCTTAGGTCATCAGTGTTTTGATAGTGCTGATTTGAAAGTCTGCTTTCACATCTACATTAAATGAGCTGCACCATACAGCACCGTATTTCTGTAGAAGAGGCAGTCGTGTGTGAGAACATTGTACCGGCTTTCAGTGCATGCCTTGCTCTCTCGAGCTGGGTGACTGTAGATGAGTGGCAAAACTCTGAGTCTCATTTCTTCCTCTGTGTTGTGAGCCAGACGGTAGGGAATTAGAGGGTTGGACTCAGTATTGTTAAAATACTCAAGGATTTTATTGTCACACTTACACAATATATAAAATATAAGGGAAAACACTCCAAAAGTTATCACCACAAAGCAAAACGCTCTTTCCTCCCCACTGACCATTATACATCATCGCGTCCCTCTAGTCTAAGCCTAAGTCTAATTCTAAGCCTGTGGCTCGAGACCTCCCAGTCACGACGTGAAGACTGGAGATGAATTTCAGGAACAGTCCCTTGTTGCTAGAGCTGATGCTGGGCTCGGGGGTCTGCTGCAGGCAAAGCCCAGGCTACGATGGAATCAGGGCTTCCAAAGAGGCCCCAGTGGAACAGCACAGGCGCCAGAGCGAGGCGGCAGGTCAGCCGGTCTTTCACCCGGGACTCACGTTGCTGTGCAGTCGGTTGGGGCCTTGCACTTTTGGCGCGGCCTCAACATGCTGCTGAGCCGGCCAGCTGGCCAGAGACAAGCCCAACTGGTCGTTGGTCTCAAGTCCTTTTTATCCTAATTCTCCCTCTCCAGTTACCTCATTACTCTCCGATCACATCACATATCTATGCCAACTGTATCATTTTTTAACCAGTTACACACCAGGTTTCCAAACGTCACGCACAGGGGTAATGCCTTATGCTTGTTGCATCACCTTCAACCAATTACATGCCAAGTTTCCAAACATCACACACATCACACACGGGGGTCTTTCACTCCAGACCACCCTTCACACCCCTTCAACTGCGCATGTCACTTTTAGGGGGTTGCCGTAGTTATTGGGCTGGGAAGCCTAAAAGGCTTATCAGTCCTTAGCATTCTTCACACTGCGCATGTCACTCCATGTGGTTGCCGTGCCTATCGGGCTAAGAAGTCCAAAAAGTTTATCAGTCCAGACCACTCTCCACACTCCTTTCGCTGCAGTTGTCATTATTGTTGGGTTGGGCTGCCACAGCTGCAACAGGTGTCTCCCATGTCTTCCTCTCCCTCTGCCTCTTCTGAGCAGCTTTCTTGTCCAAGCATACCTGGGAATCCTGGGTAGGGAGAATGTTCTATTCACTCTCTACATTCTGTAAGAAGGCTTTGATCTCTAATACGCTAGTTTAGACCTCTTCAGACTATCAGTGTAGCTCTGGCTCTTAGGAAGAATGTTTTTGACATATGCATGTAAACCTAAAAGGAGACCAAGACAAAAAGTGCCTATATTTCACACTTTTAGTTAGGGTATAAATGTAACTTTATAGGTTACATTTACATTCAACATGCAATTCAATTTTTTTCCGTTTTTCTACATTTAAAAATAATTTTATGCATATGTTTCCTTTTTACTACTAATCACCCCTAATCTCATTTAGGTAATATGTACCCTTATTCTTTTCTCAAACAAATTTGCTAATTTGTTCATATAGAATATAAACACATAAACACAAGTGATACAACATTTTGTGTACAATGTGAACACTTAATATATGTATGCATAATATATGATGCATATGCAGTTGTTTTCATTGTACAGAAGTTTTTTAGTTTGAGGGAGTCACACTCTTTTGTTACCTTTGCTTTTTGTATCATGTCCAGATGTCAAGGACTCACTTCCCTATCTTTTGTTCTAGTTATAGTATTTCAAGTCTTTCAGCTAAGACTTTAATCCATTTTGAGTAAATCTGGTATATGGTGGAAGATAGTGGTCTAGTTTCATTTTTTTGAATGTGGTTGTCCAGTTTTCCCAGTACCATTTATTGAAGAGTCTATCCTTCCCTCATTGTATACTCTATGACTCCCTTGTCAAAATTAATAGGCCATATATATGTGAGTTTATTTCTGTGCTTTTTATTCTGTTCCATTGATCTGACTTTTTTTAATGTCAATGCCATGTTGTTTTGATTACTATAGCTTTGTAATATAGTTTGAATCAGTCAGTGTGAAGCTTCTGCTTTGTTCTTTTTTGAATTATTACTTTGGCTTTCAGGGTCTTTTGTAGTTTTATACAAATTTTAGGATTGTTTATTTCTGTGAATAATGTCACTGGAGTTTTGATAGGCATTATATTAAATCTTTAGATTACTTTGGGTGGCAACTTAACACTACTATTATTCCCAATCCATGAGTACAGAATACCTTTCCATTTATTTGTGTCTTCTTCAATTTTTTTCATCAAATGTCTTCTAATTTTCAGTGTAGAGATCTTGATTAAATTTATTGCTGGGTATTTTGTGCTTTTTGATACAATTATTAATGGTATTATATTCTTGTTTGTATATAGAAACATAACAGATTTTTGTATATTGATTATATAATCCTGTAACTTTGTTGAATTTGTTTATTCAGTTTTCTGGTTTTAGGCTTTTCTACATACAATATGTTATCTTCAAATAATGAAAGATTTACTTCTTCCTTTCCTTTATGATTTTGATGCCCCCCCTCCCCATCTTGGCTTAATTCCTCTGTCTAGGACTTCTAGTACTGTGTTGAATAATAGTGAACATCCCTGTGGTTTTGATCAACTTTCTGTTTTTCACCACTGGGTATAATGCTAAGTTTGGTTTTGCTGTAAGTAGCCTTTATTTACTGAGGTATTTTACCCAAACCAATTTTGTTTAGCGTTTTTAACATGAATATATATTGGATTTTGTCAAATGCTTTTTCTGCACCTGTTGAGATGATCATATGACTTTTGTCCTTCATTTTGTTAATGTAGTCTTTCACATGTATTGATATGCATATTTTCAACCATTCTTACATCCCTGGAATAAATCCTACTTGCTCATTTATAGGATTCTTTTAATGTGTTGTTGAATTCTCTTTGCTAATATTTTACTGGGATTTTTACGTATATGTTCATCAGGTGTATTGGTCTGTAATTATCTTTTCTTGTAGTGTCCTTGTCTAGTTTTATTATATTCTGACCTGAAAAATGATTTTGGAAGTGTTTCCTCCTCCTCTCTTTTGGGAAGACTTTGAGAATAATTTGCATTAATATTTCTTTACATGAAATAATTCACCAGTGAGGTCAACTGATCCTGATCATTTGCTTGTTGAGGCTTTTTTTCTTTATCATAGTTTCAATTTATTTATGAGTAATTGGCCTATTCAGATTTTCTTTTTCTTCCTGATTCCATCTTAGTAAGTTGTGTATTTCTAGGAATTTATCCAGTTCTTTCAGGTTGTCTCATTTGTTGGCATATAGTTATTTATCAGTTAGTGTAGTTTTAATCAGTATACCAACAACATTTTCTCTAATTTGACTACAATTTTATCTGTAGTAATAAACATGGAAAAATCTCAAAATTGAGGGATCCTTATTCAACTAGCTATAAAAAGTATGTATAGCGGAAATAAGTACAAATATGTAGAAACATATGTAGATGTCTGCAGGGACCAGGAGGTCTAACCATATCTTGGTGAAAAAATTAATTTAAACAAGCCAATCAGTTCCTTGTAAAATATTGAATAGCTAGTGTGCAGAATTCTAAATCCCCCAAAGAGAATAAAACATTTCTCTGAGGGACCTCCCTCGTGGCACAGCAGGTTGAGTGCTGCACTGGGAAGCATCCACAGCACAGCAGCACGAGTTGGATTTCCGGCCAGGGAGGGGACCCGCATGGCCCAGAAGAATCATGCCTCACCAGCTGCTCCCCTCAGCAATATATTTCAGTCAACCTGCCTGTTCTGCTCCCCATTCTGTCTCTGGTGATTTCTCTCACCTCCTGTGCCGCTGGCCTGTACACCAGCTCTTGTATGCATAAATAAATACATCTTAAAAAAACAAGTTTCTTTGAAAGAGGAAAAATCCCCTTTATGTTAGTCTTAGTCTTCTGCTTTATTCTAAAAAGATTGAAAATCATGGAGAAATACCTTTAGCATTTTCAGGTAGAGACATTATGAATAAATGATTTTTTGCTTGAAGGCAACAGAAAGGAACTTTTGAAAAAAAGATTAAGAACTGGCAATGAAACAAACATAAATCTTAACATTTCAATGCAAATAGAAACTAAAAAGAACTATTCTTGCAAAACGTGCAAAAGAATATAACATTGTGCCAGACTAAACAGAAAAAAAGAAAACAACCCAGTCCAAAAATGGGCAAAAGAGCTCAAAAGGCAATTCTCCAAAGAGGACATGCAAATGGCCAACAGGC